>CARXXK010000003.1:66133601-66548653 GCA_949089665.1 Macrosiphum euphorbiae | reverse complement strand
AGACCTTTCCGTTCCGTATCCTGTATATTATTATCTTAATTCGTGTTACCGATGTATCTCAACCATCATTCATCGATATTAGATTCAATATTAAGTTCTCCAAACAGGGAGCTTTTATGAATATAAAAGTAAAAAGAACTCTTTTCCAATTTTCAGCTTAGATTACACCGAGGCACTGTCTCACTCACGGTGCCTATTAATAGATATAGTATAATATGTACCTAATACATAAACCTATGCAGTATATTTAATTTTATTCAGTATTTTTTTAGTTGATATATTCTTATATATACGTATACTCTGCTCTGGCCTTTAGAGTTAAACGTGTATAGGTGGTCTATAATGTCTTATACGATAATACGGTGACATTAATTACCATAATATATGATGTGCGAGAAGTGATAATGATAATTAAATGATAATGATAATGATGTTTAAATGATAATAATATACTAGGTAAAAATTATTATTCTTTTTTAGAGTATCTGGAGTGTAAAGCCCTGCAGCAAAGTAAGACAAATAACGGACACAGTTGTCTCTGGAGCTCGACATAGCCAGTCTTCAAGTTCTGGTATAAAAGATAGTAGTAATACGTGTTCAATTAAATGTGATAACAGTTGTAGAAACTCTTAAGTAGCTCTGATGTACACTTACTAGTATATAGTGTATAATATAGAACCTACCTCGTCAGTCGTCATTGAGTAGGCCACTGTAACACTGCAGAAATGGACGTGTAAATGTGTTAAATTTATATTCATTGATTAATAATAAAGATATTGTTATAACCTGCAGAATGATTGTTCTTAAGTGGAGACCTTCTGTCAGCATCTATTTCTAAGGATATTTTATTCATTATTTATTCATTTTTCCATTGCTGTATTACTAATATAGCAGTGTGGCAAATCTCTTTTTTTACGTGGGTCAAACCTAGAAATTTAATTTACCAAGCAAATATGTCCATATTTACTGCTTCAGGTAAATGAGTAAGTCATACAATTTTCTTATACAAGTATACCTCTACCAGCTACTAGCATACACCATATATACACACATAGCCACATAGATATTCCTACGACCTAGCACCAAATTATTGGAGCGGAGGAGACAAAAAAAGGCCCCTCCCTAGCTGCTCCTGGGACTTTATGCAACTGTATGGCAAGTCAGTGGAAGATTTGAGGGGGGCGAAGTGGCGATTACCCCCCCACCATAGGGCTTATTTTTTTAATTGAATTATAGCACCATATGATATAGGTAATGAATATTTTGAAAATTTTGAAAATTTTATCTTGTATAGAAAATGCAAATATAAATAACCAGTGAAAATTTCATACCTACTTGAATTTTGCACCTGAGTGCAGCTGAGATCACGCCCGGGGTGCCTAATTTTTATTAGCTAGTGGCGTTAATGTTTTCTGGAGCTAAACGAGCGTGTTGCTCATAACACGACGATCGTGAAAAATTTGAAGGGAAAACGACAAAAAAAAACTCTCATTTGGCTTATTGCCGATTTCGGTCTCTGGAAAAAGTTCGAATAAATCGTAATTTATACTACTACTCATTGTCAACACACTGTGAGATCCGGAAAATGCCATTGTAGCGAGCTTTGTAATCCGTGCATGATATAATCTACGGGTGTGTCGTGTGTGTGGACATGTCTGTAGACCTCAATTTAAGATAATTTTGATTTAGATTCATCAGCTTTAAAAAAAAAATTAATTTACTATATAATGTAGAAAAAATTGGATCTCATTCGAAAAAAAGAAAGTTTATATCACCACAGGAGACTCCATAAATGGAGTAAAAAATATAAGTACCTATTTAAAAATATTACGCTTAAATGGGCATAATTTTAAATTACAAAAATCAGAATTTGAATAAATTCATTATTTATGCAAAAAGTGGAAGTGAGCGTACTTTGTAAATCACCCTGAATAATACACAATATTTATAAAACCCACAAGTAGAAAAAACAACAACATTAAGGTTAATAATAAAAATTTAAAAACTATACATTTTATAACTAATACAATTATATATCGAGTGGTAACCTAATAATAATTAATAAATAATAAAGTTTTTATTATTTATTATTACTTTTTAAAAAAAAAAATGTTGTGTTGTAAACAGCAAACCGACCAATAACATGACGACATTGTGGGATCTAATATAATATTATAGATGGTAGATTTATACGGATCACATGAATGCATGATATTATACATATTCTGCCTATGTATATAATATCCCCGATCCGCATATATCTGCTATCTACATACTTGCATACCTATGATAGGCATTATACTGTTTTGCATCTTGCAGCTATAGGTATACAATAACCGCGGTTGGGTGTAACAATAATATGTATATGGTCGCGTACTCGCGTACAGGTCTTTTCAGAGTTCACGGGAACCGGGTCTTGCATACTCTTGTATTGTGTCCCTCACTCTCTCGCGTTTACCCACAAATGACTGCTACACCATAATAAATAAGCAATTTAATAATATTATAATATAATGCTTGTTGTGTGACTTGAAATCGATTATCCGCGAGGATACCGCACGTGTGACCCGGAGGTCGACGGAACGCGTGATCAGTCGAGTGTCGGGGGTGTATAACGACTATAACGAATGATGATGATGATAATAATAATGTTCTATTATATAGCAAGGCCACCAGTTGACTCTACACGACTTAAACGAGTATACATAAATACTACCTATTATGTTGTGCCTACTCAAACCACTCATCCACGACCTACACGGCTACATGCGTGTCAGACCTATTAGGTATAGCCGGTATAGGTACCTCGTGCCTATGTATTGTTGTAACGCGTATAATAACATAATATTATGCTATATTATATGGAACTGAATTTGACAATTCTACACATATCACATAATATGTAAATATTATGTAATATTTATAAGATAGGTACACAGTAGGTACACATATACTAGCTCTCGTCTACTCTTGCAGAACTCTAATAATCAAAGTCTATTATTTTATCATTAGTATATGTATTTTACCTATATTATCATCTAGATTAGGTACGTGATATGCGTTTATGCAAACATTCTATATGAAATATAAATTCAAATACTAAAATAAATAAAAAATAATATGTGGTTTTAATTTTTATGATACGATGTTACAAAGGAAATATTATTTAGTTGTTTGCAATTGTTTTTCGTGTTTCGTTACCGGTACTTCCCATATTCGTTGAAATATTGAATATAATTGATAGTGGCACTGCCCACAGTTAAAATAATATATAAGTCGGTATTTTATGTTTGATTAAAATAATAAATAATATTGTATTATTAAATAATAATACAATAATACACTTTAAAAAAAAAATGGGGGAAAAATGTCCACATAAAAATATACCGTGAGGGAAATGCCGCTTTCCCCCAACCGGACATGGAAGATACCTACGGGTGCCCATTAAAAAATTTGCCAAATTAACAAACACACGTGTTTAAGCCTACAGTACCCTACCCCACAGTTAAAAGCCACCCAATGGCCTAAGTTTCAGCGGGTTAATTAATAAAAAAAAAATAAATAAATAATAATAACTATAAATTATAATATAATATACTAGCCGACTTGTCACAACTTCGCTCGTGATTGGTTGCTTATTTTGCCTTCGAACGATGATATGTATAATTTTTTATTCAAATGATATCGTTTAATGTGATCGGCAATTGACAACTATTTTTGTCAGTCAGTTAAAATAGGTTCATTATAATAATTAATATTATACAATTTGAAACAGTGTCGTATGCAGGGGTAAGGTTCTACGGTTCTAATCCTCCTTGAAATTTTTTCTTTCCACAAAAAAATCTTATTTTCCTCACCATAATCAATAATACACAAAGCAGATTAATTTTTGGTCATTTTTAGGGTTCCATACAGTAAAACGGGACCCTATTACTAAAGCTCAGCTGTCCGTCCGTCCATCTGTCACCAGGCTGTATCTCATGAACCATAAAAGTTGGAAAGTTGAAAATTTCACAGATTATGTATTTCTGTGGCCACTATAACAACAATTACAAAAAATCCTAGAAAATATAATATAATAAGTGTTGTTGCCAACATGTTTATAGATGATGGTATGGAACCTTTCGTGCACGAGTCCGACTCGCACTTGGCTGGTTTTTTTATATTACATTATATTATACCTGTAATAAACTGCGAATTGTCATTTTTTTTTTTATTGAATTTAAGCCCTGCAACTATGGCCATTAGCTATTATAGAGAATTATGAACTTTGGTTGGTAAGGTTTGTATGATAAAGTGTTGTTACAGCATGTAAGCAAGCACGTGCATGTGTGGCAAGGTTTTTACTACGGTAAACGGAAAACTGGTACGGTCTGTATAAACGCGGAATACTGGTACGGTTCACAATAGTAAAGGTTTCCCAAACTTTTATGAAAAAAAAAGAATAAAATATCAACGATTATTTTTAATTTTATTCTACCGACGATCGATGGGAAAACACGACTCACGAGTGACTGCGAGTGAAAATAATGCGATATACAGAAAGTTCTCATCAGTACAATATCATTCGCAATAGTGGATTGAGAGTGTTATTACTTCAATAAAAATTATACCTAATATGGACATTTATGCCAATCTACATGGCGAAAAGCTCAACAATTAGGCATATGTTCCTTATACAGAAATAACATAGATTTTAGAATAAGTTACGGTATGATTAACGCTTTAGCGTTTTTACACTTTAGTGAAGTAATAGATGGAATGGTTTATTTATATACAACGACACCTGTAGAATTGTTACCGTTACTAAAATATTTTGACGAAACTTATGTTAGTGGGAAGTCTGGGAGCCCAATATTTTCTCTAAACTTCGTGAATATACTTTGCAAGACAAATTATATTATAAACATTGTAAATATTTTAGGACCCCTGAAAATTAAATTTTGAATAGTACCAGTTTTCCGCATTTTTTATTTCTTTTGTTATAAATAGTATGGACCGTACCAGTATTCCGAGCATCTTTTACTACTACGAACACGGGCGGTCACCCATCCGAGAACTAGTAGCAGCGGGTGTTATTATTACTCTCAGCCGCATTGCAGCCAACGCTCCACTCCAAGCCGCTAAATTGTATTATTGTAATTGCAATAACATTGACAATCATAGTTTCAATTTTTTTTTTGGCTGTTTAAAAACATTGACGCCTGCCATGATCGATTATAATGGACTGAAGAGGTTACAAAGACGACTAAGACACCGAATAATCGAATAGGTACTCTAAACTAAATTTTAGACTATAACTCTATAGTTTGTTTTGACGAATTATACAAAAACTGTGTAGCAAAAAATTATGTAAACGGGGATGAATCCCTTCACGGGTTGTGATTGGCCTTAGGTAAAACCCTAACCGAAATAAGCGACTGCGTAAGCTACTGTATAGACGCATAGGGTCGACGCCCCAGTGCGTCCCTTTAATCATATCTTACATTTTTAATAGCTCAACTGCGTCCGCGATAAAATCTCTAATAATTTTGGTATATCCCATGTGCGTCCACGATAATATCACAAATAATGTTGGTATGTCCCATGTGCGTCCGCGATATTATTGCTAACAATATTTATCTTTATGGATAAAATGCATTGATAACTTATAATATTACACTGTGTTAGTTTGCATTTAGTGGCTACAGTGTAGTCCATACTTAGAGACCTACTATTTTGAAAAATCTATTCATATGGGTGCAAAAATGTTTGGCCAGATATCATTACAAAAGGTTGTCGGTTTCATCTGGGACAGGCATGGTGGCGAAAAGTACAGAATCTTGGTTTAAGTATACTCATTATTGTGATGATGTATCAGAAATAATAAACTTTTATAATAAATATAATATAAGTAACAATTAAATAACCGAATAACCAAATATTCTTGGGGTGTAAGCCAGTTCACCTCCTCGTGGTGCACCTTGGGTAACTCTAAATGAACTGGGACGCATTCGGGATAATATGTCAAAAATAAGACCTTTTTTTCTGGGGACGCACTCGGAAGATACCTTTTTCTTCTAACTAGGAACATTAAAAAAGGGTTATTTCGGGACGCACTCGGGAGTGGCCCCCTCATAGATAGGTAGATATGTACCTAAGTACAGTTGTCATAAACACCAAGTTCAACGAGTAAAAATATATTATATTATTTTATTTATTAAGAATCAATCTCGTTTAACAATAATATTTTTAATAATAGGTAGTGATAATGAACAATATACAGTCATAGGTAATAAAAATATTATAGTCACTGGACGATATAATAATATTATTAATTTTATACTGACTCGATCAGTACGATCTGTAGGGGTAATAGGAAGGTGGCTGCTTGTTGGCGGATTTGTACAACGGTGCGTTCGGGTAAGCCGGGGGCTCGTCGGCGGCATCGGCGGCGTGCTGGTAGACGGCGGCTGGTGCCGGACGGTAAGCGGCGGACAAGGATGACTTGTAGGCCGGTTTGTAGGCTGGTCGGTAAGAAGGGACGGCGGCGGGTCGATAAGCGGGAGCGGCGGCAGCCGGTCGGTAAGCGGGAACGGCGGCCACGGGTCGGTAAGCTGGAGCATCGGCGGCCGGGTGGCCCTCCTTGGACACGACCGCGTTGAAGCCGTTCTCCTCGTCAGCCGTGTAGTCCACCACGCGCCTGGTACCGTCCGGTTCGACGACCGTGTACTGTCCCTTGACGTTGTCGCCGTCTCTCACTTCGGTCTGCGACTTGTAGTCGCCCGTGTACGCGTCGGACACGTCGTACGCGAAGTTGTATTTAGGCGGGGCGGCGGCGTGCTCGTCGTGGGCCGCGGCCGCGCGCCCGTAGTAGCCGTTGTGACGGTAGTCGGACGGTGGCTGAGCCGGAGCTCCGTAACCGTACACCGACAAGGGGCTGCCCGACGTCATCCGCAGCAGTGATGATGTGGCGATAACGACTACGACCAGTGACCGCAGCTGCTAAAAAGAAGCAAGGTTTTTTGCTACAGTTTCGGTTTTTTATTATTCATAACACAAAATCGAGGTTACGGTTAACTGCAGCGTCAGCAGTGTTCTAGAGTCTCAAATCAACTGATTTATTATATTTATCTTAAATTATAATAATATACTATTCACGACAAATATATTATAACATTATGTCTATAATTATAATTTAAATAACTACTTCTCCTTTTCTTTATGACTAGAACATAGGTCGGAGTACTAATTATTATTAATAATACATATTATATGATATATAAATATATTATTGTATTATATTTCTTTAGCTATCGTAGTGAAAACTGGAAATACACAACTATTTAGATGTCACGAGTGCTAGACGTATTACGATATTCCTAAATATAATATAATATTATAAATAAATTATACATTTTTGTAGATCAAAATATGTAAGAATGCTTGACATTTTATTGAAAATGTTAAATGTATTCTACATAAAAATATACATATTTTATTAAGACACTTTCATGAATTCTATGAAAACTCCAAGAATAATGAAAAATTCTAAAAGGTATATTATTAAAACGAATTATGAGTTTTGAGTGATCATAAATCATAATTTAATACTATGTAAGATTGTTAGCTACTGAAAGTTAGACAGATTTAATTTTGAATCTTGAATGCCGATGTGATATTGCGGCATAACGCATAAGAGCGAACTGCTAGTTTTTGAGTACTACAGAGAGATGTGTCTTGCCAGTTTTGGCCACTAAAATTAACGCCTGTATACCTAACCTAGTTTCCTAGTTAAGAATTAGTAATTCTGATAAAATACGTGCAACTTATAATAATAATATAAACATATATTATATATATGAGTATATGACACAATAGATATTACTATTGCGAGGTTACCCGACCACCACGACGTTTAATCAGCAATTTCTGCATACATTCAACGATAAACATACGTTTAAGTTTAACCAAGCCTGGACATAAACGAGTTTAAAAGTTCAAGTTAAGTCAAAAGTTAAGTTAATTTTAACTTTTTAAAATGTAAATTTCATTAACTTGATTTTTAACTTCACTGATATTTATTGATATGAACTTAATAAATAACGAGTTACTTTTAATCAAATCTAGGTTACGTTAATTTAGAAAAAATTGAAAACGAAATATAATACAATTGTTATTGATGACGGATAATACATGAACGTTTAGTTCTTATTATTTTAAAACATATTGGGTACCGGCTTTTTATATTATGTTAAAAATTAAAAAAAAATGTAAATTTAACATAATAAAGTAAATAATTCAATGTAACTTTTAACTTAACCAAGTTAAAAAAAAATAAGGATAACTATTAAATTTAAACTTTTAAAATGTTTTCTATAAACTTAACTCAATTAAAAACTACCATTAACTTGCCCTGGGTTGAGTTTAAGGGGATTGCAAACTGACAGTTTTTATGGGGTTCAAAATTTTCAAATTGTATGCATATTGTGGGTCTTGCAAATGTGTGCGCAGTAAGTGATCATTATTTTGTGTGACTATGTGTAAATAAAATAGTGGAGCGCTTCCACAAGCGCACATACAAGTCACCACTACGGTGTTGCGCTAGTGAACAGTAAACAATTTAAGCTCATTTGTCCTCATTTTAATCAATGTTTTTTATGTACTTTTTGTCAATCCTACCTATGGACCTAACGCGATAAGACTTCTGAAAATGAATTTGAATTTGTTAATATGCCTACTTGAGACCGATCGGACCACATTTTAAGGTATTTAATTTACTTTTTGAATAATCAACATTTAAAATGTCTTAAATTTTAAATATTCGAACAAAATGTATAGAAGTTTAGGAACAAAATTTTACAAAAGTAGCCTGATCGATCTTACGTAGACATCAGTTTTCAAAAATCTTATCACGTTATCAGGTCCATCGGTACGATTGACAAAAGATTAGTACATTTTGTTTGAAATAATATTGTCCGTTTGCAATCCAGCGCCTTAACCTTAAATATTATACTACATTATACGTATATGATCTAAGCGTTTAACACTATACCGGGTGATTCTTTTATCAAACAACACTCATTATTTCAAAAAGTGTAAATTTTTTTGAAGATATTTTTTTACATAGTTTCAAGTCGCTTATAAAACAACGTTTTTATTAAAAAATTATATTTTTAATTATTTTTTATCCTTATAATTTTTTAAGTTTTTTACTTTTTTGAATGACAACATAGGGTTTTAATTTTATATTCTAAAGTAGAATATTTTTCTTAGTATTTTGATACATGAAAATTGAATGTGGGACGAGTAGTTTATGAGTTATAAGTATTTAAAGTTTAGACGAGCGGTGAAGTGGACAAACATTTCGCGGGGTAACCCCGAACCACTCCACTCCGCTCGTCTAAACTTTAAATACTTATAACTCATAAACTACTCGTCCCACATTCAATTTTCATGTATCAAAATACTAAGAAAAATATTCTACTTTAGAATATAAAATTAAAACCCTATGTTGTCATTCAAAAAAGTAAAAAACTTAAAAAATTATAAGGATAAAAAATAATTAAAAATATAATTTTTTAATAAAAACGTTGTTTTATAAGCGACTTGAAACTATGTAAAAAAATATCTTCAAAAAAATTTACACTTTTTGAAATAATGAGTGTTGTTTGATAAAAGAATCACCCAGTATACCTATAGTATACTGTATACCTAAAAAATACAAATACGTCATGATATATCACAGAAAGCGATAAAAAAAAAACTAAATTTTAAAAAGTAAATATTTTCTGTGAACTCGCAAACACACTTTTAGATATACCTATGGTTAATGTATTTGATAATATTGTTGGAACAAACGAACACATTTGAGCTTACAATACCCAATTCGAATATTATAAGCTAATAATAATAATAATAATAATAAAAAAGAATACATTAAGGTGAAGTAGGTATTTACATAGATTTCAACCGTATTTTAAACTTACCGTGTAGGGTGACATTGTAGCTGTATATCGGCGCATCTACTATATTATATTTAGCTTTATGTGCAGAACTTTTCCGACGGCGGGCGAATGTCGGTTTAGATGAATATAACCTCCGTGGTATTGCACAGCAGGTATACTGTATAGATGGCAGTTTTAGAAAAGTGGTAATATATTATTATATCATAGACGAGCGTGCGCGAGTTGAGACACTGAAAGCGTACGGTCATCCGACGCGTATTTATATATGAAAAATAACACGTACGGGAGGCCTACAACTGCATGCGGCTCCAAGGAAAGAAAGAAAGAGGTAAAAAAAAAACCGAAGGACTGCACGCGAGCGTGTGGTAGGTACCTATACTCGAGTCGTGGCCTCGGGCTTTATCCCGGCCCGAGATAATATACTTGTGTGTGTGTGTGTGTGCGTGTGTGTGTGCGTGTGTGTGTGTGTGTGTGTGTGTGTGTGTGTGTGTGTGTGTGTGTGTGTGAATGATAATAATAATTGGATTCCGGCGGTACGGATGGCGTAGTTGACCGCCGCGCTTTAACTTGAAGTCAAATAACGTCGCCGAGCGCACGTGAGAACGGCCCTCGTTATATTATTGCTTTGGGTAGATAATAATAATATTATATAAAATCATATTATTATAATAATATATAGATCGTCGCCGGTTTCGAAACGCCAGTGCTACGCGCAGCTGTACCCTCGGCTGATGCACTTTTCAGCTCCGTAATACAGATACACACATATATGATATATATGTACCTTCACAAGTACAGGGCGATTCACCAATCATACATTTTATGCATGAATATTTTTAATTTTAATATTATATTATAATTACATTTATTACGATGTTTTTTTTTCACGCACGTGAGGAAACACATCTTAAATAACGATCTCATACTTAATATATAATAAGTACCTACCCATTATGTTAATCGTTAATGTGTATGAAATTATGTATTATACACGGTCAGCTTTTATACGAACTTATATTAAATTATGTATACCCACAACAATTAACATTTAGCCTGGTTTATTATATACCTATTAATAATTATTTACAGCTTATACGTATATATTATATTGTAAGAACCAATGTTTTTATCTACCACGTACCAGTTAAGACAATGTAATCAGTTTTAGAAAACGAAGTCTGTAGATGTGCCTCGAATGGTGTATACCGATTGTCCTATTACCTTCCATATGTAAGTATATATAGGTGCTTATAATATAATCAGGGAAAATAAAAATCGCTTGAATGAATAAATAGACGAAGCAGGGGAAGGATTTCGAAGATAATAGACACGAATAGTTGTCGCCAAGAGTTGCTGGGGTTTTAATTTTTCTTAGACGTTTTATCCCTACGCATAACACGTCATAATATGCACACTGTCCCAATTGGACTTAATCTTTGAGGTGAACTATCATAATATTACACATAGGTACACGATACAACGTACAACATCGTGCACAATAAAATATAAACATATAATGTACCTATGTATAAAACAGGGTAATACACAGTTATTTTCTGTTTTTCTGTTGAAGGCAAAAGGACGACCGGAAAACACGGTATACCGCATTTGATGTGTACCACTGTACCAGTGTACCTAAGGTGTATCGTATAATATGTAAGCGTATGGTTTGAATTACCGTGAACTTTATACATAATATTATTACATACATATGCTCGAAAGCCAACTGTAACCCTCCTACAAAATGCTAAGGGCCATAGTCGAAATAGTTTAATAAAAAAATATGCTCAAAAGTAGGTATAAAGCAGTACAGCACCTACTACTATTATCTAATCTCGATAATAGCCCTCAATCTAATCTCGTAACTCATATTATTGAATTGAATGCAAACGTAATCGCTACAACACACACATGTACTGCCTTTCGCAAACTGTAGAACCGTTGGAATGACACTCGAAGAGAATCAAATATCTATAAAAAAAAAATAATAATAATAATAAATAATGAGTAAAATTGTTTTCATATGTAACGTAATAATCGGTAGTATGTAGTAGGTTTTTGGTTTTTTTTTTTTATAATATAACCCGTCAAAAAATATTTTTAGAAACGAACATTAATTGCGCAACAAAAAACCGTAGAATATAATAACAACACTGCAGAAACTGAAATCGTTATAATTTATCATTTTTATATAGTGGCACATATACAGACATACAGTGCCTATTTGTATAGGTACATATATAAATATATTATATTATATAGGTTAGTGTTATAATGAATTATTATTTGATAGTTATACTATAGCAGTTATAATCACATTTACACTATCTTTTTCTAATCGTTTATCAAAAAAAAAAAATCTTCTTACATATAGTTAAGAATAGGTACCTCTGCACAAATATAGCTTTATATATCACTATACCTGCAGTAATATCGTGTTCGTGTATCAAGTATTGAAGTATTATTATACGATTAAGTGTCGGAATCATATTGTGAAAGACACAGAAAACATGTGACGGTAAAAAGTGTACCGTTTCTGTGAACGGCTCAGAATTACGTAACAATGATCTATACTACCTAGGTTTATCTAAATAGAGGATCAAAAAAAAGTGACAATTTTCTGAACGAACGTATGCCTATTGATGTCCTCGCGAAATCCGCTATGACGTAAACATAAAATGTAAAAACCAGTCGTAGCCTACGTGGACGTAGAGACTAGAGAGAGTGCCCAGAAAACATGCGTGAAATAGAGAAACAAAAACTGAAATAAATAAAAAAACATGGAAGTATGTGTACAGTTTTGTATACCTACTCAGAACTTATCTCGCGAAGATCTTATTTTTCCAACTGTTTATACGTGCAGTCTGCGCAAAGTGCTGAAAACGTATAACGACGTTTATATATCATAATATTATATTATCATATTATATCATAAGTCATTATACCTACGTCGTTCAGCTTCAACTGTTGATAAGAACTAACAAAATAACAACTATGACTACTGAGGAATGGAAAATTGCCAATAATAACTTATAGGTAGACATATTATAAAAATTATTAGGTATTTTTTTTTAAGGATTAAAAAAATCCTGCTTGTCTAGAAACAGTTTTTCGACTTATATCAGTTTAAATATCAGAGGAAAGTTTTTTGTCAAAACTCTATTGGCTCACTATCATAACAGTTAGACCGGATATTGGGATGTCGGAGTGTTATACAGTGTGATCAGAAACCCTGCATAGGTTGTAATTTATCTTGTCCTGGGCCCCTCGAAAAGTAGCTCGGTCGTCTCTGCAGTGAAACACCGCGTGCGATATACCAGCTGTATGCCTGTATATAGGTATAGTAGGTATCTTTAGATGATAATTTGCAAACGCTTTTTTCCGCCGACGACCGCCTAGAAACCTTCGACCGAAATGTTACTGGTGCCACTGCAACTGCTGTTGTTGTGCAAGTTAATGACGGTTATTATTATCACTCACGTACAATATTAGGTTTGCACCGACGTAGGCCAGTAGCTATATAGGCACATCGCCCACGTAGGTATACAGCCGCGCAGTAGGTCCACATAATATAGTAAATTATATTGCATATATAGGTACGTATATAGTGGGTACCTAGTAGAAATTTATAATACCGCCTATATAGTATCATAATAATATATAATATATTATCTGTAACGAGACGCGTAATGAGGCGCAACAGGTCGGGAACGTTTCATGAGGTACGCCGCCCTGCAAATGACGCGACCATAATAATAATATCATAATGTAGCCTGCCTATATGTATAACGTCTGTGCGTCTATATATTTCACAACTCCGTTCAACTTGACCCCGTGACTTCCTGCCAGTTATTTACATCGGCCCCAGAGTGCGCCGAGCTCGTGATTCATTAGCGATATGTTGTGGTTTTTCTCAAATAATCGAGACGGTAAACGAAATGGCCATCACCGCATTAAAACGTAAATACAAAACAAATGCACGCATTGTTGCCTTCAGTAATATAACTCGAATTCTTATAAGTAGGTAATAGGTTGTAGGTATGTGGAATGTCTTCTCGAATCATCGAGTGACAGGATAAAATGCATAATATTTAAACACTGTCTACGCGTCTTACTCCTGTGTTGGTGCTTATAGTATGTTATTATTTTTTCATCATTCCGGCGTCGATAATCATAATAATTAACTCTAGTTGCTAGCTGCTTATTGAAAATTACGAAATAAACATTTAAATAGAAAACGTTTAGTATTGGTACCCGCCTATACCGATGACAGATTTGTTTTGCTTTACATTTAAACGTATTAATTATAACCGTTTGATTTAGCTTATATCACATAATAATATATTATCTCATTTTAGATTCTGAGCGAAGCGAGTGTATCGTAAGATGAAAAATGTTAGAAGATTTCACATAAGTTTTTCTATATATTATAAAAAAATAAAAAAGTCACCGAAAAGTTACGCTATTTATAGCAATGAAATATTTTTTATTTTTATTTTTTCGATTACAAGTATCATACTAGGCTGTTGAAACGTATCTGCTCAGAATCGTTTTTGGTATACAATGGTTTATCATTGAATTCAAATATGACGCTCAACGTACACAACGAAATGCATAATATATGTTCGACAACAACTGTACAGCAGAGTGGTACCCACTTGTCCACCTTTAGCATCAAATTGTATTCTAAACCAAAAATCGACTGAATGATAGCCAAGTTTCTAAGTAGTGACACACTGACACATTCCATAAAACAATAATTGTGTCCTAAATGCTTTCATTTAAATATAATTGGACATGATTTGTATACTATCGCAAATCCACTTTACAAATTCAAATACCATATTATAATCTACACTTAGTAAACCACAGGCTGGAAGGTAAATACTAAATGGAAATGGGTTGTTCGATAGTCGATAGATAGCTATATAGAATATCAGATAAGTAACAGATCAGGATCATTAGAGATTAAATACGCTGGGGAAATATGTGTAAGTTGTATATAGGCATACTTATATAATATGTATTACATAACACGAACTACGAAGTAGGTTGTAGGTACCTATAACATAGACGAACTGCACATGAGTTATAAAAATGGCAGATATATACGTATACCTACTGCCTATTAGGTAGATACTATATCGAGGCACCACGAGTAACATTTTAACTCAATCTGGTACATCAAGTGAAATATTTTATCAGGCAATTCATTTTTTGAATGACCTACCACAGTACCACCCCTTACAACTATCAAAAATAAAAGAATTTCGATTAATTAGATTATCATTTTTTGTCATTATTATATAATATTATAATATAATCAAATGTCTATAGGTTTATATTATACTGGTGTTACTTTATTGGAATGAAATCACAGTACAAGCTTTTCCAATTGAAATATCTAAAACCAATAAATAAGCTAAATAAAATGCATGTTAATCTCCATTTGCTTTATATGGAAAGTTATTTGAACCTATTAAGAGTTTTTGTGGAGTTATTTTTTGTATTGAGCTAGGGCATACCGGTATGGCCCTGCGGAAAAAGTCTGCACACGCCTATGAACCTAATATCACCTTGTTAACTGTATTAACCGTATTTACTCAATGAATACTAAACAGTAAAGTGTAAACGCGTTGAGCGTGCTACCATAATATACAAAACAATAATAAATTCATGGTTAAATATAATATATTTACAAAGGTCTCATACAATGATAGGTACATAATTTTTACTTTTTACAAAAACAAAATACTTTAGTTAATTTTGGCGACACGGTACGCCAAGTACACGTGAGGAAAACGGCGTGCACCAACGGGTGTCGCAAAATATCGGACGGACGGGCCAACGAGATCATCATAATATAACAAACTATGAGGGGTGGCAAACGGTGGCGGTAGGAGAGAAGTCGAAAACCTGGTGGACATTACTCTACGTCTACGAAGGGTTGACAGAAGCAAACCCTTCGTGCCACGTTCACCAACGACTTCCAAACCAACCGTTTGGTCCTCTTCCAGACAGACTTCTTCCGCGGACCAACAGACCGCGATGCTACCGGGTATTCCGTGACTTCCACTGGTACCGGCGGGACAGTCTTCACGCTGCCGCCGTACACCGGTGACCAGATTTGCAGTTCCGGAGACGACCGGAAATGTTCACTCCGCCGAATCGGCAGGACGGCCGCTGCGGTGATCCTACGATCGACCGCCAGGTCCAGGGCGTCGATCAACGAGGTTTCCCTGAGTGTGTACGTGTTCGGCGTCACGTGAAAAGGAGCAGCAGGCTCCGACGATGGTCCTCCTAGCATAAGAACGTCCTCCAGGCATACGGGTGAGTTCATTAGGATTTCCAGCGATGACCCGGTACTCTCCTTTGAAGCGTCTCCGAGGTGCTGCAGTAGCGGTGACCCGACCTCGAAGTTCACTGCCAAATCTAGTTCGTCAACTGTGGCATCAGCCCCCGGCGATGGTCCTCCAATCATAAGCACGTCTTGCTGCAGATATACCGGTGAGTCAATACTCAATTCCGGCGACGACCGGGTACTCTTCTCCTCTGCAGAGTTTCCCCGGTGAAGTAGCGGTGACTCGACCGCAGCTGTGACCTTTGGGTTCACTGCCAAATCCAGAACGTCGACTATAGATCGACCATCGTTATTGGCATACATTTGTTGGAATTGTTCCACTGTGGAGTCCATAACTGTAGTATACGACGTGATAAACAACGAACAGGATGAGAGCTAAACTTACAATGACGGGTTTCAAAAAATTATTTGTTTACTACAATAAACAAACAGCTATGGTAGTAGCGTTATTTTGTGGCCAGCAAGTTACCAGCATAGTTACCTTAAAGCCAGCTAATAAATAGTTTTTTTTTTTTTTAAATTATTTTATTATAAGATGTTCCTAGTCTAGGATATCTACATCCTGCAGTGGCGCCCAAGATATATTTTTCAGGTGTAGCAAGAAATAATTTTACCCACCCCCTCACGAACTCAAAATTATATTATTTTATTCATACATTTTATCATATTTTAATTGATAATATTAGTAAATATTGAGGTATCAATCAATATAATCTGTGATTAATAATGAACATATTTCAAGTTAATTATTTTATGTTATTATACCTACCCACCCCTTATTTTCAAGGTATAGCGACCGCTACACCTAGTAATAGGGTTGGGCGCCACTGTCTACATCTATGGATAAATTATGTACAGATTTGAGTTTTGACTTTTTAACATGATAAAATAATAATAATTGTGTTTATACAATAATAGTAATTATATGTAAATTATAGTTCAGAATAAAGTAATAAAATAAATAATAATACAAATGTCTGTTAACATAATATATTGGACTTTTATCTAAGTACGAATAGTTAACTAAGAAGGTCGTGAGGCCCTGTTTTAGTCGGCGTTGAGGTAGTTCTGCGTGTAAGTTGTAGTACATTAAACCTGATAAACTGAGCAATGAGCTGTGGAAATAATAATATAATTATTAATATAATATCGTGCTTGGCAGGATAGATGCGCAACCATTTCCCGCCTTTAATGAGTTGTGATTTCGGATGGTTCTCGTCTCTCCAGATTCCAGAAGGCAAGTAAACTACTCAGGGTAGCACATTCAAAACATGGTATAATATAAGACTATATTATAGGTATTATAATATATTGTTAATAATTTATGAATTTAATTTTATGGATAATGTCATCATATAAGAAATTCTATCAATACCTGAATAATAAATACAACATCTGTTAAATATATTTTAATTATCAAAGTAATATTATGTAAGAATATGGAAAGTAAAATAGTTTACATTGTAATTAGAAAATTATAGTACGTACTTATATACAATAACATCCGTTCCCTGAATGTATTTTTTATTTATGTAAACAATAAACATACCACCGTTGAGATTTTTAAGAAAATTTTACTTAGGAAATTTAACAACGCTTTCGATGGAATATTTATTTCTGTAATTTAATTTTACCCATCGATGCCCAAACCTTGATTAATCATATAGCTTAAATTTCTTGTAAAACCATTTGTAATCGCGAATTATAACTATAATATTATATTTAATATGATAATTAATAATTAAAATAAGTGTATTCAAATACTATAGACGACAATACGGGATACTCGCCGTACTAAAATAGTGGCGAACAAATTGTTATCATTTCCTCATGATATTGTATATATTATTATGCCTGTATTTTGCAATATTGTTCATGTTAATCGAAAGGAGTAAAATAGGCAACTATTATAACAATATCTAAGGTAATATTGATATTGTAATGATGTTATTTTGATGAGAAACGGTTCGCCACTCGCCAGCTTTCGTATGCAAATGTCCCACAGTACCGTTTACGATATTTGATATACTTATTGATGTATAAATGTATAGAATATGTTGCTGTTAATATTTGTTATCATATTATAAAAAATCTACGTCATACACGACTAAAAACAATATTTTTCATTAGGTAGTTTTAATACTTAAAAAGTTATAAATATTTATTAATTTTAAATGGCTGTAAAGATTAGTGTAAGACACGCGTTTTACAACTGAAGTTTTGATATTACAAATAATACTTGTATAATATCTCTAGTTCGGTTTCGAGTGCCATTAATTTAAACCTATTATGATGTTTCGCAAGTGTTTTCCAAATCTAATGACTACATATTATTATACAGTGTATCTATGTATTTCTTCTGGTTTAGCCTAAATAATATTTACCTATCTCATTCCTCAAACTCGATCCGGTAAATACCATATAGGTATAGGTACTTATAGTTTCCTCATATTATATAATATCGTCATACACGTAGGTATAATGTTTGATAATATTATTTATTTTCAATTAATAGGTACTTAAATAAATGTTGAAGTTGTTAAATTGTTACTTCATATATTAAACGCAGAAAAACCTCGTGTGTGAAATGCGTGAAATCATTAAATTATTCATATAATCAGATTTAGGTTCCGACATTATAGGAACGTCAGAGTTTTTTTATAAATACTCAATATTTTATTATAATTATAATGATCCCCACTATATATTATCTGGATATAATAAATAATTATTCATAATCAGCCGTTAAAATAATTTTATAAATAGCATAGTATCAAGTATGAAGTATTCCTAATGGCTCATAAAATATAGAACTTAATAAAATATAAATGTATGGTATCGTGAGAAATTTTTAGAAATTTTTTTTTTTAATTTATATGTACCCAGAGGTTAAATTATGATGTATGTTGTAAGCGTTTAAATAATAATTTATAATTTTTACGGTTGTGATAAAAATGTAATGTTCTATAGGATATGATGTATAGCCATATAGGTACTTACCTCGAATTTTATTTATTGTTTCAATGCTCAAATTGTAACATATAATATATTAAAAATTGATTTTTTTTTATAAATTTGAAAGTTGGATTTAAAAATGAAAACAAAATATACTATTGACGCGAGCCAAATCTATATCGCTTCTTACAAATACATAAAAAGGTATTAAATTATTGGAGTACTGCTATCTTTCTGACATAGTTTTTATGGATTACACTAACGAAAATATTGATGATGTTTGTAATTTTTTTTGCAGTCAATCACTTTTATCTGTCTTTACTCTTTCTGGTAAATAAATATACATATTAAAGTACTTATCCCGTTCGATCATTTGATATCGGTACAAAATAAAATCGGTAAAGTGATCGAAACAGGTCGTGGCATCATCTATCATTTATTTTACTTAGGAATTTAAAAGTGTCGAAGTGTGAAAATACTGAAAATAGTTATTGTACTATACATATATTGACAATTTATGGAATAAGGTTACCTAAACACTATTAAATGGATCATTAATATAAGTGAGTATTTTAATATGTAATAAATAAGATATTATCTAAGGCTAAGCGTGTAAATTAAAACCGAAAAAATTTTTCTTTTTTAAATTGATTGCCTTATTGGTGCTCAAAAATTAAGTACTAAAATAAGTATTTTAAGATAAATGTTGTTCAATCGTAATTAAAAAACAATAAAAAGAAAATATTTAAAAAAATTCATGTTCTTAAAAACGTATAATCGCGCTTTCGAAACGGATTAGATTTAAAATGAGGTTATTTAATGCAAAATGTCATAAAGTTCGTTAGACAAGTCACAAGTGTATCTAATACATATACCTACGGCTATAGGTACATATAATAAAATGAACTTAAATAGCTGTAAAAATCTAAACTGAATAACTAATCAACCATTTGTGAATGTACTTAACCAGTTGACCAGCCAGTTGTGACGGAAATCATAAAGAAAAAGTAATCGTCGTCTCAGAATGAAAAGGTTCTAAATCAATTTTTTTGAAAAATGGTTTTTTTGCATATTATTACATAATATTTTTTGTTGTATAATTCAATTCTGAAATCTTCTCGATCCGTTGATTATTCAATTAGATACAGAGAATGAAAAGGTTCTAATTCATACGTGAAAGGTACGGGCTAACTTAAAAACGTTCCCCTGAACAGTTACAAAAATTACATTAGAACATTTTAATTCTGAGACGACTCAAACAAGTGCCCCTATCCCACTTAAACTTTCTATTTTTATTTTTTGAAAATAGCGAATAAGAGCTAGTGTTACTGCTTTAACAGTACCTATTCTGATTGCTTACCATATTTAAAAACATAAATATTCCAAAATTTAATACTTATACTCTATTAGTATTCAGAATAACCTTGCCCACTTTTACGCTTTCAAGTGAGCCGCTTGAAGGGTCCGACCCCCTGACGAGATTCAGCAACGGGTAACGGTAGGGGTTGACAACTTACAACCAATCACAGTGCACCTGACTCTTTCCAGGGGGTCAGACCCTTGTTGGGCCGCTCAGTTGAAAGCGCGAAAGTGGACAAGGTTACCTGTATAGATAGTTTACAATAATAGTTTAATTTTTTTTAAAAAAAGTGAAATAATTAGATGTTATAAGTTGATGTGTGACTGCGTGAGTCTTTAGATTGGGCGGGTGACTATAAATTTCAAAGTAGGTACTAGATAATTGAATTATAAAACATGTTGTACGACAAATTCTACATTCATAATATAATAGATACCTACATAAAACATCAAAAATAACTCGTGCACCTATATACATAATTTTTTTACTTAAGATTTCAATGCTGAAATATTAAATTCAGATTTTTCAGCAGTATTATTGTTAAATTTATGTAATAATTAGGTAATAATACTTCCGGATAGAGATCACTCGTGTTTCCAGATTTGTCCTTAATATGTGTATTCATAGTTCACAGCACAAAAAAAACCAAGTTAATATCAATAATAAATAAATTAAGTTAAGATAGTCTCAATGACTGAACAATAAATATTTTATCCATAAATATAATAATTTTTAAACTCAAATAATAAAAGTTTAAACTCGACAAAATTAAAATAATGTATCATACTATTTGTACAAAAAATTCGACGACTTGAAAAATAAAAAGTATTTATTTCGGACACTATAATAAGTAATAATAAATAAGTATACGTTTTAACGTACCTACCTATAACACTAACTCCAAAAACAATAGTGCCGTCCTAATGTCCTATTAAAATGAATAGGTGCGCAGTAGTGCAGTACCTACAACCTACCACCTATACTGCTGATGACCAACATTAATACTCACACGCTGATTGTTTGTTTGTTTTATGTAAATATAGAAAAACGATTGTTTAGATATAATATATTAAATTATATAATATGGATGCGAATATTATTACAATGCGTCGCCGGACGTTGCGAAATGCAAACAAATCACTGCAGTCAGCGACTCGCCGCGGGTAAATACCATCGAAACCTGTAAAGATCGAGAAGTTCAATTTTTTTCGAGTTTTTCACCCGTTTTGCACCCGAAATCGTCCGGAACTCCACGCCAACCGCGGGGTTAGGTAAAACGGCTTCGTCGTCTGCAGCTCCGTACAAACAGTTCCGATTTTCGCACAATACACAAGACCTGCCTTGAAGTCGACGACAGTAATAATGTCACAGATGACGTCCGATGATTCGCAGCAAGTCGGCGGGCCTTTGCAGCGGTGCCGTTGCGATTATCCGCAGCCGCCGGACGCCGATCTCATAACGGTGTCGGCCGCAGTGGATTCAGCGGCGGAGGCGGAAGCGCAAAGGAAACGGCAGCAAAGGCTGCAGCGGAAGCGTGACGCGGAAGGAGAGGTGGAAAAGTCCTTTTGGAAACGGTGCACGACGGCGTTCGTGACGGATTGCGCGGCTCACGTCAGACGCGGCGCCGCCCGTCTGTGTCCGAAGTGTTGCGACCGGTGAACAAAATTATTCGTGTACAATACAATAATATTATACCCAGGTATAAATTATACGTTATTGTTATAATAATTTCGGTATACCGCACACGGCGTATAAAATATTGTCACCATTATACCGATCATACTGATTTTACTGTACGTCTCGCATAACTATATATTACGAGGAAACAAAGTGTGATGAACGAAATAATTAAATGACGAAGGACTATTAAAATATAACTTATTATCATTTTAAAAATATTATTATTAATATTTATTTATATACTATTCTAAATAATTCCTCGCCAAGTAAATAAATTATACCGTGATTCTGAATTTAATATAAATTTCCATTAAAAAGTTCACACTTTTTCATTTATAACTTAATTTCTAATGATTTTTACAAAAGCACGTTCTACACAGTATTTATAATGTTTTGGAGTTTACTAGGAGTTAATTGATGCATTAGAAAATTAGTTATGTCGTATAACAAATTTACCTGTATTTTACACAGTTTAAAATAATAGGCAACTCATCCTGCTTCGATATACACACACCGTATTGCAGTTATTTTTTTTTTTACTTAGCTTGCGCCAAAATACAACATACATTTTCTTTACTCCATTCAGTCATATACAACATACACATTTTCTGTTTGGTGACTTGGTGTTAATACTTACAACAGTATTGAAGTATGTTTTTAGTTCATAACTAAATTGTCTTTTATATACAACTATATATTTATAATAATTTTTAAATTGTATTTTATTTATTAATAATTCTATTCATCTAGAGAATAAAAATGAAATCATTAATTGCACTGTACTTATAATATCTAGTATTTATAACGGGTAGCTTAAATAATTACATTAGAATTAATTTTTGTTATTGTTATTTTTGGCTTTAATGTGTATTCCTGTCAATAATACCTGTTTTGACAGTTTATTTTATTTTTTAAAATTATTATTAGGTAGGTACTAATTATTCTAAATTGTAGTTTACAGTAATTCTGCGTGTTATATACCTCATCACCACAAGTTTATCTTAATACAGTGATGGATTTGAGGGAGGTTGGACGACGTGGCGATTACACCCCCCCCCCTTGGGATTTTTTTTACTTAAATAATAGCACCGTATGATATAATGAATATGAAATTCATAAGTCATAACTATAACTTAAAACTTAATAAAAGATATAAACAAGGTATTTTTTTTAACATCTTATCAATTATATTGTTATTTGATTATCTATAGGTACAAATTATCGAATTTAAATAACATGATTAAGTTCAAAACAAATTTGAAATTGGTTATAACCATAGATAATAAAAGAATATTTTCTTGGATATAACCAAAATTGCTGTAGACAACTTAAGCTACAGTTATAGTTTTAGATTATAGATAGAATGAAAAATAAAATCATTTTACCGCCAAGCAGTGCTGCAGCGTGCTGCACCACCGTATACATCTGTTGGGAACGGAAAAAGTCTCGGGGAAAAAAGTTCATATATTTATTAAAATAATTTTTAAAAGTTACAGCGATAACAATTTATACAACTAGGATTTTTATAGTTATGTAATATTTTTTTCTATTCTGACATCTAACTTAGTAGTTTATAGATAGGTATATTTTTTTAATAATATTATTGACTAAGATTCAATAATATATTTTTTTATAATTTTATAATTATTAGCTATTATTTTTGTTTAATATCTATTTTGTATTTATTAAAATAATTTATAGAACTAGGATTTTTGTAATTATGTAATGTAATGTAATTTTCTGTTTTGTATTTAGTAGTTGCCTATTATAATATGATTACATAATTATTAGATATTATCTTTAGAAAACAGACTTTTTACCCGCAAGACTTTTTTCCTACCATAAAATCTGTTATCACTTCATTTTTATAAAATAAATTAAATATTATGTTCACTGTGGCTGTGGTAAATAACTCAATTTTAATATTGAGTGCTGAATACTTTATTTTCATTGTTCATTGACAGATTTGCGGATGGTAAAAAAATAACCATACAATTGTTGCTCAAATAAATTATTAATACATTTGTTTATTTAATATTTAATAAAAGAATGTTGAATTTTTAAACGGTTTCATTTTTTTTTTATTTATTACAAATGTTTATTGACTAATAAGTAATATTATGTATATATTGAAATTCTATGATACCAATTCATCCCCTCCTTAAATGAGCTTCAGATCCGCTACTCAATAGATGGTAATCTTTGTATATAATTTGTAAAGAAGAAAAATAAAAAATAAAATAAAAACAATTTTTTTCACTAAAAATGTTCGTGTCTGTTTTATGATTTATATTTATATTTACAATAATACAGTACTAATTTTATTATTGAACACAGTGATTTTTTTTAGATTAAATTATGAGTGAGCAATATGTATCATTATAAATATAAATTATAAATAGTTTAAAATATAATATATTTAATACAATACAGTATTATTTTCTTTACAATTATTAATACAAATCGAATATTTATTTAATTAATTTGTACATGCACTATATTAAAAATAAACAAATTTGTTGGTATATATTTAAGGAAGGATCTTTTTTTCTGTGCATTTTAATACCCAATGATTTTATAAGGTCAATTTATATATTTATCATAATATGAAACTTCAAGAATAAAACAAGAACATTTAAAATGTATTTAGGTACCTACTGGCTACTAAATAGGTACATGACACGAGGATAAATTATTCACATTAACGTATTAGATTTTGTTAATTTAAATCTATTTAATAGAGATATAATATTTTTTAAGATTAAAAAAAAAATAATTAAACATAATAGGTAATATGAAATAAACAATTTTTTTAATTGTTTTATTTTAATTATTATTAAAAAGATATTGACTTGCTTATAAATTATATTTTACTAGATTTTTTAACTTAACAATTAATTCTGATAAATACATTCATAATAGCATTGTTCAACGAATTTACAAGTCGTAAATATATAATAAAAGTTAAGTATACAACCAAAACATTGAATTTTTCTAAAATTATAAATTTCAATCATAATTTTGTATAGTATTACTATTGATTATAAACACTAACTAAATAAAAATTATCGTTTAAAAATAACCAACATTTACTAAGGTTTACGATCTATACTAACCGCATACGTCATATGATTTATATATAATATACATACACATAACCAAATACAAATATGTATAACAATACAATTAGGTATATATATATATGGGTGATAAATACGTATAGGTATTTAGTATTCTCGAGGCAGAGAAACGATGGTTAAAATAATATGTTTTATATACACAGTGTAATAAACAATAATAATATTATAATAGGAAATTATAATAAACACGTAAGACGAAGATTTTTAGTTAGGGGGATGGAGGGTTGTGAGGGGTCCAGTTGTGGATGGGCAACCCTTTGATCAGCAAATGGGTGGCTGACATTGTTTGCAGTTCTCCATCTGAGTTTCGAATTCTTCGATTTGTAGAGTGCAATCGAAGAAATTGTACTTTTTGTACATCCTGCGCGAAGCTTCTTTCAGAACTGTAGTAGTGTTCGCGCCGGGCCCTGTAAATAATAAGAACACACAGGTCATTAATAAACCCACCCAGATGCGATTATAATATATTATATTGATATAGGGTATGTCGTGTACATAAGCTGTTCTCGACATTTTTGAGGCAAGCAATCGGAAGTCTTCTCTCTGTCTACTATAAGTGACCATTACTAAACACTTATCTTATCACAGCATGATGTGCGCATAAACGACGTCTATGATTATACTCACTGACTGCTAGATGGGCGGCCAAAGCAATTTTGTCAGGACTCAGGGCCCACACCCTGAGATTGTGCACCCTAACCACGCCGTCGATGCTCATGAATGTCTCCAGGACATCTGAGAAATTTACTCCTTTCGGCATGCCTTCCATCAACACTATCATTGTATCCCGGAGTATATTGAACGTAGTGACCAACACTAATAAGGAAAACATGAACGTACATATTGGATCCACGATCTTCCAATCAGGCTGAAAAATTAAATAATTATTAGTATATAGGTGTATAATATCCCTATATGTAATTTGTATGTCCTAACTTTTTAAATTTTCATTTCACATTTTTATAGTTAGATATTAATATGTTATAAATTATATTTAAAAAGTAAAGCAAACGGTTTTTATTATTATTATTATTATTAAAAACCCATGGCAACCATTTATAAACAAAAATTTCCATAGGAAATCTGAAAATTCCCGTTTTAGCACCTCCCGGGGTTGATCCTCTCCCTTTTAAAATTGTTCTATCTTTTAAGTTCGGCCAAATTACACACATCGTAAAAATGTCATCAAGATCGGTCCAGTAGTTATGGAGTTTATTCCGAACAAAGACGTGACACGAGATTTTTATATATACTGATCTACTTCAGGTAGATTGCCTAACTGGGCAACGGAAAATTAAGATACATTTTGAACACCATACACCGAATATTAAATAACGAATTGAACAAAGTTTGAGTCATATAGAGTTGATACATTTAACGGGCAACGAAGTGCACGGGATCAGCTAGTAATATTATATATTTATATTTTATATGCAACAATGAAGATAGGTAGTTGGTGAGATGTAATTTAAAAACATAAAATATTTATTCTTAGTTTAAGATATTTTAGTACTCAACATTCAAGTACTAAAAGTGGGGATGTACACTTTAAGGTAAAAATATGTTTGATACACTTGGTAGCTTCTATTTTTATTACATAAATAAAAGACCAGTGGAAAGTTAAAAAATAGCGGATATCTATGATGTATTTTCCCTGAAAAAATTTAAAAATGCAAAAAGTAAAATATTTTTTTAAGTCGGCGAGATATGAAAGGAACTTGCGAATAATTATTAAGGCGGCATCTAAATTATAAGTAATGAAAAACTAAAATTCACAATACAAAAAACAATAATTTAAGTCGACGATCGACAACTCCTTGAGTTATATATTAATATTTTACTGACACAATAATCTATTATAAATTATATATTATACAAAATACCTCAGCTCACGTACAAGGTTTAGGCGAACTATGCGTGACGTATTAAACTATTCAAGTACATACTGTATACATATTATTTACATTACAAACCCCGAAACGTACCTAGGTACCTATACTCTTATATGCGTTAAATATATCGTGAAGTTAAATTAAGTGTTGGAAATTATAACGCTACCTGAAATAGGTAAACGTTGGATGGGGAATACGAATGCATTACGAGTTCGCTTTAATCAAATATATCGCAAACAAATCGTCCTTGTTGAATTCATTAAAAATTAATACGATTGCTAGTGTCAATGTATACGCATTCCGTGCTAAACGCCCTATTAACGTCAATTTTTTGCTGCGGTTTACAAGAATGAGACTTACTATACAATACCTATTATTAGGTATGTAAAACAACATTTATTTAAAAAACTTTTATCACACAATACAATGCTGGATGAATGGGATTTGGAGGGAGGGGGGGGGCCTTACCTTTAAGGTGATGGAGTATAACAATCATTATTAGGCTTTCGTACACTGCACAGGTATAGGTATTATATAGGTAGTTACGCATATCGCTTGGTATCAAATATTTTGTGGATCAGTAACATTAAGCGACTAGGTGCCTATACAACATTACTAAAGGATATATGGGTACAGACACAGAACTGGTATAGAGACTCAAAATTGTGCGCACGCCTGATAACAGTTTTTAACACTTACAAAATTCATTGTATAATTACAGGAAAAACTCTCACGCCTCGTAGATTGGTCCGATTTCCGTAATTTTTTTTTTTTTTTTTGTTAAATAGAGACTTATTGCAGGGCGCATTGGACTTGGATTTTAAAAATTATTTTTCGAAATCTTATAATACAAGTTTGAATTTAATCCATTTTTACAACTTTTTAGTTTTTGTATTATTATTTGTTTTTAGCAACGTAATCAAAAATCGAAATCCAATGCAATATAAAAAAAATTATACACATCTTGTAAAATCAATACATTTGCTAGCTCCACTCAAAATCTAAAAACAGTGATATATAAAAAAAAATGAAATGAAAAATCTACAAGTGATTCACAACAAATTATAAATTAGGTATTACAAGAATCAAGTTTAAAAGAAATATTGGAAACATTCAATAAAAAACTAAAAACCAATAAGACGAGACGTGTGTTCGGTGCCATAATTGAATATTGTCTATTGATAATACAATTAATAGTAGGTATTACATAAAAATACTGACAAAAATGTACCTACAATATAGGTATACTTCTTAATTCTGATAGGGCAATGGACAACAGTAGGTAATAGTAAATTATTTAACAGATACTAAGTAACATCGGTTTCGTTTCCAAATCAAATATAATAAATAATTTATATATTTTAATAATTTTATATTAGTTTAATATTAGTCTTTAGATCTTTTGAGGCCCTTCGATATATTATGAGGCCCAAGGCCTGTGTGTGGTGCACAATCTGCACACCCGGTTTTTACGGCACTGGCTATCATAAGCCTATATGGGCTCGCATATAGTTAATCTAAATCCCATCATTTAGTTACCTAATTATAATGTAATTAAAAAAAAAAAAAAAAAACACTATTATTAAAACATCAATCAAAGTTACTTATTATTTATGTTACTTGCTGCTACGGAACACTCTATGGGCGAGTCCGACTAGCACTTGGCCGATTTTTTATATTTTTAATAAATAAGTATGGAAGTATACCTACTTAAGTAAATATTTTTTGTTTTTCAGTTATAAATATTATTTATTTATTTATTTGTTTATTTACAATACGGGTCAAGCCCAATTACATAATGATAATACAACAATATTTTAATTATGATAATAATATTACAGTGAACATGTAAAAATGTAAAAACATGTAAAAATAAAATAAAAATATCGAAAATTCTATATAATAGAATTAATTAGTACAATATAACAATTAATATTAAAAGAAAAGAGAAAAAAAAAACAAAAAATAAAATTGTTTTAATTAAAAGTAATATAGGAACCTAATAATAACAACTAGAAACATTAAGGTTACTGATAATAATAAAACTGAACAATACAATACTTATGCAAAGGAAAAAAAGTTTTGAATTTCATATAATATACTTCCTAGAATTTATAATATATATATATATATGTTTTTAGAATACAAATAAAGCCATCCAATGTATATCCATGAAATATATAAAATGGTGCAAATTAAATAATCCTATGGATATCCATTAAAAGATGTACTATATACACAGAAATTTGGATAGCCAATAAGTTACCCAGAAGATATCAAATTAGGTTGTCCAGAATCTGTCTTTCCCGAAATTGGGATATCATTAAGATATTGTTTGAGTAACTTAGTATTGTTAGGATATGCTTCATGCTTCATAGGTACATCATAATATTTTATCATATTACTTAATAAAATCAGTACTTGAAGGAAAACAATGAGTACTTTGAAAACAAATGACAAGTGTACACACCCTATCATTATTTACGTTCAATATTATTTACTGTAAGTTAGATATTCATCTTAATAAATTGTTCTTAGACCTGAATCAATCAATGTGAAATCATATTTAAAGAAAACTATCCAGCTTTCATTACTCACTCACCACCGCATCTCTGAAGAAAAGTGAATTATAAATTATAATTGTGTTAATTCTTCTAATGATTGTATTATAGATCATAGCCTTCAAAGTTATCATATCTCAATAAACAAGGCATTATCAACAATATATGTAAAAAAAAAAATTATTAATCACAATTATAGCAATCAGAGAAACAATTTTTTCCTTCCTTGCTAGCTATCCCAAAAAATACCTCTGCCACTATAAGGAATTTAAAATATTTTTTTGCTGAATTTGAGCCAAACTACACAAACAAAAACAATCAAATTAGTTAATCAGAAACACAATTAGAGATCAGTTTTGCTACCACCAATAAGTATAAAAGGTGTAACAAATTTTTCTGAATCAAGCAAATCATTTACCAATGTTATTGGTTCTGATAGTTACAACTACAAATCAACCTCTACACATCTAAATCCGATACTCCTGATAATTACATCTGAATAGTATATTTTTTGAAAGTTAACAATTCAGAGTATAACATTTGCAATATAACAAAGCATTTAGGGTAGTTATAGGAAACCTTCATCCATTGACTATTCTTCATCAACAATTTCAAAAGAAATAGGCCATTCAGTTAAGGGGAGTTCACACTCGACCTGTTAAAGATTGAGTAAGGGTACGCGATTTGAGGGAGCCAAAAAAAGGGATTCATGAATAGTCGGCCAAAAATTACTACAATATTACTTTTGTAAAATAAAAATACTGTACCAGTTAAGTATTTAAAATTTTAATGGTATTATGTATTTGTAAGTGTTTAGATTTAACTGTATTGAAATTGTATTGTAGTGTATTGTAAAGTAATTCAATTTAATTGTATTGTATTGTATAGTTATCTATACTTTATGAGTCTGCTGCACAAAATAGTACTGGTTGGACCTCTCTTTCCCACAAAAATTTGACTAATAAAAATATAAAATAAGATTCTTATTAAGATAATTATACTTAAGATAATTATTTCTCGCTCTATATTGTGGCCAAACCACAGGAACTCACAGTCTATTAGTTTATTGGTCTATGAAGATAACTATCCTAGAAATTCTAAGCAAGCACTGGTGTTTAAATAACTCAACAACCACGTCGACATCCCATCAGATCATGCCCACATGCAACATAAATGCCATTATCTTCAGTCCAACAATCAAACAACAAGTACCGTGCACCGTAAACACACATTCTTGATCCTACACTTATGTGAAAGATAACAACACCGCACAAAATAAGAAAACTTATAATAAACTTTAATATACTAACTTATTAAAAACAAAGATAATGAAAGTAATGAAATAATAATAGTAATATAATTTAAATAATTAAATATATTTATTTAATTATTGACGCCTAAAATAGTAGTGTAGGTAATTGTAATAATTAAATTAATGTTTACTGAGAAGTCATTGTGTATAATTCTGGTGGAATAGGTTGTTTAGACTTTTCCAAAACACCAATAAGGGGAGAAGCGTTGAGTTTATCATATTTAGAAAACAAAGTAATCGCTGAACCTGTTTTTCCTGCTCTACCAGTCCTACCAACTCTGTGAACATACTCTTCAATATTTAAAGGAAAATCATAGTTAATAACCAAACTAATATCATGAATATCTATTCCTCTAGATGCCACATCTGTAGCAATAAGTATGGATACAACACCATTACGTATGTCGGCCAGTGATGCTTCTCGATCGGCTTGTTGTCTTCCACCATGTATACATCTAAAAATTAAAAGGGCTGGTTTCAAATTGAATTCATAAAAAGTAATCATGTTTGTTCAGATTGTATTACCTGCACGCAATGTTATTACTATTGAAATTTTCATACATTTTGTCAACCGACGTTTTTTTGCGCATAAATATTATGACTTTATCATTCTTGGAGAGGTCATTGCTAATGAAGTTATCCAACCAACCTTCCTTTTCATGTTCTTCAAGTATTATAATCTTTTGAGTTACAGTATCCACAGTAGATAAATCAAGAGAACCAATTGTAATATGTAATGGATTTTTTGCAAAGTAATTGGCCAAATGTTGGACAGCTGTTGGCCATGTGGCGCTTGTTAAAATTGTTTGCTTATCCGGGCGCACATGTCTTAGTGACAATTCTATTTGATTCTTAAAACCCATGTCTAACATGCGGTCCGCTTCATCAAGGACCATATAAGATACGTGTTCGAGTTTAATGGCTTGTATACCAACCAAATCATTAAGCCTACCTGGTGTGGCCACAATAATGTCTGGGTTTTCAGCTTGTATAAGTTGTTGATGAGTTAATGTTGATACACCACCACCATATACACAGACAACTTTGATATTGTTATGTAAATATTTTGTTATTTCATCATGTATTTGTAACACGAGCTCTCTTGTTGGTCCCAATATAAGCACAGATGGTCCAATACGTTTATTCCTCGGAGTAGGCTGTTGAAGCAAATGAATTAAAGCTGGCAGTATGTATGCCAATGTCTTGCCTGTACCCGTTTGTGCAATAGCTATTAAGTCATGTCCACTCATAATTATCGGCCATGCTTGACACTGTATAGGTGATGGTGAAATAAACTTCTGTTTTTTAATCACCTTCATGATATCTGGATATGAGCTAAAAGCATGCTCAAATGTTTTTATTGGCTTCGGTATCGGTCGGAAACATTCAGCACCAACCACGTACTGGACGGTAATCTCGTTTTGGGCAGTTCTGAATGATTGAACTTCCTCGTCAGACATAGCCTTTACTTGACTATGCTCCACGTAGAAATCCTTGATGATCGGCGGCAACGATTTTATTAACTCCAGCTCTCTTTCCTTGTTTTCCCGAAGGACTTCCTCCCAAACATCGTCACTGAAGTTGATCTTTTCTTCCGGAGACTCATCTCTCTTGATCGTTCGGGGTCTCCCAGCACCTCCACCACGTGCTTGTCGCCTAGGCGGTGGCGGCGGCGTGGAAATCGTATCGGACCTCAGCAATTTTCCAACGATCTTCTCTATCATGTCTTTGGCTAAACGCTGCTCGTCTTCACTGCCAATTATCTTCACGTTTTTTGTGTCCGCTGTGTCACCGTTTGTTAGTTTTACCATCGCACCACTATCGTGTTGGATGCTCTTGATCGTAGCTCCTCCACGACCGATCACCCGACCAGCCATAGCCGAATCGATAACCAACAGAGTAGACATGGCGGTTGGTAGAAGGTAAGCGGATAATGGATATCAACGGCGGGAACACAAACGCCGACCGACGAAAGGTCGTAAAATTGAAAAAGAACAGGCAGTGCTGTAAATTACGTGCATAGAAATGCGAAATGGTAAAAAGAACACTGGCCGTCTGGACAGTGGACACATGGGGATCGACCGAACACTGTCAAGTTTGAAGTTTCATGTGAGAGTAAATTTATTATTGTAATTTGCTAGAACCTACCATATTTTACACATCGCGATGGACAAAATGTCAACAATCTGTTACTTTCTTATATTATCTATGCTGATAACGCGTTGTTGATAACTGACCGTATCAGTGATAAAGTCACACGGGCCTACGAATGGATCTTCGCAGGAAAAATCACAAATTATTCCAATATGGCGTCACTCTTAGATCATATACATTGTATATGATCTAAGGCGTCACTACACTGTTATCACAAAATAATATTGAATTTTTACCGCCAACTTTTAAAATCAATAACTAGCAATAATAGGCAATATGTAGGTCGTGTAAAAGCCAAAATTTATATTAATAATAGATACACTAGTATTATTGACTAACTTCATATATTCGCGATTATGTCGATATGCAACAATTATCGTATAATATTTAGAGTCTACGAAAAGTTATGAACGGTTACAATGTACCTATCAGTCAAATTTAATAAGTACACATTTCTGATTTCTTATAAAATGTTTGATTCAAGAGCAGATATAACATTATTGTTACACTACATATTTTTTTTTATAGTATGGATACTTTGCTTTCTATTTTTATAATAGAATAAAATTTGTGCACAATAGGAAATCCCAAACATAACCAGATAAAGCTTACAATGAGTGACTTCATCAAAACTATAAATTACAGAAACATATATAGGACATAGGTACACCCAATTATTATGAGATAAAATAGAAATATAATTGTACATTATCAGTTTTACAGAAGTACATAATACCAATACCATGACTGTTTCAATTTATAATATAATACAAACTACTAAGTGAACGGTTAGTATTAATAGGTAAAAAAATATCAATACCAACAATCAACCAAGAATTAATATTAAAAAACGCAGTAGAAATAAGTAATCCAGCTCCTTCATTAGATGATGAGATAAAAAAAAATGGAAATTATGTTTGGAATGTACAATTGATCGAATCTAAATGTAGAGAACAAAAAGACAATAATTAAATATTGTGATAAAATAATGTCTTTATTTCTTCAGACGATACCCCAGTTAATACTAGTAATAATAAACAAAACATAGAAAAACAAAACCGTTTTAAAATAAAAAAAAAATTTAATGGATATCACACTATCTAAAAATGATAGCCAACTAATAAGAGATTCGTTAATGGAAGATTTAAGTGGTGAAGTATTAAATATCCACTCTTCAAATGACCATAGTTACTTTTTAAAAAAATAACAATGTAATGCCAATGAATTTTAATTTACCTTTTTATTTTAACTATTATTGAACTTAATTTTTACGACGATTATTTGAATTTAACAAATATTTTAACATTGTTTACAAGTATATTTTAATATTATTTTGTGATAAGCATTATATTTTGTGATAACAGTGTATGGGCCTCCATAATCAAAAGCTAAGCGGCTAGAAAATAACGGTATTTTACTATTTTTACTTTATCTTATACAAATTAATAATTATATATTTCATCCAAAATTAAAATATGTTACATGTACCTACATAAGTGTCGTGCACCTACTTACTACATACGCCAAATACAGTTATGGTACTTTCGAAGGATACCTCCTTCTCATCTCAAATACGATGGATAAATTTGAAAGTTTATATACACCGTAGAACATTATACTCTATGTACACACTAAAGTATGCTTAGGCTAACAAGGTAGGTACTACTACCACTAAAACCATAGACCTATAAACAAATGGACAGCGTTTAGAGAGAGAAATCAGGTGTATGATATAGAGTGAGCGAGGAAAGAAGCAAAGCAGTAAAATGTGTATACAGTACCTTATGTGGGCTCCTTCACTACTTTATGTTCTTTCTCTCTCAGTTATATGGTTGTATGGTCGCCTAGCAGTGATAGCAGTTTTTAACTCTTTTACAAAATTCATTGTATAATAATCATTATAATACTATCTATATACTAAAATAGCCCAACAAGTTAGATAAGAAGATTAAAAAAAAAAAAATCAAATACCGGCGGAGAATTTTATGTCCATTAAGTATTCAACGAGCGTTGAACATAAAACGTGCTGGGTGGCACGTATTCGCTCTTAATACAATTTAGTTACCCGTATATACTTACTCTAAAGTAAACGATAACGGCGGCAATCAACACGCCAAGGCTCTGAATAATGTCTCCGAGGACGTGTATGTAGGCGGCCCTAACATTGATGTTGGAAGTGCTCCGGCCGGTCGCCTCGTCGTGGCTGTGCGACTCTATACTGCCGCCACCGTGAGAGTGCGAGTGCTGGTGAAGCGTCAAGCCCATTCTGTAACAGTATAGCTGTTATAATATTGATATTATCATAAATTATCAATATTATCATATTCATACATAATATTATGGCCTGGTCGAACGAACGATCGATAAAAAATGTAATGAATCGATAGTGAACTTAATGATGGTCCCCTGAGCATTATTTAGTGGTCACTAAATGGCCCCTGACCGGTCCGTTATATTTGGACAGTAACTATCATAGTTTTTAATACACGTCTTATATCATAAGTCATAACATTATCTGCAGGAAAAGGATATTAATAAACGCGTGCGCGTACGAGGCCGAATCTATAATTTTTTTCAAGGTAGGTGTGGATAGTCTAGTCAAAGATATTTTTGACTATTTATTACGTCATTATGTAGATCCTCACAAAAAAAAAAATCAAGGGGCCGAATTCTGTGGCCCCAGATAACATCTTCCGCTGCACACTATATTTAATTATTTTTATTCGATTGATCGCACACGCGTGGAGAGTGCCAGCTACGGCATGAGAGATCGACCGCTACGGGGCTAAAATGTATTATCGTATTGATTCCTTCTCCGGTGATTCCAAGCCCACGTGGCTACCGCAGCTACGATCGTTCATATTTCAATGATTACTTAGATCGCGATACGTGCAAGTCACGCGATGACGATAATAATTATAACATCGCATCGCGTATATCGCGTAATGCACGTACGTATAATAATATCATAATATTATACTCACACCAAGTTGACGCACAGTCCGACGGCGGACGTGATGAGCATAATGTCGGCGTCGATGGTGTACGTCATGTCTCTGAGGCGCTCGACGGCCAAGTACAACAGAATGCCGGTGACCACCCAGATGAGGAGAACAGACGTGAGGGCGCCCAAAACTTCGGCCCTGTACCATCCGAACGGCATCGACTGCGTGGCCGGCCTCGAGGCCACCCATATGGCGCACAGCGATATCATGAAGCTGGCGAAGTCCGTGAGGAGATGTGACGCGTCCGTCGCGATAGCCAAACTGCTCGACAAATACCCTCCTGTATAGAAATATTAATATGATTAATATTGTACGATATGAATTAGTAAATTTATTCTGCGCAAATAGTATATTATATGCACTGCCTATATACACCGAGCGTTGTATTTTAAGTATGAATAATTCCCGCCAAAACTTACCGACTCCCTCTCCGATCATGAACAGGAGACATAGTATGCTGGCAAATATGAGTTTTCGCCTGGCCTTCTGACTGCTCGACGTACTCTCTCGGTTCGGATGACAATGTTCATTGACTGCGAATTATAAAAATCGAATCGTTGTTAGCGAGGTGAATGGGCTTAATAATATAATATAATATCGACTCACACTAATAATATTATACTCAAATAATGGTTTTCATTTCAAAATATCTCGAGAAACATTACATGGAAATAACATTCCCGAGATCGTTTAATTTATGTGTACACAGCTAAGTTTCATATAATATTTACTAGCAGATTAGGCATAATCTGTGGATATACAACAGTCTATACTTTGTGAGTGTAGTAAATAGTGATAATATAGCTTCGTGGGCGATAACACTTCATAGTGCCTACCTTAACCTGGTACTCGACCATGCAAATACATTTTTTAAATTTTTGGGGATACTTTTTATTTAATATCCATAGTTGGGATAAATTTAATAACCATAACATATAATATTTCTTTATAATATACAGAGTGATTCACCAAACATGATCACACCCTTTTTCTTCAATAATGCAGTTTTTAAAAATTTAATCTGATTTATAACATTTTAATAACTGAGAAACTACTCGTTTTGAAAAAAATTATTCACTAAATAATTTATAGTAAACAAGAAAAAATTTGAAAAAAAGAAAAATTGGTTTTCCAAGGGACACACTTTATAAAGTGCAAAGAATTTTAAAATACCCTTAAGTGTATATAAAAATTCTGATTATTTGAATATAATTCATTACAAGACGAATGTGGGGGATCATTCTTGGTAAATCATCTTGTATTATATACATGATTATGAATGTATTATAAATTATAATACATCAAATATTTCGTATTATAAGAAAATAAATATCTATTACAACAAAACAAATTAAAATTGATACATGATTATAATATACTTAAATAATATTGCTTATAGCTATAATATTTCAAATAGTTTTCCAGCCTCACGCCTTTAATGATAATTTACTTTTTCACAGGTCTTCAATTTTAGATTCTGAGTTTGACGAATGTATTGGTTTTATAATAATGTGTAATTTTTTAGATTCTGAGTGAAACGATGAATGTATTGATTTTACAATGATGTGTGTTTTTAGATTCTGAGTGAAACGATGAATGTATTGATTTTACAATGATGTGTGTTTTTTTATTTTTTTTTTTATTTTTTTTTTTATTTTTTTTTTATTTTTTTTTTATTTTTTTTTTTATTTTTGTGTCTGTCATCACGTTTTAGGACAGTAAAAGTGCTTGGATTTTCTTCATCAGTAGCTTTTCTGATAGGAAAGTGAATCTAGTTGGTACTTTGGGGGGTCAAAAGTATAAATTTCCCAGTAGTTTTCACAAGCGCCGGGAAAAACAACACAAAAATTAAGGAAAAACGGGAATTTTTACGCAAAATTGGTTTTCCAAAAAATCGATTTTGGTTATTGGTGTAACTCTAAAACAAATGAACGTATATACATGAAATTTTCACTGGTTGTTTATATTTGCATTTTCTAAACACGATAACATTTTCAAAATATTTTGATTTATTTTGAACTGTTTAGGGACATTTTCATTTTTCATTTTTTTTTAGTTTTTTTTCTAGAAATATCAATAAAATTTTATTTGTTGGTTGCGAAAGCTTGAAAATTTAATAGAAGGCTCCTAATATGTTGTTTCAAAGGCAGATGAAAAATATTAAAAATCCTTAGTCACAATTTTTTTTTATAAGCATTTAAAGTTCAAAAATTGACAAAATATGGAAAAATCACGAAAATTAGCAAATTATTTTGAGTTAAGAATTCGTAAAAATTTTTCTTTTTAAATCTAAGATTTGAAAATGAAACACAAGATTCCTTATAAGATTATCTACCTTTATCAATAAAAAAATCTCTACCGGACAGTCAAGTTAAATTTTTATGAGCGTTTGAAATTCAAATTTTTACAACATTGGATATTCACTCGATTACTCATGTAGCGATTTCTTTATTTTGTTGCAATTCAAAAACGAACAACTGTAGATACATGAAAATTTCACTGAATGTTTAAATTAGCATTTTCTATACACCATACAATTTTGAAAATATTTTGACTCTTTTTGAGCTGTTTATGGACATTTACAGCTTTCAATTTTTTTAGTTTTTTTTCTATAAATATCAATAAAGTTTTATCTGTTGGGCCAAAAAGTGTAAAAATTTAATACAAGGCTCCTGATATACTGTTACAATAGCAGTTGAAAAATATTAAAAATACATAGGCACAGTTTTTTTTTATAAGCATTTAAAGATCAAATTTTGACAAAATTTATCAAAATCTCGAAAATTATCAATCATTGAAATTAATAAATTATAAAATGTTCAGTTTTTATAGCTAAGGATTGCAAATTTAAAACAAAGGTTCTCATAAATAGTTCATACTGTAACCAAAAAATCTAAAAAATATATGAACACAGTTATTTTTTACAGACATTTTAAATTCAAATTTGGACGAAATTACATATTAAAAAACCTAGAATAACTATTTTAGTTATTTTGTTGTGATTGAATAATATTATTCGTGGGTACTTGAAACTTCTAAAGTGTACTATTATATATCTATGATAGTATCACGGTTTTGTTGATGTATAACGCGTTATAAGTACCTAATGGACATTGTGATATGATTAATTTGGAATTTATTATAGGTACCTATTATAGGTCAATTTTTGTTTAATACCATAGATATGTATATAATATGTCTTAAACATAGACTGACATACCGTCTCCGCTCAGAATCGTTTTTCTTATACAATGATATTATATCGTTGAATTCAAATTTAATATCATCCATTATACAGTGACCCACTTGTAACCTACTGTACAGCAGAGCGACACCCACTTGCCCACCTTTTTTTATTTGTGTTCGTTCATCACCTTTTAAGACAGTAAAAATGCCTGGATTTCCTTTAACAGCATCTTTTCTGATAGTAAAATTAATGTAGTTGGTACTTTGGGGGAAAAAGTAAAAAGTTCCCAGAAGTTTTCGAAAACGCCAAGAAACACAGAAAAAAAACTAAGGAAGAACGAACATTTTTACATAAAATCGGTTTTTCAAAAAATCAATTTTAGATTTTGGTGAAACTCTAAAAAAAAACCGTAGATAAATGAAATGTTCACTAAATGTTTTCATTATCATTTTCTATACATCATACAGTTCTAAAAATATTTTGACATGCTTTGAGCTGTTTACACTTTATATCGAGAATTTTCCAATATTTTAATTTTTTTTTCTATAAATGTCAATTACATTTCATTCATTGAGTTAAAAAGGTTGAAAATTGAATACAAGACTCATAATATATTCTTATAAAGGCAGTTGTTTTTTGTGCTACACACGATACTCACACGACACACACACACACACACACACACACACACACACACAATACCATAATTGTTACATAGGTTTTAGTTTGGTTTAGTTATAATCATAATAATATAATATATACATTTTTTAGTTCTTATAATATATTATTATGTAGGCTATTTTTATTCATTATAAAAATGGTAAAATAGTGTTTCAATGAAAAATCTTATCAAAAAAAAAAAAAAATTAAAAAAAAATAGATATTATATTACACTGTATTATCATTAATTTTGTTACATTCGTTTAATCTAATCTTTTTGTGTAACTGTATATTATATTAAACATTATACAGTAAAATATTTTTAATAAAACGTTCAATAGTTTAAAGTGTTATTCAGAATACAACTCGATGTTTTATTGGTATTTTTGTTCACGGAAAATGCACCTAAATTTGTTCACATTAAAATACACCACTTATTACCGGTGTAGGTAGGTACTAATGTACTATAATATGCCTAAATTGTAGTATATAATATATAGGTGATAGAACAATAAACGTTAAAACGTCAACACTTAACGTGTTAACGTTTTAACGCACTTTCTACGTAGAAACAGTTTTTTTTTATGTATTCATCATTCATAGCATTTTATTATATTATGATCAATTAAAAACAGTTTATTTCTATGAAACCAAAATTATAGTAATTATTATAATACTTAAGTGAAGAAATTTAATAGAATCGCGTCTCCGCGTATAGTTTATCGATTTCTTATTTTTAATAAGACTGCAGTAGACGCACTATTATACCGTCTGTCTGCATGACGTATATCATAATAAAATATGTATGTATGAAATATTATGTTAAGTAGACCGTAGACGGGCACTTACAGATTGTGATGGGCGGTTTTGCGTCTAACGGGTCGGGGGTTTCGTGGTTGGAATTGCTGTCGTCGGTCGACACCTGTAGAGTGGCGCAACAGCCGGACGGTTTGCCATGTATGCAGTACACTAATTTACCAGAACCGTTTGACGGTTGCCGCACAAAAGCTCCGGTCATCGTCGGTGTCGTGCTCATGAACACGACGTCTTCATTAACGGACCCGTACTTGGAACTTTCGCCTAACCTGCAAAAAAAAAAAAAACGATAATTATTATTCTGCCGCTGTTGAACGACACACATCGTAATACCTATATCATCGTTAATAGAACGATAGATATAAGTATAGGTAGGTAATTTTATAAAATGAAAAACCTTAAATGTACATCAAACGGTGTTATAATAAATTATGATATACAAACAAAAAAAAACTCGTGTGCATAAAACGGGTATGAAACACAAACGGAAAATAATACTAAATATTAAAGCACTAGCAGTCGTTCCTTACAGTGGAATGAATTCGTTTTCCATGGTGCATTAGGATCGACAATTCACTGTGTAAAACTGCAGCGAAACCGCTATATATTATAATAATTATGTTATTATACTATATTATATTATATTATTACGGCCAAGACCGAAGAACATTGATATACAACGATAGAACGAAACACTATGCGCACAATCGCACTGCTAATATAGCGTAGCAGTCATATCTACGTCATGCAACAATCGAAATTTAAAATATAATATTCGTTTCGAGACAAGAAAATACGTTCAACAAGTCCCATTTTTCAGTAACGACTATAATATTTACCGATGGAATTGGTCCGATAAGCACTCTAATATTGAACATATAATAAAGTGGAAAAAAATATATTGAAATTGTTTTCCATGTTGTTATCTATACTAATTATGATGACACAACCCTGGAGGGGGTTTCGCTTCCACCCAACAACTATACGTTGCCATTGCGCTCGAGATTTGAGATTAAAACGCACCTGTAGTATTATGGTATTATTACTATATTTGTTCTGTATTATTTGAGATTATTTTCATTCAGATCCGTATAAGTAGAACAGCAAATAAATCTTTACAGTGGCACTCAGACATGCTTTTCTTGATGTAATATTTTAAATAAACGAGGCAAGGCATCACGTTTTTTTATAATAATCCATACATGAAAACGGCGACACGAATAACCTTTGACTTTCATTATCAACACCGTTTGGCCCATTCAAATGTTTATCATGAAATGTAATGTACATATTTAGTTTCTGTTTTTCATATAAATTATAAATTAAACAAATTCAAATAATATTGATGTAGGTACTATATAACTAACAAATATATTATGTATGATACCTACAGACAGATTAAATAATGTCTAGTAGAATAATTAATATGATGAATTGTAACTGCACCATTATCATATATTGTTTAAACACGAAAGAGTTAAAGGGTTACGACTATCGGACTATGTAGGTACCTAATGTTTGTTTATTTAAATGTTTGAATTATAAATAACAAACAAAAGCTAGGTGTGTGTGTGTGTCATTGGGTGACAATAATATTGTGTTCATGAATAAATTATAATTTAATAATTATTCGTAAGAAAGAAACTATTAAAAAATAAAAAGTCGACTAATGTTTTGCAATTTGTGTTTGACTTTGACAATGTCATAAATGTTATTATTATATACAACGAACCAAAAACTCTATAATTTTTTAACCTAAAAAAAATTATGAAATACGAATATTGAAGCACTTGTTGAGTTATAAAGTACATTTAGCTTTTAGTATTTTAATGAACTTATTGTAACTTTAACTAAACCGATTATAAAAAACCAAAATAATTCAGCCATACTCAAGATTTATGATATTTGTCTATACATTATATATCTTAATAATACTTGTACATTAAGTTGTACATCCTAAGCGGCTTAAGCCATCCTACCAAGACGGAGGAAGCTTTAGGTGAAATCACCACCGATGCTATTTATTAGTTGTACAACGCCTCTAGACATATAAACCTATATTGTAAATAAACATTTAAAATTTAAATAATATGTATATATATTATATACATTTGAAATCTTATTCACTATTACCTATGTTAAGTAAAACAATATATTAAATTTAAACCAATGTTTATACTTTGAAGGCTAATTACCCTAATTTGTCAAGCCTATATTCCAAATAAAAAAAATAATACTTGTGTAAGGTATTTGTAAGGTATTTGTAAGGTATTTGATACAGTGTTTTCTAAATTGTATAAATATAGTGTTTAATAATTGAACTTTAAACTCCATCACAATGTATAAGTACCTACCTATGCATTTTTGTAAGAAAAAAATAAAAACTTATAATTATTACTTAGGTATAACTAAGCATATAATTATTTCATAATTTTATTGGAATCACCTAGTATAATATAGCAACAAATTACAAATATTTAAATTATGGACTATGGTATAAACTATTAAGTAGGTAAGTAATATTATAGATTAACAATATAATAAATCATATATATAGTATGCACATACTTCTATTATAAAAAAATCATATCAGGTGTACAATACAGCAATTAGATGAATAAAAGTAGTTGATTGGTATTATAGGTGTATCAAATCGATATTTAAAGCCATACAAAAAAATAATTTAGAGAAAAGTAAACGTTTTCATTTAAATTAACAATAAAGATCAGCCATCCATTTTTATGAAAATGTATACAAAGTAATGGGTAGGTGGTATCTAATAATAATTATAAGGACCATAAATTCAAAATTAAAAAAAGCCATAATATACATAACGCGTATCAGTGGGCCAGTTAATAAAAGTAGAAAAGCTCTCTGTTAAACTAAGGCTTCAAACTAAGCTGTTGAATAATTAGTTCGTATAATCAAACAAACCGAAATCGATTAGTTCAATGATTAGATCGTGACACAGTGTATTCAGAATTTATTGTATTCGACATTGGATTTAATAGTCCATGATCAAACATTTCGACAGACATTTTTAAATTAACATCAGGCACTAACCTTGACCGGAAACGTCAACGTTACGCTAATAATTTTCATTCGAATAAAGATTTTCAGAGGATTTTTGACCACCTATAAAATATAAAAAATTACACTAAAGGTAATTTTAGTTTAATATGAAACTGCAGGCTCAAGAGACAATAAGATGAATTATTGTTGCTGTTGTAGTGTTATACTTGTATAATTATATTATAATATGTAATTACCTATGAAACTATGTGCAAATTGAACATTTTATGAACGCTTTGTATTGAAAGTATCGAAAATGAAAAATATATGCAGGTTTAAATGCCGTATGTATGGTGTGTAGATACATAGAGTGTTCCAGAAATTATTACTAAACACTAACAAAATATTCAGTTTACTAGTTACCAATATAATTACAGTGAAACTTCAGTATAACGAACTTCTATTTAACAAAATGTTCCGTTTAACAAAATATTTTTTGGATTCAAACCAAATTTATTCAATTGTATTTCATTAAAATTCTCTATAATACGAATTTTTTTTAATGCCCCATGAGACTTCGTAATGTGGAAACTGGAAAGTTCACTGTATTTCACCAGGCATGCTTACTCCCTTTTTTTCTTCAATAATGAAGTTATTCAAAATCTGATTTTCGGAATTTTTAAATATATTTTATGTCTTAAGACCAAGTTTTCAATTTTTTGAGATTTTTTGTACTACTTAAGGAGTGGAGATACAAACTTTTGTTTTTCAAATAAGAAAACCCCTTTTCAACAGTAAATTATACAGTGGATAATTTGTCTGACATTTTTAGATTCTGAGTGAAACGATGAATGTATTGATTTTACAATGATGTGTGTTTTTTTTTTTATTTTTTTTTTTATTTTTTTTTTATTTTTGTGTCTGTCATCACGTTTTAGGACAGTAAAAGTGCTTGGATTTTCTTCATCAGTAGCTTTTCTGATAGGAAAGTGAATCTAGTTGGTACTTTGGGGGGTCAAAAGTATAAATTTCCCAGTAGTTTTCACAAGCGCCGGGAAAAAACAACATAAAAATTAAGGAAAAACGAGAATTTTTACGCAAAATTGGTTTTCCAAAAAATCGATTTTGGTTATTGGTGTAACTCTAAAACAAATGAACGTATATACATGAAATTTTCACTGGTTGTTTATATTTGCATTTTCTATACACGATAACATTTTCAAAATATTTTGATTTATTTTGAACTGTTTAGGGACATTTTCATGTAGATAAGATTATCTACCTTTATAAATAAAAAAATCTCTACCGGACAGTCAAATTAAATTTTTATGAGCGTTTGAAATTCAAATTTTTACAACATTGGATTTTCACTCGATTTCTCATGTAGCGATTTCCTTATTTTGTTGTAATTCAAAAACGAATAACTGTAGATACATGAAAATTTCACTGAATGTTTATATTAGCATTTCCTACACACCATACAATTTTGAAAATATTTTGACTCTTTTTGAGCTGTTTATGGACATTTACAGCTTTCAATTTTTTTTAGTTTTTTTTTCTATAAATATCAATAAAGTTTTATCTGTTGGGCCAAAAAGTATAAAAATTTAATACAAGGCTCCTGATATATTGTTACAATATCAGTTGAAAAATATTAAAAATACATAGGCACGATTTTTTTTTATAAGCATTTAAAGTTGGAATTTTGACAAAATTTATCAAAATCTCGAAAATTATCAATCGTTGGAATTAAAAAATTATAAAATGTTCAGTTTTTATCACTAAGAGTTGAAAATTTAAAACAAAGATTCTCTTAAATAATTCATACTGTAACCAAAAAATCTAAAAAATATATAAACACAGTTATTTTTTACAGACATTTTAATTTCAAATTTAGACAAAATTTCATATTTAAACCAAGAATTACGATTTTAGTTATTTTGTTGTGATTGTATAATATTAATCGTGGGTACTTGAAATTTCTAAAGTAATCTACTATATATATCTATGATAGTATTAGGGTTTGTTGTTGGTGTATAACGCGTTATAAGTACCTAATGGATATTGTGATATGATTAATTTGGAATTCATTATAGGTCAATTTTTTTTAATACCATAGATATGTATATAATATTATGTCTTATACCTAAAAGGACATACCGTCTCCGCTCAGAATCGTTTTTCTTATACAATGATATTATATCATTGAATTCAAATTTAATACCATCCATTATACAATGACCCACTTGTAACCTACTGTACAGCAGAGCGACACCCACTTGCCCACCTTTTTACTTATCAGAATCAAAATTCGTACGGGTAGTTTTTGAGTTTTTCAACTTTGTGCTCTATAAGGATAAAAGATCCATGGTAATGGGTTTATAAGATAAGTGAAAGTGAGCTATAGTGATTTGGAAATTGTATTCATTAATATTAATCTATCAATATTGATAATTTGTAAAAATGGACCAAGTATAATAAAATATAAATAGATCCAGTTTTACGTCTATTTTATATTTATGTAAAACTATTTTTGAGGACTATTATCATTATTACCTACAAACATTTTAATAACTAAGAAACTACACATTCTAATTTTGAATTAGGCGTACTGCGTACATCGACATTTTCAAAAAAATGACCCACTAAATAATTTACAGTAAAAAAGGGGGAGGGGTGCTCATTTGTAAACAGAAGTTTGTATCGCCACAGAAGTATAGGACACTTCTTAAGTAGTACAACAAATGGTTTACGAGTATTTTTAAAAATGCCAAAAATCAGGATTTGAATAAATGTAGGTATTATTAAAGGAAATAATGGGGGTGAGCATGCTTGGTGAATCACCCTGTGTGTATATATAATATATGATGTGACACTGAAACATACATTTGAAATTTAATCACAACAGTAAATAGTAATAAATTAATATATTCTAGCAATCTAGCATACATCGCTCGATTGGGAGGATGTTCAGAGGGACGGAAATCCTCTATTTTTTTAGTTGTTTTTTACATTCCCTAACTTTTTTTTTACTTGGACGGGGAGAGGCATCACAAACTATATAATATTTATTAAAACGAGGACAGTGGAGTGGATTTAAATATTCTTGTCAATGTGATATTTTTAATTAATTTAATAAAAAAAATATTCAAAAATATTGTTCTATATTATTTTTCTATGGTTTAGACTACCTAATACCTACTTTTTGGTTTTTGGTATTTACGGGTGTGTGCTAAATAATTTTGAACTAGGAACGCAGTTTTAAATCGTTAGAATGAGCTCCTCTACATAATAATTTCAATTCGAGTACTGATAATATTTATTTTAATACAGGCAAATAGTCAATACCTATACATTATACATAGACAATAAACATAGGTATAAAATACTAAAAATAAACTTTGATAAGACTTGTTTAAATTAGCTACTAAGAAAACTGTTACATAGCACTCCAAATAACAGCAATATAACCGATAGTCAATAGCTGTTTATTAATTTTGAATAAATTAATACCTAATAAACAAGAGTTATTATAAGTACCTGATAGTTTATTCACACAAATTATTATTAGGTATTAAATCATTTTTAAAACATGACTTTGAAACAGATTTTTGTTATATTAATTGTTATATAAAAGTAATATCATATACTCGCTATTTAATTATTTCATAACTTATATTTAATAACTAATAAGCTTGAACAATAAACAATCGTAAAATCAATACTAAAAATTGTGATATTGAAAATATAATATGACTTTTGGCTATATTATATAGACAAGCATTTTAATAATATTGTTTTAATCATATCTCATAAATCATAATACATATTATATTTTAAATCGTACATTTAAATTAGAGTTATTTCCGTACAAACGACCTACGTATCTATACTTAATAAATGTATATTCAACAAAGATGAGGAGAGAATATCTATTTATCCATATAGCTGAAGTCGAATTTAGGCCACGTCCGTCCAACTTCCTAGCTTATCTAATAACAATATTATATTGTTTTAGAGTTAACATTACGTTTATGAAAATCAATTAACAGTAATTAACAAACTACAAATTTGCAACTCTTAATTGTCAAGCTAATTAATACTATGAGTGAAAGCCTGCAGGCGCGTACCTGGTGGGGACGAGGATGACCTCCTCCCTGAACCACGTGAAATGTAGTTCTTCAGTTACAAAATATCCATAATTCTGAAGTTCTCATTTGAAACTGTCTTATGAAATATATTAATATTTAAACAGTGTAGAGTTTTTAGCTAAAAAAAAATCAAAATTATACCAAACATATGGTGTTTTTTTTTATCAGGATAGTGTTTTTCGTATAAAAACAATAATTTTCTTTAATTCTTTACGTTTCATAAAAACAAATATATAAATATCCTAACAAGTGATTAGAAATGTCTTTAGAATTTTTCTGATTTTCTAATTAAAGAAAAATAGTAGAAAATTGTCACGATATAAAAGATTTTTGCATTAAAATAAGTATGGGTGACTGATCACCGGTTCACACTCACAGTCTTACCACAAATATCCAAACAGTAATATCCAACCACAAGCTATAAAGTATAATTATGTAAAATTTATCATGATACGGATTTATTATAATCACTGTTTTATTCCCCTTAATAACACCAGAACTTAAAAAAGAAATTTAAATTTTAAATAAAAAGAAAAAACACACTACTTTTATAACAACATAATATAAAGTCATCTTGAATACTACTTAAGTAATTACAATTAGATTAAATACAATTTATTACCTAATTATTTACTAAAAATATCAAATTGTTTACCTTAAAATTAATGTCATGCATTTTACAAGTTTTTTATTAGCAAACAATGTTGTTTAAGTTATTAAACTAAATACATAATATGTAGCTACGCAATGTGATTTGTGAAAGTATTAATCTTATTTCAAGATCCATCCAATTTACAAGAGCTCTCTGTATATAATTGACGTTTATTATAATACAATCTATATGCATAAATATAAATATTACCAAAAGTGCCACTTCCTCGAAGTGTTTAAAGACTACTTGACTTTGAATGAGAGTCAAGGATGAACAAGTTATTTTTTTAAACTAGTCTTTTAAGTTAAGCTAGTTAAAAATAATAGGTAAAATTATTTTAAAAATACCAATAACCTAAAGTTATGAAAGTTAGGTATATAATATTTTCACCTTTTATTTTCTCAGTTAAAACAATTAATATTGAAAAAAATATTTTCAGTTTAATTTAGTATAGAAATTATTATTGAAAATATATTTCTAGTGATATTATATATAGATTTATAGAAAAAAAACAATCAGGTTTGAAATACAATAAAAAGATTTAATATATTATAGCAAAATCTAGTTACACATTTTTAAAATGCACGTTACGTTTACTTTTACTTTTTGTCAAAATAAATCAATAATGAAAGACAACATTTTGTTTTCCTTACCTATTTATTCTTATATCTAATTTGCTTCTACTTTTTATTTTTAACGTTTCTAACACTTATTCATTAGATATTTTAATGAGAATACTATAGTGCATTACAAATTCGTAATGTTTAACACTGCATTTTAAAAATATAGACAGCCAAATCGTTTAACTTTACTTGAAATTAATTGTTTTTAAATTTATTGTATTTATTATAATTAATATACGTACAAATATGTAAATTCTTAACAACTTAAAACATATATAATATATTGTTGTTCTACTTGTCACTTGCCTAAACGTTAAAACTTTTATAACGATTTGAAATGAAAAAGTATAGTTCAATTCTTAACATCTAAACAAACATTAAGTCTATACAATAATAATTGTCTCTAAAGATTTTTTTCAAGAAACAGAAAAAAAAAATTACATTTGTTTTATTTGGGATTTCAGTAGTCCAAATTCCAAATAATCAAGTACAAATACTTGAGTGCCAATTAGAAAAATTGTTATTGACAAACACTGTATAAGACACTGTGAGTATTGGTAGAGAGAAACACTGCAGATAGATACTTTACTATATGTCTATTTTTATTACGTAGAAATTACCTAATTTACCTACTAATGTTATTACCACTCACTTGTAACGACTAAACAGTTAATTTGATTGATAGAATTCAATATTTACTTGTACCTGCCTACTTGTAAGTTTATCTGTGTAAAGTTCGATTATATTTTTCACTTTTTCAGTTTTTCATGTTTGTTTTTCGCGAACGTAAAAACCGCGGTGGTAAAACCGTCCGGACCTGACGGCGAAAATACCAGTGTGGCGAGGCCCTTAAGCCTTAACCGTATAAATATACAAATACAATACTATATTACTATCTGTGGATACTAAAATATATGATACATCATTAGTTTGTATATTATGTGTGTATAATAACAACTGCAGCTGTTAGTAACTAATGGTAATTTTATTGATCGTTATTTTGTTGTCTATATGAAAATAAGCAATAAAATCGAATAGCTACCATCGATAACATAATAATTGTACAACATAATTATTAATTATTGATAGTTACACACACAATTATTGTAATATTACTATCGATCAATAGCGATAATATGAACAGTAAATTCGAAAAAATCGTTAGAAATCGAGTAAAAAAAAAATAAAAACAAGACACCACTGTATATTTTTGCAGCCCTGCGATAAACACCATCTGCAGGTGCCTTATACGTAAAAAACGGACGACACCGTAGTAAATTAGAATATCATATAAATTTCTGGACAGTGTTTGTTTTCGATTTTATAATATATTATTATGTACAACAGTTTCTGTTTACTTACATGTATCACAAGCTGGTCGGGTATTTTTCGAATAAAGTCATAGCGGTATTATGTCAACAAAAAAAAAGAAGGTGTGTGTGTGTGTGATGTGTTTCCGTGCACCTACACAGTACACACATTATAATATAATATTATATTAAAAATAAATTAAAGCACTTTCTGTGAGTGTATAGTCACGTATTAATAACATGATAGACTATACAGGTGCGATAAACAAGCGAAAATAGCCACCATACCGTATCCATGCATTTTATTATCATATAGGTGTACATATTATTATAATATTTACTATCAGCAAACAGGCCCCACGAATTTGTTATAGTAATAATGTACCTACTCCAGAGTCCAGAGATAGAAAGAAAGAACGCGGCGGATGACAACGATTGGAAACAATATATTTATATTATTATGTTATAATTCATATAATTTTTATTAATAATTATATTATAATATTATGATTTATCCGGTCGCCGCCAGACGCCAGTGTTGTTGTCATCCATTTTTTTTTTTTAATATACGAACACTAAAACAGCTATTTATGAGACTAAAATTAAAATGTTTGCATAAAAATATTGAATAATAGTGTAATACTATGATAGATTATTATCCCGAAATACTACAAAACATACTTTTTAAATAAATTAAATTAATAATTGTTGTTGAATGGCTAATCTATCTGTTGACTGTTTTATATATACCTATACGGCTATACCCAAACAAAGTAGGTAGGTATACTATACTTAATTCTCCATCAGATGTATTAATATCTGCTCGCTGTATACAAAATATAGATTATTTTAATACATTTTGAACAGACTGTATGATATAATATTATAATATACTACATAAACATATAATATGAAAATGATATAATAAGCACCATTGTAAGAAATATTTTACTTGTTTAATCTACTATAGCCTATATAGGTATTAGTTCTTATTTTTTTTTTGTACATATACAAGGTGTAACAAAAAGGCGTGACAAATGAAAACCTAACTTTTGTTCTAATCAATGTTTTAAAATTTGTTTTTTCTAGTTTATAGACGCTCACACTACGGTATAATACATTTTTTTTTGTATTTTTAGGTGCTGAAAATAAAAAATGTACAATTTATTAAATTTTTTTGGAAAAATTCAAAATATTCAATATGTTAATATAAAATTTAAAAAAAAAATGTATTTTATTTAAGTCAAATAGTTTATTTTTTACAACTATCTTAAATATCAATATTTATTTTTAGTAAATTAATTTAAAACTTAATAACTTTTTTTAAAACATTATTTTTGAGAATTTTCAAACATAAGTAAATTTTAAATAATTTACTATCCATATAATAATAATATAATATAATTTTTTTCATACTTTAACTTGTATCAATTTTTGATTTTTGATTTTCTGGTCTTTCAGTTACACTCTGTATCTATATCTACTTATAGGTAATGAAAAATGAATTATCTTCATTTTGCTGTTACCTAATGTGTATAACAGAAATACTTTTTGTAATTGGAATTTATTCCCGTAATTAAAAAATTATTATTATTATTTTACACACGGGCCGGTGATCACAATATAATATAATAAGTAATATAATAATAAACAACGTATATATAGAGGTTCTCGCTATAAGCCAAAATTGGTCTATTTAGTCATTTTCTGTAGGATCTTACCTTAAATAACTTCCACACTAGCTCACCAAAAAACCGTTTACAATTTTCGATCTTTGTTCAACCCATCTTATTTCCCGAATAATAATAATTTTTGTTACAATGCATTTGATAAAAAATTAAAAATATCAATAAGTAGGTACCTACATATGGGTACACTACACTGGATTTTAGATTCTGAGCGGAGCGATGAATGTATTGGTTTTACAATGATGTGTGTTTTTATATTTTTATATTTTTATATTTTTGTGTCTGTCATCACGTTTTAGGACAGTAAAAGTGCTTGGATTTTCTTCATCAATAGCTTTTCTGATAGGAAAGTGAATCTAGTTGGTACTTTGGGGGGTCAAAAGTATAATTTTCCCAGTAGTTTTCACAAGCGCCGGGAAAAACAACATAAAAATTAAGGAAAAACGGGAATTTTTACTCAAAATCGATTTTCCAAAAAATCGAATTTGGTTTTTGGTGTAACTTTAAAACAAATGACCGTAGATACATGAAATTTTCACTGGTTGTTTATAATTGCATTTTCAATACACGATAACATTTTGAAAATATTTTGATTTATTTTGAACTGTTTAGGGACATTTTCATTTTTCATTTTTTTTTAGTTTTTTTTCTAGAAATATCAATAAAATTTTATTTGTTGGTTGCGAAAGCTTGAAAATTTAATAGAAGGCTCCTAATATGTTGTTTCAAAGGCAGATGAAAAATATTAAAAATCCTTAGTCACAATTTTTTTTTATAAGCATTTAAAGTTCAAAAATTGTAAAAATATGGAAAAATCACGAAAATTAGCAAATTATTTTGAGTTAAGAATTCGTAAAAATTTTTCTTTTTAAATCTAAGATTTGAAAATGAAACACAAGATTCCTTATAAGATTATCTACCTTTATCAATAAAAAAATCTCTACCGGACAGTCAAATTAAATTTTTATGAGCGTTTGAAATTCAAATTTTTACAACATTGGATTTTCACTCGATTTCTCATGTAGCGATTTCCTTATTTTGTTGTAATTCAAAAACGAACAACTGTAGATACATGAAAATTTCACTGAATGTTTAAATTAGCATTTTCTATACACCATACAATTTTGAAAATATTTTGACTCTCTTTGAGCTGTTTATGGACATTTACAGCTTTCAATTTTTTTAGGTTTTTTTTCTATAAATATCAATAAACTTTTATCTGTTGGGCCAAAAAGTGTAAACATTTAATACAAGGCTCCTGATATATTGTTACAATATCAGTTGAAAAATATTAAAAATACATAGGCACAATTTTTTTTTATAAGCATTTAAAGTTGGAATTTTGACAAAATTTATCAAAATCTCGAAAATTATCAATCGTTGGAATTAAAAAATTGTAAAATGTTCAGTTTTTATAACTAAGAGTTGAAAATTTAAAACAAAGATTCTCTTAAATAATTCATACTGTAACCAAAAAATCTAAAAAATATATAAACACACTTATTTTTTACAGACATTTTAATTTCAAATTTAGACAAAATTTCATATTTAAACCAAGAATTACGATTTTAGTTATTTTGTTGTGATTGAATAATATTATTCGTGGGTACTTGAAACTTCTAAAGTGTACTATTATATATCTATGATAGTATCACGGTTTTTGTTGATGTATAACGCGTTATAAGTATCTAATGGATATTGTGATATGATTAGTTTGGAATTTATTATAGGTACCTATTATAGGTCAATTTTTTGTTCAATACCATAGATATGTATATAATATGTCTTATACATAGACTGACATACCGTCACCGCTCAGAATCGTTTTTCTTATACAATGATATTATATCATTGAATTCAAATATAATACCATCCATTATACAGTGACCCACTTGTAACCTACTGTACAGCAGAGCGACACCCACTTGCCCACCTTTTTTGATGTCAAATATATTATAAAATTATTATTATTATACAATAGTATGTGTATTATATTTATTGCACAATAGTCAATAATATGTATAATATCCATGGTAAAGAGAACAACATTATTAAAATATACTCAGAGAGAAGGAGTAGTGGCTATGTGAATTTGTTTGAATATTTAAATATATAAAATGTACTGCCTCTAGAAATTAAGCCTCCCCTAAAATTCAGTTTTAAATCTCCGTCTATAAATGCTCATCACGCCCCTCCATACGTGTCCGAATTATGATGGCCTGTAAATTATATATCGCAACGTCATTCCCACTAATAGAGACGCTAGAGAGTATAGGTAAAGAAATCTTTTTGGGAATTCGGCCGAAGCGATTATTATTTGGTCAGTATATTATTTTGTATAATGGACTGCGTCTGATCTAGTTACCACGACCGGATAACCCGTCGTCGTCGACGTCTCTGTACACGTAAACAGTAAGAAATAAAATATAAATATGAACTAAAGACGAGAGTGTATTATATATATATTATATAAATATAGCATAATATACAAATACGTATAGCGTACATTGGCGTTGATTAGACGCGGTTTTAGGACGGTGGTGGACTTGGCGGTATCAAACATGTAAGCAAATTAAACGGAATTATAAGCGTATTCAAACGATACAGAAAAAAATGAGGCAAGTGGGTTAATACTACAAAATTATCGGACGTCGCGAATTCGACGACCAGAGCTGTCCGGATAATAAAATATTATAGTGATTTATAGATAGGTATTATACCGACCTGGGAGAAAGCTATATTATAATATTATAATGGTATTACCGTAAATATTATTTGCAATTTAACTAAAAAAATATTCACAGCACTACTTCAGGATCAGAGTATCCAAGAATTACCATGTTAATTAAAAACGAATTGAGTAGAGGACAATAAATAAATCGAGAAGAAAAAACTACCCATGATGGCCAATTATCGATTGCCAAAGCTATCCGAGATGTGATAAATTAGGTATGATCATAAACCTTATTAAATCAAAATTATGGTTTCCTCTACCTACTCAATCGTGCTTTTACCGAATAAAAAAACGGCCATACAGATAATATTGCATGTATGCTCCGGAATTTCTATAATTCATACTTTTTTGCAATATATATTTGACAAGAGTTTTGTATATAATAATTTGTTGGTTTTAGACAGCAGATTTAAACTGTGTAATATGGACTATATAGAGCTATTTAAAAATGTAAACGTACAGAAGAGCTCATTTTTAAAATATATATGAACATTAAAAAAAAAAATATGAACAATTTTAGGAACACGATTTTAAATAAATTATAACTTAAGTATATACGATATACCTACTTCAAATACGCTTCAAGCTATAATTATTATTTCATTAAAATATATAGACAGTGCCAGCTGTTATTAATTTTAAATTGTAGGTATACTGTATACATATACATATATACTATATATGGATAATATCGTAACACTCAATTAATATAATATTTTCTTATAATCTTCCAAGTTATATATTATTAATTCGTTAAATTATAATTATGAGTTATTCAATTTGGAACTCTATATGCTTCACAATACTACCTACCATTAAGAAACCATGTAAGACTATTGTTGAATAAAATATTGTGTATGTTAGAAATGAATCTTATGTTTGTTTTGTTTGTTAAATTATCACCCTATATATGTCCTAATCATTTTAAATATTACCAGGGAATTTCTACTTTTGACTCCCCTAAAATTCAAATTAGATCCAATTTGCTACCAGAAACCTGAGAAACCTCTCTTGAAGATGATTATTTATTAATTTTTTACTAGAAATAGTGTCTTCAGGCACAAAAAAAACACTCATCATTGTAAAACCAATACATCTCAGAATTCCCACTCAGAATCTATAATGGATTAACTAAATATCTTTTGACATATTTCATATTATTATTTTTTAATCAAGTCATAGGTAGTTAGAACAAAATAACAGTATAGGTATATGAGAACATAGCAAGATAGACTAATAATAATTATTGTATGAACTGAATAAATACTACTACCTATTATACCTATAGTCACAAGGTTGCATAATAATATAAACGCAGTATAATATTTATTATTATCTGGAGTATTAGCTTTTACTACTGTAATTAATTAAATTTATTTTTCTTCAAGCGTGCATAATGCATACCTACCTATTTTATCAGTTATTTTTATTTAATCAATTAGAAACAATGAACATTGTTCATTTAGACAACATATAAAGAGTATACTTATTACGCCTACTGCCGATTTTATCACTGCATAATATAATGAACTAATAACGTGTAATATAAATTATTATTGAAAACATCAATTTTGTTTAAAATGTATATACAAACGTATTAGTGTATCGTGCTGTGGTGACGTATATGGGGGGAGGGTCAACCCTACACATTTCGGTCTCATTAGTCATTATACGTTGTTATATACTATAAGTGTCTGAGTGGGTTAATAGTAAAATAAAGTATTTTAATACGAAAGGTATTCGCCATGTAGACAGAAAAGATATTGCTCCCTCCTCCGACCTCCATAGAAAACGATTCAAATCCACTAAGGTATCGTCAATCGTGTATGATAATCTCAGAGGGTTATATCATTGTTTTCCAACCTAAAAATCACACAGAATTTTCAAGGAGGTCGTGAGATTCGTCTTAATTAAAATCAATTTCGAAGTAAAATAAAATCTTGTAAGATAAAGATCAATTTCGACAATCACAATAATTGTTTTTTACATTTTTTAAATAATATAACTCTTTATTACTCATAATACAGCTTAAAATACTAAGGTTATCGGCTTAAATAATATTATATAATTATGATTATTATGTAATATAAAATATATCATAAATAATTATATACAAAATACAAATAGAATATCAAAAAATCAATTATTTTCTGTTTTTGGTTAAAAATATAATATATTATAGATCATCAATTATTCGAACGATTGCATGTGATATAAGTAAAATAAAAATAAAAACTACTGAATTCCAGTATTTCCAATATTACCATATCAAAAAGATCTTACTATATACCTAGCTAAAAAGCGGGACCTGGAGCGAAAAGGTTGAGAGCCCCAGGTAATAATCGCATGTATTGTCTCTGTCTTATAAGTGCGTAACATAGCAAATTCTACGCAAAGCAGAACACTTGTAGCTCCATTAGTTTAAAAATTAGAGTGAATTGATCACTTATAAAATCTAAAGTTAAGATTATTATCTAGACAACCGCATGGGCTTTATATTATATTTTAATTTTTAAGCGAGCTATGAGTATTTTAAAATTGTAAATGGTTTATAAATCTTAAAGTACTCATAACTAGCTTAAAAATTAAAATATTATAAAAAGCCCATGATTTTGTCTAGATAATAATCTTACCTTTAGATTTTATAAGAGGTTAATTTACTCTAATTTTTAAATTAACGGAGCTACACGAGTTTTGTGGAGTCTAAAATTTTCTATGTTTGGTATGCACTTGTAAGACGGAGACAAAACATGCGGGTATCACGTCCTCTTAATTATATTAATTTATTTTACGGTTAAAAAAAATGTTAAACCGTGCAGAATCGTAAAATATAGATTGTTAATAAATACTTAATTAAATAAAATAACTAAATTTGAATCATAATCATAGGCTATTGCCTATAATGTATATTGTGTTCTTCCTATATTTTAATATTACAACCCAGTACATTATATCCCATGGGATATTTTATATTTATGCTTAATGCACAAAACCATAATTAAATAATAATAGCATCAGTTAGGTACAATTTTTTTGAGCAGTTTTTAATTTACATACAAAATATATAGCTAGTATTCATCATGTATGTCTTTACAAACAATATTTTACTAGGGTATTTTTTAAATAACTGTATGGAAATATTAATTTAACTATTGAATTTTCTTTTCTTAAACATTGATAAAAACATCTGGCTATATTAGAATTTACTAAAGTTTAACTAATCCCGTTTTAATATGAAGACGAAATATGCCTATTTAAATTTAAAGTTTTGAATAAAACCACGTTATTTTTTAAAGATCTTATAAATAGGAAATATCTAATAGCACCATTGCGTGTCAAGTTAATCAGTGACTAGTGTTATCAGTCATTATAAAAGAGTAGAATATAACAAAAGAGTAGAATATAGAGTGATAATTTAATAAAAAACATGACGTTTTTTTATTATCATTAAATTTATATATAATTGACATTTTATGAAAAAAAAAAATTTAAAAATGTGAATATGTAGGTACTTACCTATATAATAAATGTTAAATTATTTTACAAATAAATTAAATTAAAACTGTTTTGGTCTTCTAAAATATTTTTAGATTGTCTTTTTAGTTGGATCCAATTAATAATTATATGTCTAAGATATTAAATTTATATCTGGGAGATTTTTTTAAATTTGGAATAAACGAAAAAAATTTTTCAAGAATTTCATTGTAAAACACTAAAACATATATGTAACATATAATATGTATTATTTTAATTGTAGTATTAAAATATAAGAACTGAAATATAAATTTTAATACTTGAATCCCTTACAACAATACTATTTTGTATATTTAACATTATTAACATAATAAATAACACTCACTAGGTAGGTACCCACCTAATTAAAACACTTTTATACTATTGCCACAGTCAATCAATTTAAATTAAAATGAATTCCTACTTCCTTAGAATTCAGACCTAAAAAGATTTCGAAAGGTATAATCACAGTAGTGTACCCTGTATATTTTATGAAAATGTCAGTAGGTATTCAAATATATGATTGTAATACAATAGTTATGACTTGTAATTGTTATGTATGTTATGATAATATAGTAAATCATTATGTCTCATATTACGAGTGAACAGTGAAATATAACTAAATTAGTATAGCAAGTTGAAACAATATAAAATATCTAACAATAATACAAATACTTAAAACAATATCAGATTTTCAAAGCGTACCTATATATAATATTATGTAAGACAGGTTAGTCATTAAAATAGGGCACGTAAGACTATTGTAAAATAACATAGGTATACCTAATATCTGCGTGAAATTAAGAACAGGGATTATACGAAACAAAAAAATCTTGTTCAGACAAAATATTTCGTTTAATCGTTAAAAAAAAAAAAAAAAACATTTTTTATAAAATGTATTTAAGATTTCCTTGTGGTATCAGCGCATAAACATTTTATACGTATTACTAAAGTATTACTATTTTTTCAGTGTAAATAACTTAGGATTACCGATAAGGTCTTTTTTTTAGATTTATATGATAGTTACTAGGCTTACAACTAGGTACCTATATAATTTTATAATAAACTTTAAAAAATATTTTGTCTAATATATAATAGTTATTTACTATCAAAACTTAAGATAAAATACATTTAATACTATAATTGCTAAATTAAACGGTAGTATATAAATTATCAGTGATCCATAATTTAATGAACTAATATTTTGAATTAGGCAATTTTACTTTATTTATAATTATATTGTTTAAGGAGAGAGTAAATTTACAAATGCAAAAAGTTGACACTCGTTCCGGATACAAAAAACTCTCTATTTATTATTATCTTTATAAACAACAAATATAGTCAAATGAAAGAAAAAGTAATCTGTAATCCCACTACAAAGATACATAAATAAATCACTGAACTTCTTCCTAAAACAGTTACTAGTTTAAAGCAGATTCCAAACTGTAAAAAAAAACATAGGTTATTTTCGTAATAACATGTTACGTCACAAAGGATACCATAACTTTAATAGAACATATCCAAATATTAATTGTTCATAGTCCAACTATTATTTATAAGGCAAATAATTACTGTCTAAGTACGTATAGTATATATATCTGAATTCCATAGTAACAGGAAACCAGAATACATTTTAAATCACACATTGTAAACATGTGCAACTCGTCTTGTCCATCTTTAAAATAATAAGTATAATACTTTTTTTTCCAATAGAAATACTCAAATCCAAAATTTAAAATCCATCAGAATATTTTTTGAAATATTAATAAATAGCCAATTTTAACTATTTTTAAATATTGCTATTTTTAATTTATAAACTAATTTTGTTATGATCGTCGTTTAAAAAAAAAATCAGAATTGATCGAAATCGTTTTCAACATTTTAATAATACTTAGCTATGAGGATATTTAAAACAATTAGGTTTAGAATTTTAGATATAGTTTGATATAGATGTATAGTTATAATATGTTATTTGCTTTAATGTAAAAAAAGTACCTCAACCTCATTTTTAATCGTCAAAAGTTCAAATATATATTTAGTATTTAACTATAGTTTTGATCTAATTAGAATCATTACAATTACCAGTTACCAAAACATAACCATACTTATGCCATACTGCATTGTTATAGATGCCTTCGCTCTCCTTCCCTTATAATATGTTCTATTAGTTTTGTATTATTGTACCTAAATTAATTAATTATCATAATACAATAATACAATTACACCCATACAAATTACAAACAGACTAATGTAAGGTTTGGTTTATAGTTAAACATTTTAATTAAATTGCATTAGAAAATATTAAGTAATTGTTTTATAAATTTAAATTTATTTATTTTTGTTCATTAATTAACAGAACGATTTATAATATTTCCCATAAAAATATTGGTGTTTACTTCGAATAATTTATTTTTATGCAACTATAAAAATGATGTTGTCACTTTTTGCGAACCATATTATAACATTGTATGACAGTACGTCGTTTTATCAAAAAAAAATCACTTAAAATAATAATTGTAGCTTTAAGTCTGAGAAAACTGAAAATGCAACAACCCCGTAAAGCTTTTATGAGCAAAACTGTTGATGGTATGTTTGAAATATTTTAAGTGTATTTTTGAGTGGAGTAATTAGTTTTTTGTCCACACAAATATTTAACCCTGAAATACCTTAAAATTATCTAGTCTGGATAAAAAAAAAAAAATGTGTCGAAAGAAAAACGCACGTCACGCGGGTTACAGCGTTGACTCACCTGTCGATAATTGTATAATATAATATTATCTAAAAAAAAAATAAAATCGCCAAAACACTTACTCGCGTTGTAGGATTCAAACGATCCACAAAGGGATGCGCACGCGGAGTTTCGGTTGGTTTTGCGGCGAATATAATCGCACGTCCACGTACCTATATAATATATTGTCAACGATGTAATAGTATGGGAATATTAAAAACGTGTAGAAAATAATATTATAACGAATAAAATATGATTATTATTATACTTGTTCGCGAGCGGCACTGCACGCTACGGCGGCGCGGTATTAATCAAACATAATGATAATAATATATAGGTAGGTACACACTGCGACGGGAAAACCGAACACAATTCAAACGCCAAAAAAAAAAAACCTTTAGCTAGGTAGGCAAGTGTGTCAATAATAATTGTAATAACGATCGTATAATAATATAAAGCGAATATTCGGCGACGGAAGAGGTGCGCGACGATGATGACCGGTGCAGCAGGTGGCGCAGGCGAGACGGCGGACGACAGTCGAATGAACGGGCGGCGGTGCTTGCATACCCATTTAACCGAGTGCTGCGCTGTGACAGTATACGCTGTGTGTGTGTTTTTTTCCGCGACGATTTCTCTTCCCACCGCGTGTACATAATAAACGGTTTTACAATATTATAACGCATTGTGTGTGTGTATAAATCACTATCGTCGTCGTCGGACTGTGCACGAGGCGTCCATCCCCCGACGACCGCGACGACCACCGGAACCCGTCGGCGTAGTAAACGCGCCGATTACATATTATATTCTAAATAGCTGTTATAGGTATGACCGCACGTATATAGGTATGATATTATACATACCTATTACCTGCAATAGTATAGACAGGTAAAGTGAGATAGGAGTCGGTGTTGTAAAGCATTCGAATATAATAGCGTTTTAATCGGTTTTGTCTTTTATAGATTCTTAGCGGACCGATGAATTGTGTTTGGTATTACAACGAGGCGTATGATAATGTGATTTTTAATATTAATTTTTTTTTCTGAGTGTGCCTGTCGTTAAGTTTTTGAGCAGTATAAGCGCTTGTTCAAGGGTAGAATATCTAGATTGTATTTTAAAGTGGTATATTAAAACAAAAAACTTCTTGTATTTTCCAAATTTGGAAAAATTGAGTGAAAACTAAAAAAGAATTACGCAAATATTTACGCAACACCAGTTTTTGACAAAATATAATATTTTTTTCTGTTGTAATATTCAAAAATAAAAAACCGTCTATACTTTAAATATTCACTGAATATTAGCTAGTAGTATTAGGTTTTTCAAGACATTTTATAATTTTCAAAATGTTTTAATCCTTTTTGAGCTATTAGTCTATAGACTATAGATTGCCATTTAGACTTGTTTTTTAGCATAATACATATTATTATCTATTTTATTATTCTGATAGATACCTACCTATGTATTATTACTATTATGAAAATGATAAGGTCTTAGAATAAATGTATCCAAATACCTATGGTATAATATAATAGTCAATAAAAATTCGATGATGCTATCAAGCAGCCCCCAATTGCGCCTATGGAAACATTTGAGATGAATATTATTCAAATTCATATTCTTAAGAAAAAGCTGTCAAGTTTTTATAACTTTTAACCAAAAAAATTGTATGCCTGCTTCGCATAAATTATAATGACCATTATGATGGCATGATTTAAATAATCCCTCCTGTAAAATGAAGTTTTAATATTTTATACCCTATTTCTATAAAAACCCTGACATTTAAAATGCTAGTTTCAAAATATCAACTAATTAATTTGTAAACATAATTAATTCTTTTATAGAACTTTTTTTAGGTATTCTTTTATAACGTGCCCATAACATAATATACTATAAAAGTTTAAAAAAATATATTAACTTTTGCAGAAAATATTAAAACAATTATAGAAGTTACGTGAATCCACTAAGGAAAGAGTAACGGAAAATACAAACTAATAATATTGAACATAATATAAAATGTAAATAATAATACTCAATTACATTTTTAAGTAGGTATATCTTTATTCTGAATACCTTTATGATAAAAGATTTGCACGAATGTGTATCATAGAAAAAATGTATTCTAATCAAGGCGAAGGTGGTATGCGTAACTTACTAGTTCACTAGTACCTACAACTTAACCCAACTATATAGGTGGATATAGGATTGTTCGTACGGACTATGATGGAGTCACAAGTGATGTGTGCCACAAGCGACGTCGTATTATTATAGGTTTATTATAATGATGTATACACTTTTATAATCAACCACCATCACCGCCTCGACATAGTTTAAGATTTTATACTCCCGTGCATGCCTTGCCTATGTAGGTACCGTTTTTAAAGAAAAAAATTTATTCGATAGCAGTGTTTGTCACGGTCGTCAAGAGTCAGGTTTTAACAGCTACAATCGCCACCACTGAAGAATGCTTTCCGCGACACGCGTTTATAATAATATTATAATTTTTAATGCGCAGAGGTATATGTATTTTATTATGATTATATAAGTATGTGTATATGGGACAAATGCACGTATTACGTATAGGTATATTGTATACAGGTATTACTGTGACCGACATTTTCGTATCGTTGTTATCTACGAAAAATTAATATTCAGCCGCGCACGTGCACCATAATACATAGTCATAATACTGTGCATAGATGCGGTATTACAGTATTTTGAATAGTATTACCTCTATATGAACAGCAAAACGAAGTTTATTATAATTTCTAGGATAGGAACGCTTTAGGCTTAAAACCAATTAATCGCCAAGTCCGAGAATTTGTGAGTGGTACCATTATATTATACAGAACGATTCATCGTGCGTGCACACCCCCATTTTCACCACTAAAATTCATCGGTTTAAAGATTTTATTAAAAAAAAAACTGTTAAAAATCATTTGAAAAGTTTGTATCATACTACACTTCATACAGATATAAAAAGTATCTGGACTATGGTATTTTATTATAGGTATATCTATATAAAATCCAATAAACAGAATTTGAATAACTACATATTGTTGAAGGATAAAAGGAAGTCAACATGCTTAGTCAATCTTCGTGTACATAATATAAATTATAATATGCATCTTAGATGATGTGCATGTATAACAGTTAACAGAATCACATAATTCGCAACGTTCCTATTTCTCATTAACATTTTAAAAATTTCTCAAACACAAAAACTCAAAGGAAATTACACAATTTTCCTAAATAGGTACACTACTTCTAAAATCACAATAGAACACTATCAAAAATGTTTCTTTATTTCACTATCAAACAAATGTATTTATGATTTTACCTGCATAAAATATAGAATAAGAAAAATATTCATAAGATCAAATTATTTAAGTTGATACCTAGGTAATAAAATAATACATAGATATTTGTAATTTTAAAGATAATCTAATAACACTTGTCATTAAAGCTGAAGATCAAAAATAAACTATTTAATGTATTACACTTTTGGTTCAGTTATAATGTGTAATTTAAAATGTAACTATATAAATATTATAACAAATATCATTATATTTTTTTGAAACATTGAAACGATTGAAAATGAATAGGTAGTCTAAAAATGTATCGACGTTTACATACTAAGTCACTAAGATAGTAAGATATCCCTACAACTTATAAGACGAAATAATTAAAAATGGCTATTCAAAACAGTAAAGACATTAAAATAATCATGTGATAAAATTAACAGCAATATATTAAGTCGTATACGTACATTTAGGATCACCAACAAGCATCAATATTAAAATACTATAAACAGAACTATAAATGAATTATTAGGTTTTTAACTTTTATGACTTATCAATTTAAAAAGAAACAGAAAATACATAGAATTTATGAATTTAATACACACCACCACAGCAGTATATCAAGAGAGGCATATACAACGATCAATATAACATAACGAAATTTTGCACATGGTTAAATAACTATCTAATAGTGGTTAAGTGGCGAGATAATTATATTTCGATATGAAAAGGCTTAGTATAGTAGATATTTGTTAGGAAATGGTTAGATACAATTTATATTAGTCAATATTATATAATATAGTTACATTGAATTATTTGTTGTAGAATAAATAAAAACATACGCATACAAATATATATAACTATATTATATATAGCCATATAGTGTCCACAAGAAGGAGAATCAATTTCAATAAGTCGTTATTTCTTTAAAAACGTGATAATATTTTTCTCCGACTGATTAGTTAAATTGAAATTTTTGGCTGACATAATGTTATATCACTATATTATCACGTATGTACAACACGAACTAAACTGTAACTGATCATTTCAGACGATTACGATTATAGTCACGATTACTTCTAGACCCTGCAGTCTGCAGGTTAGGTATTATATTACTATTCAAATAAAAGTGAACTTTGATTAGGATAAATTTTAATCGTTGTCACCACCGTCGATTTGTTGTGAAATGTAAATCGAGCGTTTGGGTTCTTTATCATTTTCGTTATTTTTTTCAATCTTTTTTTTATCTAAAATTGTAAACACGTTTGTGCGAATTTACGAAAACACGTTATTCTGGCCTATAATGAAAGACACGTTTGGACGCAAAACTGCAGCAATTTAAAAATAATCTGCATTATTATAAGAAAAATAATAAATAAATTATTAAAAGATATACCTACTTACTGAAAAAAATTTGAAGAGTTGTGAAAATGATCAAATTGAAAAAATGTATTGAATTATACACAAATAAGTAAGACAAGGTTTTGTGACAAAAAAAAATAAATGAATCATACCTATATTAATAAATAGAAAATATCTCAAATTTAATTAGGTAAACACATTGAAATACATTTAAAAATGAGGACAAAAATTAATTACCCACATAAAAAAATTAAATAAAAATATCACCTATTATCTCAACTCATAAGTACAAATGTTAGTAAGTACTATACTAAAAAGTATACCCATAAATAAAATTGCAAACATATTTTTGGAACACTATAGCATTGAGCCAACCTTGTTCAGGTGTCTTCTGGGTAAAGCTAATTGGCTCAGAATGATATACGCACCCAATCATGCTTATATATTATGTATAGATAAATCTGAAATATATGTAGATAAGTATAAAATTTTTGAGTACAAACGTGCTAGTATGTAAGAAAATATTACGCCCAAACGATATATGGACGCCCTAAAGGGTTGTGTTTTGGAAAATACGCCCAATAAGTCGAATGACTAGGTAGATGCATGTTGGACGACAAGACAGTGTGCGGGAGACATCATGACAAGAATACCTTATAATATAGCTGTATACTATAATAGTTCTGTACTGGACTAAATTTGAATAAAATACGTTTGCAATAAATTTTAATTTTCCTCTCTTTAATGGATTTTTATTTTATTTTTATCGTTATAGCTTTAGTATGATAATATTATTAGAAATGTAAGACATAATAATAATCATACATTAGAGCACTGAGCAATTAAGTAAAAGTAATGATCTTTAAAGATTTTAAGTGTAGAAAATCCATTTTACATATTTTGCCATTTAGTTGGCAAAAATTCAATATACAGCAAAGCATGCATGACATAGTATTATGTAACTATTTATTTACGAAGTTAAATCAAAATTTCTTATCCTCAATTCGTAATCAATAAATATATAGTTGTCATTTTTATTCATCGACAGTAATATTGTATGTGTCAATCACATTGCGAATAGCCAGGAACAGAAAGATTCATTATGAGGCCACGCCGGGACATTGGCGACGAGTGCACGATTGCATAGAAAAATAACAGTTATCCTTCAATATTTGTGATAACCTTGTGGCTTCACCTTTACGTAGGCCATACTAGGCTAAGACAAAATAAAATTAAAAAAATTAGCTGCAAACGTATTCTGGTAAACAGTTTATTCATATTTAGTACAAACACCTATATAAATGCAATTTGTATATTATTATAAGTTTAATAATGAAAAGACACGTTGAACTTATTCGAGGACAAATGCAAATATTCACTTATTCATTTCCGTTAAAATTGCTCTCATGATTTACACTTCATCGCCCAAAGTTCTTATCGCAGTTTAACATTTAATATACCTAACAATACATATTATCATAAATGGAAATTGTGTATATAGGTATAGTCGTATAGACACTATAAATTGTATATTATTTAAACTTGCAATAATAACGATTAACGGTTATTAACGTTGTTCGAATCTTTCATCTATGAAATTTATTTTAAATACATTTCAATAAAAGTTTCACAAGCATACAAAATTGGTATGTTTTTTGAAATAATATAAAACTTTATAATACTAATATAATACTTTTTAAATTTGTGTACGGCATCCTACTTATGATAAACATTTTTGCATTGATAATTATAACATTATTATGTATTTTACACAATATTATTAATATAGTCACGTGGGGTTTTTAAAATGTGATTTGTATTTTTACAACACAGTAAAATAGTCGGTACAATGTACATAATTGTCTACAATTAAAAAGTGTGAACAGTACCTAAATTCACACTTAATTATTTGTTGGCCTTAAGTTATTATTAAAAGTAATTTATAGATTAATTTTTCTTAAAACAATATATTACATTATAAAAATCTCAATGATCCAAAACCACAGTGTGTTCCTTTATAAATTTAAAATGTATTTAAGTCTTAATAATAAGTATATTTATACAATTATACTTCTATATAATATTAGTCTTCTAGACAGTAATTAAGTAATGCATAAATTATGTTAAATTAATAATATTATTTACTATCAAATGATAAACCAAGTTGTATTGTTAATCATGAAACAAGTTGAATTGTAAGAAAATATAAATAAACAATATTTACCTAGTATATTAGGTATCATTATTACTATTTTAACCTTCGAATAAGCCCTGTTATCTCATAATGATATTGTATATTGGATATAATATGTCCACAAATTGAATAAAATAAATAGATAGTAGCCCAGTCAACAAAACTGGATTTATTTAAGAACAATAAAAAAATATTTATTTATATATTATTATATATATAAATATGAGTGCCCCACTGCCCCCCCCAGCCAAACACTACCACCTGTAGTGGCGTTCCGAGCGTAGCTTGATATTTATTATAAGCAAATCTAATATTCCAACCACTCATCCACCCACACGGCCACACAAACCACAACAAAAGCATTGACTTTCAAATTTCAAATATTATCTGTCAAGTAAATACAAAAGTACTAGTCGATATTATATAAATTATTAACCACTCACCAACAACCCCTAAGAAACTAAGAGGTGGCCATCCCTTGATTAGAAACTTTGCTACGGCACTGACCCTCTGCAGTTCGTACTTTTCGTCTTTGAATTGATGTAGCCATGTAAGTACGTTTGAATTCATAAATAATACCACAATAAGGCTTTTATAATATTTAATGATGTACCTATACGTAGTTATATTAAAACAGTATGTTGATAAAATAATTTCAATTAATTATATATATTTTTTTTATTCATGATAAATTAATTTGAAAAAAACTCGGCTATACTCGAACAATAAAAAATACTAAACATTAAATAAAATTTTATTCTCATCGAGTGTAAATAAAATCACGGACTCACGAACCATAAAGACAAAACGATAAGACGTTCGTCAGTATAATGAAAACAATTTAGGATAGAAAGAAATCAACAAAATGAAAAGATTTAGTTGTATTGGTACATTTGATAGTGCACCAAAGGACTGTCATTATTAAAAATTATAGATAAAGAAATTATAGTACTTAATTTGAGATTTGAATCAAGAATATAATTTAATTGTAATGAGAAACAAAAACTATTTTAACGACCGAGTAATAACGTGAGAACGTAGTTGTGTGAAAATAGTTGGATTCTCGGAATCATGAGACGTTTTTTAAGATAGTTGGTACACATTTTTTTAATATATAGCTGGTAACACACTTCAACTCTTGTTTTTACTTTGTTTAGAATATATTGTCTATTAAATAAAGCTGTAGATTTAATCAATATTATAAATTCATTCAGAGTTAAAAAATATTGTATCAAATTACATTTGCCCAGTACTTTAAGGATCCTTTAAACTCGTGGACAAGTTAGTGGCGTATCTTCTGAGGGGGAGGGGAATGGAGGTCGTACAAGTTCGCATAGTTACAGCATTATCAAATAAAAAACCAAGGAAGTCGATGGTTGGTATCGAGTTTAGGTACCTCATCATTGAGGTTACTGTAATAGATGTGTTAAATTATGATTCAGTTATAAACCATTGTATAATATGTAAGAAAGACGAGTCTGACTTCCAACCAGTTACACACCTATTACCGTATCCTCTATCCTAAGGATATTTTGTAATTTATTTATATAATTACTAGTTATTTATTTTTCTATTAGTAGATCTTGTTGTTGAACTTATTTAAAAAATAATAAAATACATAATGGAGGAAAACTTTCTAGTTTCTATGATTAATGTTTTTAAGTTACAAGTTAAAACATTATAACTAAATTCTTAAGTGGTAAAATTATTATTAAATAAATTAAAATAAAAAAGGAACTTAAAATGTATAAAAAAAAACAAAAAAATTGTGGGAAACTAGTTTTGATATTTTTAGAATACTTAAGACCAATTTATTATTCATACAGAACTTTATATCACATTTTCAAGTTTAAATTGTTAAGATTGAACATTTAATTAGTTACAACTACGTAATAATTTGGAAATGTTCGTGATTTTGAAAATATTTTAACTTCAAACGCTTATAAAATAAATATGACCGTATATTTTCGATTTTTTTAATTTCTGTAAGGACAACTATTATGTCAAACGTTGTATTATTTGTTCAGACTGTTTGACGTACAAACAAAAGTTTTTGAATTAATTTAAATACTTAATCCAAAAAAAATATCAAGCGTATAATACCTACAATATATAAATAAGCCACGAAGTGCTAAACTATTATTAAAATTATATCATGACTATAAAATGATAATATACATTATTTGTGAAAATTATCAGCAGTTATTCATTTTTGAATTACAAAAAAAAAAAAAAATTGATTTAATAAAAACTGCCGTGTTTGTATTTAATAATAGTCTTTCAATATTTTTTAATGACCCCAGTGACGATGACAGACAAAACAACACCACACATCATTTTCAAACCAATTGAATCATAGTACCCCTCAAAATCTAAAACTACTAAAGACTAAACATATCTAGTTTTAAAAGATTTCGAACAATATTGTAAGCATTTAATTAGATATGATAGTTTGTATCCATATAATTATAAACTTAATCAATAACTATAAAATATTATGGTAGCAATTCTACAAATTGCTGACCTACATTAAAACTGCGTTATTATAAAATATGTATAAAATGTGATCCAGCCTACAGGTTAGGTTAACTACCCAACAATTCGTTTCCATTAAAACATGACACCAAATAAATTGTATACACCACACGAGTACATTACCTAGACATTCGGCGCATCGCAACGCAAATATTTACGTAATATAAATTCTAAAATACGTACCTATACGAATTCATGGTCATATACAGTAATAAATTATTCCGGACATATTTTGACCACGTAGGTAGGTATATTTTCAAGTACCTATACATTTCACAACAAAGTTATGAATTACGGATGCTCGGTATATTATTAATATAATTCCTCTTCTTGACAAAAACCCAACTCACAATAATTTCTTTTCTCGAGATTCCCGATATAAAATCCAGTATCTACCTAACAAGTATCGCAATGTAGATTTTTACTCGTAAAATTGCATTATCTTACATTTAAAATCAACATAAAAGTGCACTGCCATTGTTCGCTTACAGTTATAAACAACTATACCTACCATGTACAGAATTAATTCGATTTTATTATACTTAGATTTAAGGTTCGGATTGGTACGATAGTCGTGTATTATTTTTCGTTTGTTAGAACGAAGAACATTGCATTTAATGGGAATCACTACGAAATAAATAAAACAATTCCAACGAAAAATTACAACACTATAATTTATCCAGAATAACTACATGACATAGTGGTCGGGTTCTACCACTGGATAAGTTTATCCCACTCATGTAAATATTTCAAAAGAAAAAAATGAAAAAATCTATTTTATGATGAAACGTATGTATTGTAAACATCTCAGTTTTTTTTTTTTAAAAAAAAAGGTTATAAAAATTGACAAAATATAATTTATAACGCAAAATAAAGTATACGCTGTAAATAAAACATAAAAAAAATTATATATAATATAGGTATTTACCAACATTGTTATATATAATATACTTAACCATAATATTAAATTGAATAATAATATGAAAACCATTCAAAAACTATATGATTTTCGAATATAAAACGATATACTTTGGTCCCAGATAATTTAAACAAAAACATTTTAGAAAATCATGGTCTGCGATTGAGTCAGTTTTTTTATAAGGACAAAAATAGGGTAAATAATGTAAAAATAAACCCATTTTTAAATTTTCTATAGGTAGATGTTGGAACCTTTAGTACGACATTTCTTTCGGACCTCAGAGAACGACTCGACTTAGCTATATAACATTATATTATTATGTACTTATAATACATGTATTAGTATGCTACATTATTGCGTCATAAATACGAGTAAATTATACATAATATTATAATAAACATACCTATACCTACGAGTTATACAACTCCACATTGATTTGTGTCATCGGTCCCCTACTCCAATATAATATGTTGTACCTACCTATCTATATGCGCAATGAATAAACGGTATTAATAAAGTAGTTAATAAATAATATTTCAAACACGAATTGTATCGAGTATAATATACAATATTCAAACCGGTCTTAAAAACAGTATAGATTTATCTATATTATGATTCGTAACAAAATGTATTATTTTATATTCAATGGAAACGCACTTAAAGTTCATTGCCATCGACCATCTATAATACGTATTTTAGTTTCGTACAGGTATCTGTTTATTTATTTTATTCTCATTATAGGTATATGCTTATTGTATTTACATAATATTATACAACATTAAAGTTGATTGATTACGCACCTACCTGTCCTACCTAAACCTATAACTTTTAACTAAAAAAAGTGGATGTCGCTCTGCTGTACAGTAGGTTACAAGTGGGTCACTGTAAAATTGATGCTATTAAATTTGAATTCAATGATACAATATCATTGTATAAGAAAAACGATTCTGAGCGAAGACGGTATGTCAGTCTAGGTTAAGACAAATTATATACATATCTATGGTATTAAAAAAAAATTGACCTATAATAAATTCCAAATTAATCATATCACATTATCACAATATCCATTAGGTACTTATAACACGTTATACACTAACAACAAACCCTGATACTATCATATATAATATATAATAGTACACTTTAGAAGTTTCAAGTAGGTACCCACGAATAATATTATATAATCACAACAAAATAACTAGGTTTTTTAATATGTAATTTCGACCAAATTTGAACATAAAATGACTATAAAAATAAACTGTGATTGTATATTTTTTAGATTTTTCGGTAAGAGAATTAACTACTTACGTGGAATCTTGTTTTAAATTTTCAATCCTTAACTATAAAAACTGAACATTTTATAATTTATTAATTACGATGATTAATAATTTTCGAGATTTTGAAAAATTCTGTCAAAATTCGATGTTAAAATGCTTATAAAAAAAAATTGTGCCTATGTATTTTTAATATTTTTCAACTGATATTGTAACAATATATCAGGAGCCTTGTATTAAATTTTTACACTTTTTGGCCCAACAGATAAAACTTAATTGATATTTATAGAAAAAAAAAACTAAAAAAATTGAAACCAAAAATGTCCGTAAACGGCTCAAAAAGAGTCAAAATATTTTCAAAATTGTATGGTGTATAGGAAATGCTAATATAAACATTCAGTGAAATTTTCATGTATCTACAGTAATTCGTTTTTTAATTACAACAAAAAAAGGAAATTGCCACATGAGAAATCGAGTGAATATCCAATGTTGTAAAAATTTGAATTTCAAACTCTCATAAAAATTTAATTTGACTTTCCTGTAGAGATTTTTTTATTGATAAAGGTAGACAATCTTATGAGTAATCTTGTATTAGATTTTCAAATCTTAGATTTGAAAAGAAAAATTTTTACGAATTCTTAACTCAAAATAATTTGCTAATTTTCGCGATTTTTCCATATTTTGTCAATTTTTGAACTTTAAATGCTTATAAAAAAAAATTGTGACTAAGGATTTTTAATATTTTTCATCTGCCTTTGAAACAATATATTAGGAACCTTCTATTAAATTTTCAAGCTTTCGCAACCAACAAATAAAATTTTATTGATATTTCTAGAAAAAAAACTAAAAAAAAACTAAAAATGAAAATGTCCCTAAATTGTTCAAATAAATCAAAATATTTTGAAAATGTTATCGTGTATAGAAGATGCAAATATAAACAACCAGTGAAAATTGCATGTGCCTACGGTCATTTGTTTTAAAGTTACACCAAAAACCAAATTCAATTTTCTGAAAAATCGATTTTGCGTAAAAATTCCCGTTTTTCCTTAATTTTTCTTTTGTTTTTCCCGGCGCTCTTGAAAACTACTGGGAAATTTAAATTTTGACCTCCCCAATGCACCAACGATATTCACTTTCCAATCGAACAAGATACTGAAGTCGAAAATCGAAGCATTATTTCGACTACGTATCGTGTACACAGACACAAAAAAAATAAATATAAAAATAAAAAAAAAAAAAAAAAAACACACATCATTGTAAAATCAATACATTCATCGTTTCACTCAGAATCTAAAATTATCTACACAAATGATTTTCATACGATAAACCACTTAGCATAAAATGTAGGTAATACCTATAATAGGCTATAAGTAATTACAATATTGTTACAATGACTAATAAATCTTTTTCTATTGACTGAGAAAATAGTGTTTGAAAAATAAAAATATACACATAATTTTCTTTGATTTTAGATTCCTATAATTTCATCTGAATAAAGTTTAGAAGTTTAGATTGATATTAGCTCAACTATAAAAATCGATTGTGTGAAATATAATACTTAACAAATACGTAAATTAAAACTATACATTTTAGATATTAGTAAATTGTGTGCAAAAATTATTGTTTACTACAGTTAATAAAATAATCCAAATAAAAATTCTACAATTAATTGATGAAATTAATAATTTTTTACACTTTTATTGTTAGAAATTAGCCTACTTCGGAATTATTTATTTAATTAATATCTAATATCTATTATCTATGATTATCATAAAATACACCAACGTATTTAATAAATAAAATGATATTTATGAAGCTTTAATATATTTAAAAAAAAACGTGATCTAAGTAAATAATATAACTATATAAGTATACGGTGTAGGTACACAGTATTATTATGACACCATGATATTTTATATTGCTGTAGGTATGAATGTATGATACAATAATAATAGGCAGATAAAATGTATCAATTGACATTAATTTGCCCCCTATAATAGATGTTAGAATATTAAAATCGTATAAAAACTGAATTTTGATGATGGAATGATGCAATGTCTATAAAATACTTAAGCATTTTATAATTTTATATTTCTAATAATAAAATAACCATATTAAAAAAAGGTGGGCAAGTGGGTGTCGCTCTGCTGTACAGTAGGTTACAAGTGGGTCACTGTATAATGGATGGTATTAAATTTGAATTCAATGATATAATATCATTGTATAAGAAAAACGATTCTGAGCGGTGACGGTATGTCAGTCTATGTATAAGACATATTATATACATATCTATGGTATTAAACAAAAAATTGACCTATAATAGGTACCTATAATAAATTCCAAATTAATCATATCACAATATCCATTAGATACTTATAACACGTTATACATCAACAAAAACCGTGATACTATCATAGATATATAATAGTACACTTTAGAAGTTTCAAGTACCCACGAATAATATTATTCAATCACAACAAAATAACTAAAATAGTTATTCTAGGATTTTTAATATGTAATTTCGTCCAAATTTGAATTTAAAATGTCTGTAAAAAATAAGTGTGTTTATATATTTTTTAGATTTTTTGGTTACAGTATGAATTATTTAAGAGAATCTTTGTTTTAAATTTTCAACTCTTAGTTATAAAAACTGAACATTTTATAATTTTTTAATTCCAACGATTGATAATTTTCGAGATTTTGATAAATTTTGTCAAAATTCCAACTTTAAATGCTTATAAAAAAAATCGTGCCTATGTATTTTTAATATTTTTCAACTGATATTGTAACAATATATCAGGAGCCTTGTATTAAATTTTTACACTTTTTGGCCCAACAGATAAAACTTTATTGATATTTATAGAAAAAAAAACTAAAAAAAATTGAAAGCTGTAAATGTCCATAAACAGCTCAAAAAGAGTCAAAATATTTTCAAAATTGTATGGTGTATAGGAAATGCTAATATAAACATTCAGTGAAATTTTCATGTATCTACAGTTATTCGTTTTTGAATTACAACAAAATAAGGAAATCGCTACATGAGAAATCGAGTGAAAATCCAATGTTGTAAAAATTTGAATTTCAAACGCTCATAAAAATTTAATTTGACTGTCCGGTAGAGATTTTTTTATTGATAAAGGTAGATAATCTTATAAGGAATCTTGTGTTTCATTTTCAAATCTTAGATTTAAAAAGAAAAATTTTTACGAATTCTTAACTCAAAATAATTTGCTAATTTTCGTGATTTTTCCATATTTTGTCAATTTTTGAACTTTAAATGCTTATAAAAAAAAATTGTGACTAAGGATTTTTAATATTTTTCATCTGCCTTTGAAACAACATATTAGGAGCCTTCTATTAAATTTTCAAGCTTTCGCAACCAACAAATAAAATTTTATTGATATTTCTAGAAAAAAAACTAAAAAAAAATGAAAAATGAAAATGTCCCTAAACAGTTCAAAATAAATCAAAATATTTTGAAAATGTTATCGTGTATAGAAAATGCAAATATAAACAACCAGTGAAAATTTCATGTATCTACGGTCATTTGTTTTAAAGCTACACCAATAACCAAATTCGATTTTTTGGAAAATCGATTTTGCGTAAAAATTCCCGTTTTTCCTTAATTTTTATGTTGTTTTTCCCGGCGCTTGTGAAAACTACTGGAAAATGTTTATCTTTGACCCCCCAAAGTACCAACTAGATTCACTTTCCTATCAGAAAAGGTACTATTAAAGAAAATCGAAGCACTTTTACTGTCCCAAAACGTGATGACAGACACAAAAATATAAATAAAAATATAAATAAAAATATAAATAAAAATATAAATAAAAATGTAAAAATATAAAAACATACATCATTGTAAAACCAATACATTCATCGCTCCGCTCAGAATCTAAAAAAACTTAATTGTAAGGTATGTCATAAATTACAAATATATATAGCTAGTTACGTGTATAGTTCAAGATTTTTAAAATAAAATAACAATAAATGACATTAAACCGTGATAAAATGTATTTTTAGTTAAACAGAATTTTCTTCTAAAAGATAATATTTATTTATCTAAAACTATAATATTATATATAGGTAGGTACTTTTCAATATACTATAATATTTTGCTTGAAGTTATACTTATAAATAATAATATAATACAGTAGAATCAATAGAGTTAAAGATATTATAAAAGCTTCATAAAATTACCTATTATAAATGTATAAAAATCTATTGTTTGTATTTTTATACATTTTTGAATGACAGCATACTTTTTTAACACTGTATTCTAAACTAAAATATTTTCCTACGAGTTTTGAAACATAAAAATCAAATTTCGAACTAGTAGTTACAATTATTTAAATGAGTGCACCATCACTACTTTATAAGATAACTAGGTATACTAATTATAACTACTAATTTTTATAAATTAGAATTTTCAGAATAATAAAGGTACAATCAGTAAAAAATAAATATATAATTTTTTTATTCGAAAATGTTGTAATGTAATGATATAACATTTTCTGAAAATAATATTTCCGAAATCGTTAATAATATATCAGTAAATAAAAATGACTTACCTTTGAAAAAAAATTGCCCCATTCGTTATATATTATAAGAACTAAATAAAATGTGTAATGCGTATATTATTTTGTATATATAATAGGTTTATAGATAGCTATAATATATTTATATGTATAATACAAATATAGTCATGAAGGTACCTATCACCTAAATATTTTTATTCAATGTTTGTTAAGTTTTTAGTTTATAGTTGTATTCTGTTAAATAAAAAATAACTAATATGTTCTAGAAGGTAATTTAATTTACATATTAAATAATCGATAATATTTCTTCTACTTTATGGCTTACCTATGTTTTTGTTGCTTATATTTATTTATTTCATGATATATCAAATTGTTTATAGAAGGATACTTATATAGCCCTAGGTTCTAACTACTAAGGTAGTAAGATATTATACAATTATTATAATTTAAAATACAATATTGCAATCAGGGGTAAAAGGAGACTTATCAAACTCACTGACACTTCAGAGCATTCGCATTCTTAGTTTATTATGCAATTTTCATGTGATTTTTCAGTAACTGCTGAAGAAATTATAAATAATATAATATTATAGTAATTGGAAATAGTAATGTAGCATAACTTTTTATATACACATCATAATGTTCTGTCACGCATCTTAAATTATACACAAGAAAATACGTGATACGTGCGGTAGCGTATTTCGTTCATTATGTTTTACACAACAGTGTACACATTAATAGAAAATAATTTAAAAGGTTATGAATGTATTCCTACCTATAGTATTATCTATTAATACCCACGTCCACGTGGCCACGTGTCAATTAAATGAGCAATTTATTCATATTCGTGTAATAAATTATATACATATACCTACTAACATTTTTTTCTCAACGGTTGGATATTATACCTACAGTTTTTGTAGGTAATAGTACACGTTTTTAAGTTTCAATGTTTCTATTATTTGTTTTTATATCACACAGGAATAACTATTATCGTCTCTTGAACAATTATATTATGCGGTGAAAAATAAATAAAAAATAGTTCTTAACATTGTCACCGAAATATCATGTTATAGTACCTGCAGGCTGCAGCTATCATAATAATATGGCTGCATTGTGCATAGTGACTTTATAAAGGTAACCAACACAATATTATAGCACGACGCAAAGTGCAACGTCGCGAGTATAATTATTTATGTATAGAGCAGCATCAGCAGTTCCCCATTGATTATAAATAAATACCCAGCCAGCAGCTAGGAATCCGTAGCTTATATTTATAAATCAGTGGCAGCGGTGACTTTGACTAGTATGAAATAGAAAAACCAAAAACGGGATTTCGTGGTACCTACGGTATAAATATACGAAACAAGCGAACGTGCAGGACGTGACTACAAGAGGATGCAGATAATATGATATGAATGCGCAAAGTGCATCTCTCTAATATTATATGATACAATTGTGAACGGTGTCCCCGCGGACTATTTCGACTTGGTAAACGTTACAGAATCGGTCGAAAGAAATGGCGGAATTTCGGTGTGGGGCAAAGAGGGACCACTGGTGATTTTTTGCGGATCAAACCGTCATGGACGATGTTGTCCGTGACTTAAATAAATAATAATATAATGATATGTGTGTTATAGCGACCGGTTCGTAAATTCGGAAGAGATTTACTTGCCCGTCGATGACGACGACTCTGTCCGTGCCGCGGTCGTTGCAGATTCCGTCTTCGTCCTGGTACGTAACCCTCCGAGTCAGCAGTGGCGTCCGATCAGTGACACCGTCGACGACGATGGATACGGTCTCGTCCGTGTCGTCCAAGTCGTCGAACGTCACTCCTCCGGCGCTGACCGACGTCGCCGATCCGTGGTCGTGGTGCTGTTGTTGTTGTTGTTGTTGTTGTTGTTGTCGTCGTCGATCGGAATGGCCGTTACCGTCTTCTCGGGTGATGGTCGTGGACTCAACGGGAGGTGCGGTCGCGTCGATGACAGACATTTTCGCCGACGACCACCGGCACGAAACGATACGATGTATAGGTTAGGCTACAATCGGCTGCAGCTGACAGACGCCAAGATCCCGTTAGAACGCGGAAATATTATTGTGGCAATATAATTTTATATTAAAATAACAATAATTGTATTGTTATTGTTTCAATACAATAATATAGACTGCGACTGTGGATACAACATATTAGTGTAATATTTTGTGTAACAACAGTATCCGACGGACGAATCGCGTGTCAGAATGTGCTCTGGCTCTTATCACGGGTTAAAAGTTCCCCGCGATTGTATAACATAGGTACTTACAACCTAACATGATATTATTGTGTTATAATAATATAAGTTATAACATTACGTAGGTATACTTGCGGTTCGACGAACCGCGTGTCAGTTCGATCATTATCGCGGCAATAATAATTATTATAATAAGTATAATCCTAACACCTCGCGGGCCACCCGGAGGTATACGTGCAGCAGGTGTCGATGTGTTATATTTGTACAGCTGATATTTTGTGCAGCGTGCGTAGGTACGCTCTTTTTTTTTTTCAACGTACTCTCGGCCCGCTCGGAAAACTATTTCGTCTCGCCGCGGGCGGGCGACCAGTCGGCAAAATAATAGTAACGTTACTTATGTACAGCTAGAGCTGGTATTATACCTAGGTAACCGATATTATACGTAGGTAATCGTTATTATTAACTAACTGTATAATGTGGTACAGTACCTACACTATAGCCTATGATATTAAAGTCGATCGTCGTCAGTGGCTATAGTGCCTATTATTGACACCGATACAACCACACGGCCACACTCGTGTTGTAGCCCACGTCGGTTTTATCGGTCGGGCGGACGCGTCAACGTGTGCCGTGGTCGTTGAGCAACACAACGCACCCGAATGCGCTAAGCGATTGCCTGACCGAACGGCGAATACGCAAAGGAGCATTCACAGCTATACGTCGTGTGTCGTGCGAGGGCTTGGTTATTATATGGTTGCGACTGGTAAACAATATATGGTTTCAAAGTTGAGCAGTAGTCAGTTCTTGGTATACTCGGTTACAAATCGGTTACTATATTGTACCAAAAAAGTAATATCCAATCACAATACGATTTGATCGACACGACACACGACGCAGCTGTGATTCCGGCTTAAAGGCGAGTTTCCACTATACACGTTTGCCGTGTACACGAAAAATGTTCAGCTATGTCCAACAACACGGTATCGTGGTTAATGGTGTGGTAACTGATCCTAACCAACCAATCACAGCAAATTATTTGTATGTACGGACACGCATTCGTGTATAGTGGAAACTCGCCTTTACACGACGCTAGCTAGGACTCAACGATGTAGGTCCTATTCGTTCCTGTCAAATCCAACTATACCTACCAATCATTTATTTCTTATTTTTTTTCAACCCAACCTATTGGCTATTTCTCATTACCCACAGTCACCGCAAGAAAGCAGCTCTCGGTTAAGGAGTTTCAAGAGTGCGTCCGGAATCAGCTGGTGTCACCTGAATGTGTAGCAAGAAAAAAGTTCATATTTTTGACGTAGGTATTTATTTTGAGCACTTCTGATTTTAAATTAAAAAAGTGAATCCTAAAGAGCATAGTCTAGAAGCTTCAAAAAGGAACCATTTTTTCGAAATAACAATGGAACTTCAGGAATTATGTTTAATTTAAAAACAAACAAAAAAGAATATATTTCGGTTTTTGAGAAGAGCACCATAGAAACATGTGCGTGCGCGTGCGAGAGTTGCTCGACGCGGCATTAGGTACAGCGATTCTTGAAAACACACACTAATGCTTAGTAGCTAAACTTTTAATGTTCCTGAATGTCGAACTAGATCCAAAAAAACGTTTTACATTAAATTTCAAAGGACAAATTATGCACTTGCCTCGCCTTTAAATAAATTAATGAAATTAGCTAATGATGACCAGGTTTATTTATTTAATTTTCATGCTTTTGATGGTTTTTGTGACTATATTGCCCATTATACATAATATAATATTATAAATATTATTTTATAATAATTTATATAATTTATTATTTTATATTTTTTATATTTTTTATTATTATTATTATTTGAATTATTATCCTAGATAATTGTATTGTTATATTGAGATATTATTATTTGTACTATTATCCTAGATATTATTATTATTATTATTTTATAATACTCGTATTTGTTTTTGTGATTATATTACTGTCATTACAGTCTATCAAATAGATTTAAGTTTACTAATGTAATAACTATTAAATTGTTATTGGGTTCATCTCGTTTAAATTAAAAAAAAAAATAAATAAATAATGTTTATTTCAATCATGTCATGTGAAATTTCTAAATATGACTCCTTAAAACATGATACGCTGGAGCCCCTTAATATTATATACGTATATATTTAAAACGCCGTCCTTGTCCAGCACAAAAGCTCACCATTTTATCAGTTTTGGTTCGTTTGTACACATGTAAGGATTTTTTTAATTTCAATATATTTGTAGTGACTTGTTACCTACTAATAAGAAATAATATGCATAATTTATATTTTTTCAGAACGACATTATGGAGGACGATCAAAAGAGATTCACTGAACGGGGTTCACACAAAGGAAAAGGACTTGCTGTTTTCACCAGTGGTGGTAATTGGTGAGGCATCTACTAAATAATTGCAAGGCCTTTAGTAGAGAAGAAGATGTTAAAATTTAACTATTTACTTTTATTTTAATTTTTTACTTTCACCAAACATATTTTCTAATATTTATTTAAAGAAATTAAACTAGAAATTATGTTTCGTGTAATAACCTCATAGTGTATAAAATAAAAGTCTAAATAATTTTCAGTGGTATAACTCTAATACATTTTTTGATTTATTATAGCCTACCTATAGCGGTAGTTAAATATTTATAAAAAAAAAAAATGTAAAATATGTTGTATAAAACGTTTTCTTTTTAAATCATTAAACCTGATTTTCTACTTTTTTTTTATTTTCAATTGAGTTTTAACATTATTTTAGCAAAAGTAAAATTATATAAATCTATATTATGTAGGTAATATGTCATAAACATTTTAGAGTTAAGAATTTAAAAAAAAAATGTGGTATTGTGGTAACTAACACGTAATCATTTGTTGTCTTATCATTATAGTATTATGTTATAGGTATACCTACTTCTATTATGTGTTCTGAAATAGTTTATTTTTTTTTCATGTATTTCTCTTTGTGGATTGTTTAATTTGTACATTGTTTAGGAACTAGGAATGTTAAATCATAGAATGTACATACTACATACTATGTAATAATAATTATAATAACAGTCATACAATATTTAATACCTATACATTTTAACGACTTTAAAATCAATAATAAATGTACGATTACTGGTGTGATAAAATATTATATTTGAAACAAATTATTAAGGCTAAAAACGATTTTGGTATGTGCCTTCAATGGAAGGCCTCTCACCTACCCACAATCAACCCAACACTCATCGTACAGAAATTTTACTTATTGTAAAAAAATATTTTATAGATTGTGCATAAAAAAAAAATCATTTAAAATATGAAATCGTCATTATCGTTCTTATACCTATACAATTTCGTTATCTAAATACTACAAAAGTACAAACTGTAAATGGTTAATTGATGTCAATCCAATGTTAATTTACTGCTTTTTATCATTTGCTTTGTACCAGTACATAATATAATAATTAATATAATAATTAATATAATCAACACATTGTTCAAATATGTGGGTTTTATTGTTTTAAGTTCAGATCAATTATTTACCTACATTAGATAACTAACGAAGACCTAATAGTTTACAAGATACAATTATAAAAATCACAGATAATTGAAAAGTTATATATTAAGAATAATTATTTTTATACTTATAGAATACTGTCTATAAATAACAAAGTGTTTTCAAATATGTCGATGGCAATATTGAAAACAAAATAAGTAACTATCGTAAAGATTTTAAGAAGACCATGTCATAGGTTTAACAATATGAAAATAATGCTAGAAAAACTGCAAACTATAATGATCTACGTCTGTACTTTATGTATTGCGATTATGGTATAGATAGAAACATTAATCAATAGGTAAGTATGTTCAAGTAAAAATCATACTCTTACATTTAATTAGGTTTAATTCCAATTAAATGTTTGAAAAGCTTGTTTTTGATAAATCAAAATAATTTGTATATTTTACATAATTAAATATCTACGTTATATGATTATAATATTGATTAATTTATTTTAATTAAGCGTCAACATTTTACAATGTATAATACTTCTTGATACAAATGACTATATGTAAAGACAACGATCAAAGGATTACCTCTTTTTTTATTTTTACTGGTGTAAAGTGACAACAACAATTTAAAGAATTGTATAAAACATATAAGGAACATTTTAAGTTAAATGCGCTTTATTTAAATTCATTATACATTTATGTATATACTTAAATTATAACATATAATTCGAGAAATTATTTTTAGACAAACACAAGACGAATGCCTTTCATTCGTCAAAAATATACTACTTAATCAAAGTCTTCAAGTTTGCCAATTATCACATCTAAATATCTAACATAACCTGCAGACCGGTAGTCCCAATAGTCTTTGTAGCGTTAAAACATTTTTTGTGTTTGTTATTATTTTGAAAAACGCGTTGTATATTCAAATAAATTTTAACAAACCAAATTTTTAAAAATATACATTCACTGTTCACAAACGTCGAATAATAAAGATAGGTAAGTAACTCAAAAACTATATTATATAATTTATCAAAAACACGCAGATGACATTATTATATTAGTAACCTCAGTGGCTTGTGTTCAAGTGTAGCTCAGGCAACACCTTAAATATGGGTGGGTGGGTATTTATAGAAGGAAAATAGGATACTTTATAGGTTGGTATAATAATATTATGAGGTGTAGGTATGTCACTTACAACTATTTGAGCAACAATATATTTTTTTCTTTTTGATACATGCCCCTGTTATAGTTACCTAAACCGGGCTAAACTACAATCAAGATACCTGAGTAAGGACTTAGGAGACAACACAGTCAGAGCCTCGAAGCATAAAATAAATTGGTTGCTTACTGCCTTGCAAGTTGAGAGCAATACGTGTTTCAGTCATGTGGGTTGTAAATACGTTCTCATCATCAATCAAATTATAATTTACTGTACTATACTACTATGTATCTACACAATACGCATGAACATATTCATTGATTGTCCCAGTACAAGCTATACTCACATTAATATATAAGACTATAAGAGTATAATGCCAAACATTTTAACAACGAATAAAATAAAATTGTTTTGATTAGGTACTGCAGTTCGTGAAAAATTAGTACACGCACCGAATAAACGTGGAACATTTACCTGGCACGAGTGGCATTTATTATGACATACTTCATTTGCATGATGAATTGTGTAAATTATAAAAATAAAAGATAAAGATTATGAAAGATAATAATGTGTACATAATATTTCTCGCGTTCTATTATAGTCACCAGATTTGACATTGTAAAGATCATTAGAACTATATGCATATAATGTGTGTTTCTAGAAATATTAAACACATTAAAATACATAAAACATTAAAAACCTTTGTAGCAAACTTCAGACATAATGTGTGGTATTTAATCTATAAAACAATAAAAGTTGTATAATTCGTTAAATTAGCTACCTATTGTTCTAAAGTCCATTTATAGTAGAAGCACTAGTATAATTTGCACTAGACATCTAAAGCAAGTAGCAACAATAAATAAAGACCTTTTCACATAATTTTATATTCCTCTGTTGAGCATATACAGAACAAGGTGCACAGTTGTGATACTATTTCAAATGGTAATTTATTTTTTCTGTATGGGTAACGATGCAGCATATAATTTCAGTAACGATAATATCCTGTATACTTATACGTTACAAGTATAGTGCCACTAATATTGTTTTATGAACAAAAAAACGATAATTGCTCTATTGCTTTAAAATTCGAATACTTACTACTTTTTTGTTAATGTCAACATTCTAAAAAGTAGAAACAATTAATCAACAATATTTAATTTGTTAATTTGTCTATTTTAGTAGGTAAATAATAAGTTTATTCGTAAACAAATCAAAATTAAACGTACACATAAAAATTTGAAAAATAACAAAAAAAAAAAATTGAAACAAGGCGCTAAACTAATATCAATTAATACGCAATGCAGCCTACACACAAGTTTATATAATTATATATATCTTTTCGCGTGTTTGGCAGTCGCTCTGCGCCGTCTATATGTACCAACTCCACAAATTGAAATCATAATTTACAAGACAAACAATTATTATATCACAGACTAGTTGAATAAGAAAATGCACTAGTTTAATATTATTATAAAATTCACCATATACCCTAAATAAATATGATATTTATTTTGTTGAAAAATGCAAATCTCAATACTCTGCAAATGATCAACAATACGTATCGTATATTCGTATACAATAATTGTATAGACTCGCACTAAACTATTACAGAAACAAATATTTCAATTTATCCAGGTTAAATTTTGAATGTACCCATTCATATATATCATACGTATCTATTGTCCATCGTAACTTATAATATAACAGTTATATTTCAACACTTGAAATTAATTAACCTACTATTGATACCTATACATTTTATAATTATTTAAACATATTAAAAAAATGTATTGTACTCGAAATAAAATGTTTCTATACAGTCTACAATGACTATAGTATCTAAAATATTTTAATATCAATAATACCTGTCAACAATACCCGATGATATACTAATATACTATAAAGGAATAAGTTCATCCCTCGTGATATATGATAAAAAAAAAATTGAGAATATTTTTTGTTCATTTTTTTTTTTAAACAGCTGGTACTGGAATAAAAATGGAAGATAATAAATATTCCAAAAAAAAAAAATACAATATAATATTATGCTTAATTTTGTAAATTATGGAGCTATATACCAACATTTCAATAAAAGTAGGTACAGTAATAGCAGTTATTTAGTTAATGAGTGATAAAGGTATCACGTGCTATGTAAGTAAACTAGTTAATACCATAGTGAATAGTGACTTGTAACCACTGTTTAAAGATTTAATAATTAACATATTTTCACTATTTTTCTAAGTCACGTAAGCGTTTTACAAAAAAAAAATGTCGATAAATCGCATAACTCGCTGTAGCCGTCGACTGAACAAAATTGTACAATAAAATTCAAACGCTCATATTATTATATATTAACTTCAAGGCCTCGACACTGTTCAAGTGTTGATACACTTCAATGTCTTCTTACGTAGAACAAAATCGTAAAATTGGGTGTCCATTTTACGAAAAACTCAGGGACATTATTGACGTAGATATAAGCAACAGACATTAATATTTATTATACTTAGTACCTACCTATGTCGAATGTTTGTAATGATAGGCGGTTTACCTTTAAAAATATAATCAACGAATTCAATCAAAGAAGAGCTGACAAATTATCTAAATAAACACATTCATATAAACTACTTGTTATTTCTTATGTTTATAAATAAAAATCGTTTATACATATTATAGACCTAATATATATGTATATATATTTTCTTTAAACATTATTTTATTTCTAGAGGTTTTTATGCACGTTTTTTTTGTAGATAACCGCTTAAAAATGTATTTCTTAAAAAATATTTAAATTTTCGTGGAGGTACATCAGGTTATTTTAACAAACCATGTGTTAACTGTGTAAGTATGTGTATAGGTATGAAATGTTCATCTAAATAATTTCATCTTTAAAAAAAATTCAATAAAATAATAATTTTTACGATGGTACAATTTGATAATCTAGATAAAATAGTATATGTATATAAAATAACACGTATGGTTGTATATGGAACATTAACGGCGTTTTGAGCAATAAATTATCTATCATTCACAAAATCTTTTGCTCTAGCTTTCCAAATTATTTGAGCCCACGGAGACTAGCCTTGTATTTTGACAATATCCCAGTAAATCCTCTACCATCGACGAACAAGAGGTCTAAAGAGAAATTGGAGTAAAAATAACGTCGATAAATAAGAATAAAAATCTCATCGTAAAGTTTTACAGCTGGGTATAATTCCGTTGAACTTATCCTTCATGTCCATATAAATTACTTATTCACAAATGAAAATCCTTATTATAAATAGATTTAAGGATTGCATATTTTAAATATTTTTTTTTTTTTTTGTAAATAACATGAATTGTTATTTTTTTGTGAGTTATTTAAATTAATTATCCAAAATAAATAGCTATTAATAACTCAAATCTTAATGCTATAGACTATAGTGATATACCTACCTACCTGTATGATGAACCAAATAATAAATTTGATAATATTATCAGTATTTATAATATTATTTTTATTAAACATTCAATATTCAAAAGTAAAACTTAATTATAATTATACACAATAATACTATGTACGTTAGGTAGGTGTAAAGTGTTACAGTTTTGTGGTAACATAATCCAATCAAATAAAAAGTTCTCATTTTAAAATTTATTGTGAGCGAATTTGAAACGTCTTTGTCAATAATAATTTCAATGACTTCCATAGGATATTTGTACTGTTAGATTTAACAGTGACAATTACAATTTTATTTACTAAAAAATAATAATATTACTGTTCATATTTGAAACACACCTTCTATGTTGGCTATAACATACAATACGTCAATAGGTAGCGAAGGTATATTATTTAAGACATAAAATCATCTCTAAAACCCGTCATCAACAGGCGGCTCTATATGTATATTATATATTTATGTTTGAATGCAATAGGTATACTAGCTATACGTGTATATGAATATGGTACATAAAGTCGGGAATGCGTTTAAAAATCTCAAAAAACTGAAACTTATCAGTATACTATTCATTATTGGTAGTATCGCAAGGTTGTATAATATTGAAACAGACATTGCATTTTTTTTTCAAGGAACCGGTTTGATTTGGCTTTTGAGCTTAACAACTTATTCAATTATACACCCACCAAGCGCACGTCTGGCCAACAGAAATACATAATATAAATATAATTTATACGTATAGCTGTAGCCTGTAACGCATGTGAAAATGCGCATTTGGTCGACGACTATCTACGATGGTAATACCCGCCTTTTTAATATAGGTTACTAACTACAAAGTACAACTAACCGAGATTTATGGCTCTACCAGTAAGACGTATATCAAAAGGCCCCTGCTGGTTCACAAATCGGAAAATAAAAATTATTACGATTCCACTCTGTGACGAAACGCGTGTGTAATGCGTATATATAGGTATTGTCGGAACGGTTCGAAAGCGTCGAACTGACATAATATCTATTATTATTATATAATATAGATGGCACATTGTCGGCTTTAGAACGATACATCCGGGCAATAATCATATTATGATAACAACTACGCGTTTTTAACATAGGTTACTATAGTTACTATAAGTACAACTAACCTCGATTTATGGCTCCACCAGTAAGACGTATATTAAAAGGCTCTAGGCCCGTGCATTCGCGAATCGAAAAATAGAAGTATTACGATCCCCCACTCCTCATCGTTCTCGAATCGTGTAATTGCAGCACGAAAAACGCTACGAAAGGCGCACCCATATAATATATTATAGGTATTGTCGGAACGGGCCGGAAGTGTCAGACGGACATATTATCACCTATTATCGTCTTGAGAACTGTTATACTCTGTGACGATACACCCGGGCAATCATACGATAGTAATAATTTTGCGACGCGTTTAAATCCCCCATTTGGAAATGCGCGCGTAACGACCACGGCCAATGCAACGCTCGCGGCCGGGTCGGTCGACAGCTATAAAATAATATATAATATAATATTACATTAATCAGGATGTTCGCGCGTGGCGTACGTGTACGCGTATGGTAATTGAATCAGGAAGCTTGGAATCACATGAATCTTCTCCTGCCACCGCAGCCGGCATTCTAAATATTATATTATTATGTGTACCTATATAATGTTATTACGAATTCGTTATCATCACAACACGCGTCGGCGCGTTTGTAAATATACAATAACAAAAATTATTACACACGTTTGAATGCGTGCGCGAGAGGCGGCAGTGGGTCAACCGAGTGCTAACATGAGGTCAGTCATGTGCGCTGCACCGGCATCGGAGCGGTCGCGGTCGGCTCAGCACACGACCTTGGCACGTAGACACGAAATTCCCTCGCGTACCACGACGGCCGCTCGACTACCGCGATAACTGATAAGTCCCTCCCCGATTATTATTATATTATAGTCCGAGTGGGTGTTAGGTTTTCCCGTTCGTCCCGGTAAGCCCAGACGTTTCGTAAGACCCAATTGTCAACTATTGGGCTAGGTGTTAGCACGGACGTGTACGCGGTACTGTGATATTATTATAGTATAGGTAGGTACTAAGCTTCTAACAGAACGACTTTTTTCACTTCACTCTCGCTGCACGTACCATGGCGAAATATACGATTTTAACACTTTTTCTTACTACACCAACTGGTCCAAAGGTTTAGTATAAAATGTATGAATATTGTAAATAGTAAATGCATTCTTTTCTGTAAGCTATAACACATAATGTCATCGGGTAGAATAGTCGACCGATAACGAAAGCTCAAATCGTAGAGCACTACGCATCATGATAAGGAAACAGGTGGCTTGAAACCTCTCTATAAAGAACACTCAAAACACATTATAGGAGTTATAGAAATATTAATAATAATAGATACATTTTTTTTAATATAATTTATAATACTAGCTGCAGGTGTACCTATCCACATCGGTTTAATAATGAACCTTGTATTTCGTTGGAAATACACCTGATTGAATATTTCTAACTGGAAGTCTTCAAAAGATCAAATTAATTTTGTAATACGTATTAGTAGCAATAGTTTGGTGCTCTGATGCAAGGGTGGTTTTTTTATGTAAATTAGACTAAATAGTTATTAAAAATTTAAGTTTGAATGTTTAGTTATCAGTCATCGTCGGTGTAAATCAGAGTACGACGGTACCCCATAACATAACTAGAAGGGCTGCTGGTGCTTAGCCCCGTCTCTCCAAAACTGCACATATCCCCTCAAGATAAATTTATCTTCAAACTCGTATAATATCAATTGAAAATGAATAAATAATAATAAAGTATTTAGCATATTTCTTAGTGAAATGTTGAACGTGACACGCACATAATATATTTATATATTCAACGCCAATTCCAACTATATAATAAGCATAAATTCATAAGACATAAAACATTTTGTAATTTAAACTTGTTTCATAACTTTTTTTGTAAAGTTTGTAAAGTTTTTTTGTTTATATTTTGATGTCAAGTTTTATATTTGATTATAGCGGATAAATCTACAAATTACAGTCATATATTAGTTAAAAGTATATTGTGTATTATGTAACTATATACGTTTTTTAAAACTTTGTATATGATATGATTCATCTCTCTTTTAATTTGTTAAGTAAGGGTTTGAAACAAGTCGTCAACACTTTCATTAGTAATAATAAAATAAAAATTAAACTATAAAGTAAAAATAATAGTTTTGTATTTAATTATTATTTTTTTTATACATAATAAAATAGGCAAGGATGATGGGGGGGGGGAGGCAAAGCTCAGCTATCATGTTATTTTTTAGGAAATTGTATGAAGGGAGGATTCAGGCCCCTCAAAATGTTTGGGCTAGTTGTGCCACTGGGGTACCCCGGGCATATCTCGTGTTTCATTGTAAGTTAAAAAGTTGGAAGCTGAAATCTGAATATGAGTGTAGTTGTCAGTCATTACTCATTACCGGTGTATATCGGACATAAGTGGTCAATACACCTAAGGCAAATTGTATAAAAATACAACTTCAATTCATACTGGCATACTGCATATAGCATATCTGCATAGTTCATTCTGCATATAGGTTATTGAGTGCAATATCCGATTCGGGTGTATTTCACTCTTGGGAATTTATGATTATAATAATAAAATTACTCCAACTGATTATTGGTATCAATTATTGTGTCATAAATTACGTAGATACCTCTATTTAATTTAAAATTTTTAGCAAATTTACTCGTAAAGTACCTATACCTAAATATTCTACTCATATTCATATGTAAGTAGAACAAAGCTGTATTGTACTATACATTTTTAACTCATAGAAGTGCTCAGATTTTGCTGGCAGGGGGTGTAAAATTGTTTGTAACACAATCCGTTTTAATCATTATTGTTTTTTTGAATAAAAGTTTATTAATATTATAGTCACGATTCAAGATAATATAAGAATGCCTAATATTTTCAGAAATTTACATATACTATATTTGGGGAAAATATATATCCCGCAGAATTGGCAGCTTCCCACCATGCGTATCCTGCGGTTCGAACGCCTAAGAGAATAAGTAATTATTCATTTTAACAGCACAGTGAATGACGATTGCACAATTCCATAGACATTTACACGATTGTCACGACTATTGTATGGAAACAATATTCTAGCTGCAACCTACCTACCTATCTATATGACCTATTTTTCGACTTAATTTAAACTTTGAGAACGGTAATGACGTAAACGTTCGTCTTCAGATTCAAGTATTTAATTTTTATTTATCTACGATTTATATCAAATACTGAAATACGTGTACACACCAAGAAACGTCACAATCATCAAAATGTGAAATAATAAGCAAGACATTAACTGTGTATCCGATACTATAACTTCTATACCTACGAAGAGTGTTGTTTCTGCGTGACGTCAAAAGTGTGCAGTGGCACTGTCACGTTTGGTGTACCAAACTGTTGAAGACCGCAAAACTATATCAATGCGTTTTTATTTTGAATAATCAGTCCATGTGGAATACTTAACCTCTATGGCCTTTAAATATTGTGTAAATGAGTATTATGTGATACTCATCACGTATACAACTATACTATAATAATTATCAATTACATTGGACCGGTTTTCATCCTGGCAATATATATGGCAGTGGATAATGGATATGCTATATGTATATATATATATAATGATGGCTGATTAAAATTCCTATACATCAATTAACCGGCGTAGTTATGAAATTATGGGCACATAATCATGAATTAACATATAAAGTAGGACAATAATATTATATTGTGACAATAATCTCTATACTAGATCACACAGCGTAAATTTCATACTTCCACCTGTCAGAAGGTCATCTTAATAAATTAAATGTAATCCCACTACCTACGTCACGTTAATGACTGGATATATTATGTATAATATATTATACATTTAGTGTGATGGTTAAAAGTTTCCTCTTGAGTGGCATATTATTATGGCAGTGTAGAATTAACAGCGAGCACGTCGTACTTCGTACATCGATATATGCCTACCTATGTGAATGTTCTGGATAAAACTGCTTCTTTTTGACTTTTTGAAAGTGTTATGTCGTTAATTGATTCATTTTCTTTTTTTTTTTTAATTAACCACCAGCGTATTGTTTTTAATGTGTAATTTTGTAAAAAATCGAAAATCTCCAATTGTTTGCAGTAAACCGGATTGGTGAAACCTGTAATACTGTGAAAAAAAAATTGTTGGAACTCCACGAAGACACATATGAGTTCATTATTATAGTTACTCGTACGTAACAAGATACTTCAGAAATTGATAAAGAATGTTTGGAATGCTGAATATTGATGATCACGTTTGAGCTATATATTGGTACCTATTGAATTATCCACTCTTTATGTACGTCGTATATTCGTATACACCCATAGATGTTTAAGTAACAATTCAAAAAGATTTGAAAAGTACTATAATACCATAACCAAATAGTTAGCGAAATTTAAGGGGAAACAAAAAGCATATTTAGAAAACCATCCCAAGTAGATATCAAAAACCATTTATTTCATAAAAAAATTACTTTAACATACAACTTTTAAAAAAATGTTTATTATATGTTATAATTGGATATTATACACATAAAGACAAAATGTTCTCAAATGTTTTCTAGCCTAAATAGTTAAATATTCAATAAATTTAAGTTTAGTTTATAACTTTAGAGTACCCATAGATAACAAACAAGTGACAACACATTTATCTAAATATAGAAAACACAAGGATTGATGTCTGATGATAATGTCAACATGGTAACTGTAAGTAAAATATTTCAATTCTTAATTTTAATAGTTTCAAAATATTTTTAATTTCTTACGCATTTAATCAATTTAAGAAATTATTATAATATTCTTTAGTAGGTAACATTTCATTTATATTGTACTGTATTTGGGTACAGTGTATTATAGTCCATACTCTAGTACCTATGTCTAGCTCAATAATTCAACCATCCTAGGTTAACAAGTTAATTTATAAAACCAATGTTATTTTAAAAATCGACTTTTTGTATCACTTAAGTCTCAATTGGAACATATTGCGTTCCGAATATTTGATGTTCTTTGGTATAACCAAATAATACCAATAGGTATTTTAGATTTTCGTATATTTTTCAAAATTTTGAGCATAACTGAAAAATATGCATTTTTCCGGAGATGAGACCTTGGCCATTAAATTCCTTTTATCGAAAACCATTTGTTACAAAATTCCGACGAAATCTGTGGGTTGTTGAAAAAAAATGTACACACACAATATGCACATGCAATTATTACTCAGCTAATGACACAGGATTTATACTGTCGCAGTGATACATTTCTGATAAAACAAATTGCATTGTGTTATTTTTTTCCATGTAAAAAAGGCATTGTTTAAAATACCTGTGTATAAATTATTAAGAGATATATTTTTCTTATCCATTCTATAGTTGTAAATTGTAATACTTCGGTGTTGCAAGATCAAAAAATAGTTATTTAATTGTATTTCTCATTAATGAATGTTGTTGTTCAGTTGATGAATCGAACATTCGTACGACCAACATTTTACTACACATTTTATCACCTATGAACAATAAGTTGTTATTTATATTATTGGATAAAATATAATTTTATTTTTAAAGTTTATGAATGTCATAATGTACTATTTTTAACAAACTATAACTTCTAACATTTTAATTGTCAGTAAAACATAATAATAATTGACAAAAGTAAAAATAATTGTAAAATTAAAACTGCCAAGTACCAAGTAACTACTGATATGTAGTATAATGACTCATAAACATACAAATTAAACATTAAGTATAGCTAAATTTAAATATATATTTAAAAAAAAAAACAGAAATAATTAACCATTGCAGAATTTCTGGAGATAACAAATTAAGAATCTAGAAGTCCGTTGTTCGTAGGCCAATAATAATAATATACCTATATAAAGTATTAACAATAAAATTTATATTACAACACATGACATGAATTATTAATTGTTGCGATTTTACGACTCTTAATGACAAATAGTAATACAAAATAATTATGATAAAAACGCGTAGAAGTAATAAAATAAGATAATTGAGTACTTACCTACTTTTATTTTTTGTTCTATATTTCATAACATAATCAATATAAGTAATGAATAAATATACAAAATTAAAATGATTAATTTATGCGTTTTAATCGTGAAAAATTAAATGGCATTTAAAGTGAATAGTAATTTAACAACAATCATTTAAGTTTAGAAATTAACAAAAAAATATACTAAATTATACGAACGTAATTTTATTATTATACTCGTCCCATAAAATATAATGAGTTATCACCCATCTATTAATTAATTGTTTTAAATCTTGGAACATGTCAATAAAAATAATGCTAATTTAAGTAATATAGAAGTACAATTTATAGGAAGTACCGAGTAAAAACGTTTTTATCTAGTAAGTACTACTAATTAGTTATATACAATATATTATATTATATATATATATATACACACATGAATATTTAAATGTATACAGACTTTAGTCTACCTATACTACACTTCGCCAGTAAAATATCTAGTAGGTACCTATGTCCCTTAATTATTATTTATTACTAATTAATATTTTTCTAAGGTAAATGACTTACGGTCAGACTGTCCGAGTTAAAATTACAAAACTGATTTGAGAAAACATAACTGCCCCGCCCATCCTATAACCTAACTTAACCTATACATTATTGTATTATATTAATTATTATACCTAATACTTATATCATTATAGATACTTACAGACATACAGAGTGATTCTTTAAATCTTGAACACTTATTATCCCCGTAAATGTACCTGGATTTTGTTAGTTTGTCAAATAGGTACCTACTTATAAATAGATACTTACAATAATACAATCCACATTAGTTTAAAAAAAAAACTCAAGTTTAACTATTTAAAATTATTTTTTTTCATGTAAATAGTTTCCTTCATTGCAGAATCAGTATAATATTCTCTAACGTATATTTTGGAATACAAATGTAAACTATTGAATCAATATATTTGTATTTCTAACCATTTAGACTTTATAACTAATATTCATATGATTGATACTTAAAAATAAACAAACTTCCTACCTATTAGTTAAATATTCAGCTATTTCTCTCGAATATTTTTCTTTAGAATATACAATTTGAAAATCACCCTGTATAAAACCAAATAATGTAATATTATAAATTAGTTTGATCTTTCGTATGAAGTAAAAACTAAAAATTAAGGAATGGATGAATGATTTTTAAAATGTTTATCTTGTTTACTTAATCTTATATATAATCATATTATAGTTCTATAGTACCTTAGTTATATTATATACCCTAAAAATGTAAGCCATTCATATTTCTACACTTAGGACTAACTATCGTGTTTCAAGCAAACACATAAGTTGCAACACAAAATCAATAAGATTATCTATATTCTGAACGATATGTATGTTATAATTAATCTCAAACATGAACCTACCTACATTATAATAAAGTATTATAGTTTACAGGTTTTTTTTTCCAATTCTTATCAGGTGAATGCTCTTTGAACGTTTGTATAGATCTCATTTTTCAAAGTACCTACCTAGCTGTATTACTGACAAATCATACAAATCAAATTATTCTGATATTTTTAAAAATTATATTTATTCATTGTAAATTATAAACTATATAGTAGGCACAAGTGCAATCAAATCCACCACATGGTTACCCAACTGCGTCCGCTATAGCCTGTCAACAACTATCATATTTCACCACTTTGCATTTTGATGTGTTGAGTGTTCATACATCATTCATTAATAATATATTCACCAACAAATATAATAATAATATAAAGTTAGGCGTTCTGCATTTATCGCAACTATTAATAGCAGAACTTGATAACCTGCACCAATGCAATAGGTAATACATTTTTTTAACCGAAATTCTACAGACCGTATTTAACTATTTTTAAAAATAGACTTCAAATTATAAATTGTTCTACAATCCACCCCAAAATTGGTAGATTACAAAATGTATACCCTTTGGCTTCTTATATTATCCTAATTTTTCTATGCGTATTGTTTAAAACAAACACACTATAATTATATGATAATTGATAAGTGATAACCTTGCAATTGATATAAAAATAATAAGCTTTATCGCGGTCAAGCTGAAAGCTTACTTTATTAAAAAATAAAATCCTCGATCCGATATCTACCTATATCTGTGGCTATATAGTACATCTATTTCATATTTGGTGTTAAAAATAGATCGACTATTATAATAGTCTATAACTTATACTTAATGTAAGTACATATTATGACATATCATATAAATATTTAATTATATGATAAATATAAAATATAAGCTATAGGTGAAACGAAACTTATTTCAAATCAATATACTTCATTGTTTTTAAATAATGTGATTCTCATAATCTCACAATATTATATTCGTTGTAATGTAGTAATGTGTGGTATAATAAGTAATCATTATTTTTATTTTTTAAGTTGCATGGGTACTAAATTTGAACATTAGAAATATATTTATTGACTTCCTATTGTTTTAGTACAATTCAAGAGAGAAGAATGTTAAAAATGGTTTAAATAGACAAAAGCAACTAAAATGTGTAATGAGTTAATGACGTAGGAATATACTATTGATAAATATTATAATAGGACAGGTACAAAAATAGTCAAAACAAAATATTTTTTCATAAACTATGCAAGGTCTAAGTCTGTGCAGTGTCTGTTTTTATACACTAATTGTCTATCACTGCAGGCTGCTGTTGCGGTTACGACTGACTTATTTAAAAACTCCTTCAACATATATAGGATTTCAAATAATATGGAATATTGTATAACATATGTAGTAGGTAATATAATACCGGGTGATCGATTTAACGTAAGACACTAATTATTTACTTTAAAAACTATTAAAATTTTTGAAAATAATTTTTTTACATAATTTTAAAGCGTTAATGAATAACTTTTTTTCCTTTTTTTTTATAATGATAATTTTTTAAATGATTACTATTTTTAATGACAACATGCAATTTTATTTCTTTATTTGAAAACAGATTATTTTTTTTTGAAGTTCTCCGATACATAAGAATCGAATTTTGGATGAGTAGTCTATTAGTTATTAATAGGTATTTAAAGTTTTGTTCAGTGGTGTTACAGGAGTACCTCGTAAAATGTTGGCATTCAATGTCGGAGTGACTCCACTAATTAATACTATTAACACTTACACGTTATTACTTAGAAAGTTGTCCAACATTTAATTTTTATAAATCGAAATACTCCGAGTAATATTCTGTGACGAAATAAGAAATTAAATTTATATGTCACCCATTCAAAAGAGTAAAAAATTATTCAACATTAAAATATATCATTTTTTTCCCCGATAATCTTCTAAAATGTTTTGCAACGGCTTAGATTTATTTAAGAGAAATATTTTCTTAAACGTTCGTAAAAAAACGCTAAAAATAATGAGTTTCTTACGGTTAAATGAGGATCACCATTCACCACGTAGGTAGAAATATAGGTATTATGGTACTTGTACGTAGAAACAGTTGTGTTATTCACAATTTCATAAATCCTCCCATCAGGCATCAATTATATGTGTTTAGTGTTTAATGTTTTACTTTTACATTCACGTACCTCAGTACCTATAGTACCTATATTCTATAATATTTGTTTATTGGCAAAATATTACCAAATGGTCTGATATTAGGACATTAGGTAGATCTTACTCGATATGTATGTTATGTTATTAATAATACTTACCTCCTATGTATGTGGTTTTTTTTTATTTTTGAGGCTAAATTACGAAGTTTTATAACCATGGTAATAATATACCATAAAATAACTTGTCTTACCTACGTTCTTTACACAATACGTATATAGCCGATATAGATAGGTACACGTCATATATTTCATATTATTGTAGGTACCATCATAACATTTTTAAACTATTTAACTTAAAAAAAATAGTGATATAATGCCATAACTTTGAGCATTGTTTATAATATTATATGAATAGCAATTATTGTGAACTTTGAATTCTGAACAATCATACACATCGACACAATATAAGAGCATAAAATTCTTATATTTGAAGCCCCGTACTTAGCATGTTTTTTAGATACAATAATTACAATATTAATCAATATTCATATGTTTTTATAGAAAATGTCGATTAAAGGTATTGTAAACAATAAACATAATATAATTATAAGCTTAATGTAATTATTTTATCAATCTAAAATGCGTTACTTAACTTTTTCATTCATTGAAATTTATTATTTTTAAAAACAAAGTTATAATATCATACAAATAGATTTAATTTGCAACATACAATAAATTCTGGTACATTTTATTATTCCTATACCGGCTATACCCCTTAAATATTGTTAAAGTCGTCATAATAATAATAAACATAATTTGTTTCCGTGTGGGTACCTATGACGTATATTGTTCATATATCAGTACATCTACTTCGTTAATAAAATATACGCATAACTATTAAACCACAAATTAACGTCCTCGAAGTTATGCAAATTAAACTGAATTGTTATTGGTTGATAATATAGGTACAGGATTATTTATAATCAGGAAAATTTATTAAATTTATGTTTACAATCAAGTACCTACTAAAATTGTACCTATGTTTTGATAAAAAAGCACATATATTATCTACCTCCTAAAATAGAGTTATTGTTTCAGGAATTTGTTACCCCATTAAGTTGTGGAAGTATTATAGATTATAACTTATAAATAAAAATTAATTGATTTAACGCCATAGATAAGATTAAAATATTAAAATTCATAAGACTATAATATAATGTAAACACATTATTTGTATGAAGTACGTATAAAATTAATATATTAATATGCATAATGCATTTTTTCATTAGAACAAAGATCATATTCACTATTATATTTGTGATTCAATTCAGTTTCAAAATCCAGTATTATTTACATAATATTACTATACGTTTTAAAACAATAAGTATGTTTACCTAATTCATTAAGTTTGAATTCATGTGATTTTTAATTTTCATAGTTTTAAATTGTAAATTATAATTAATGCAGATACTGAAAAATTATACACACGGACACGGTAGTTTTAAACAATTAGGTATTAATTGACAAGTTTACGAATAATTTAATATTTTATAATGACTATTTGTTCAAGAAAAGTGGGAAATCTATCGTCAACAAACATATATAATACCATCTATGTATTTTATACCTATAATAATAATTCCAGTATCATCTTATCATCATACTTTGAACAGTATTATTATATTTAATAATTAATAAATAGAAAAATGTATAATTCTTAATTATATAGTGAATAGTGATTGTATAATTATATTATATTATCGTATATTAAATACGATATACCTAATTTTATATTAATTGTGCTGTGTTGCTAAGATAGGTATGGTAAGGTTATATGGTATAGTATATACCTAATAAGGTGTCTTATTAGTAATATAAACTCATTATAAGTATAAGCTTTGATATAAATTTAAATTTAATTATGTATAGGTACCTGTATTTTAACCTAGCAAAGCGATTGTGAAATATTGTAAAACATGATGTAGGTATAAACTATATATATTATATCATTTATAAAATTTGCTTGATTATATTATCATTACAATATATTCATGTGTATATAACTAAATAGGTAACTTGTTTTAATAAAATATATCTTGTCTATCATATTTTATAATTATATTAAAGGTGGTCCCACTCACATGTATGTCTTGAATGCATATTTGCACGCGTACTAAAAATATGTACCTATTGTACGTATACGTCCGTACCGTGTAGATTTTACAATATTATTTTTTAAATCAAGTATAGTTCTAATATAGAGCTGCTTTGTATATTATATTATCAAATAGATGGTAAAACCAAAAGTATCATACTATTATTGTTATAGTTTTTGAGAAGTTAAAGGTCAGACTTCAAGTGTGAGACTTGGCTGAACATAATGCAATAGGCAGTAGAACTTATTCCCACCCCCTCTCATGGTTCAAAATTAATGGGAAAAAACAGGCACTAGCATTTATTGTTTACTATAGTAACTACCTTCTAGTTACTAGTTAGTAGTTACTACCCAACTACCTAGCTATATTGCAAAAAACGATCCAACGATAAATGATAAAATATCAACAACAATAAATCATATTCCACTATCTATATTATAATATTATAATATGACACTATACAATATAGAAGTATTATTAAAGTACATGACGAGTAAAAGACATGTATTGTTTTTATCGAGTGTTATTCAAAATATTTAGTGAGTACTGAGTAGTGACACAATATCTAGTCAACAATAAAAATAATTATGTGTTTTAGAAGTAATATTATTATATCATCGCTTAAAATAATAGTATGTATAAATAATTAATATGGTACCTACTATTATGATTACAATATCTTATTTTTGCTTTGATTATTAATAAAAAGTTACAGCTAAATATGCATAATATCTATACATACTATATCAATATTATATCATGTGATGTAATGGTGTAAGTACTAAGTGGTGTAAGTGGTATACGAGGTCATATACCGTTTTTAAATAGTATATTTGCGGGGTGATTTTATTTTCTATCATGTCTAATTCACCACAACCCTGCAAAGATATCATTGTCAACCTCGACCACAATAACACAATAATAAAATAATAACGCTGCAGTAATAATATATTATTATACTGTACACGATCCATAAAATATGCATTATGCGGTAATACCATTAGATAGTAAATACCGATTTAATATTTTACCAAAACTACATATAGATACATTCAAATATACGTAGGCACCTAAGTACAATAAATTATAAATAAGCATAGTAAGAGGAGAAAGATGCAATATATGCATATAATATGTAAATATGTACCTAATTGACGTTATATCTATTGAGAACCTAGTGTGAAGAATATGGTCGTACATCCATATAAGTGTATATATAGGGACTGATGTGCATCCTACCAGCTACCCTTTCGAACAGATCGGCACACCCAACGATCTTCGACAAACGCGGGTGTGAGGTGATGCTTTTTTTAGGTCCGGTGCTGATATTTGATATTAATATTTAGAACTCGAATCAAGACTCGTTTTGCCGACATTTTGTCTCACTGCACAACACTATAAGTATACAACACATAATACTCACTCAATCCACGGACGCGGAAACGATCCAATCGATTATTGTCGTTAATCGGACGGCCGTGAGATGGGAGGCAATGACCGTTTGTAAGACTGCGATGCGCCGATGCCAACGAAAAATATTATATCGCGGTTACCCGCTAACCACGTAAAATAACGTATCGATACCTATATGGCTATATAACAATATAATGGAATATTGGTATGGAATCCGCCCGATTGGTATGATGGTCGCCTCGGCAGAGGCTTTGCCGCGTACGTTTTTATAAATCATAGAATCTCGCTATATGGAATTCGCAAAAGGGGGTGTTTTAAGACTTGTATAGTTAAATCAAAAATTAAATTGATCTGCAAAACTACTGACCCAACGAGGATCTAAAGCCACGAAGTCCGACCGCTGTATTTATATTTTCGGTGTGTTATTCTTATATAAAAAGATATTCGCGTCCGTTGGTTCATTTGATAGGTATTTATTTATTTTTTTCATTTTTCATATCCACCTCCGTGTATTGAGAATGTAAGTTTTGAAGTACTACAGAATTTCAGCCTTGAATTCGATCCATATAAGTTATAACCAATCGTTTTCACGTCGCTATTTGCAAGTGCGTTAGTATACTCAGTGGCGTATCCAGGGGGGGGGGTTTGGGGGTTGTAACCCCCCCCCCGAAAATTGTTAAATTATAACAACGTTATCATTAATAAATCATTTTAAGATAAAATTCCACAAAAATAAATTATAACCCCTCCCGAAAAAAAATTCTGGATACGCTACTGAGTATACTTGTTATATAAAAAAGCATCTATACCATAAGGGGAAAACGAGTCTTGATAACTACCAGCCCGACGAAGTGTGCCACATATTTCCAGAGGAAAAATCCACGACTGAGACGGTAGGATACTCAAAGTCACATGGTCCTCTATAACATAGAGTCTATAATCATTCTGAGGTTTTCAATGACAGTTTCATCCACTTCCACGACCGTAATTTAATTGTTGTATTTATGTATATTGTTTAATTATAAAATGGGTAGGTTTGGAAAATTCGAGGAAAACCTTATTAAAATAATTGCGAGCTTATCGTGCTGTATGATGAATTTTAACACAACATTTGTATGTAGGTATAAGTAGTTTAGTTTAATGTATTACATAATGTATGTAAGTATGCAAACTCTTAACACTAATAAACTAATATAATGTATAACTGTAATTTAGGTACGACAGTGTGTCCGATGTGGCGATGTATCATTTGGTTCTCGGCATAGCGGGATCGAATGTTGTCGATGTCTTTATATTCTGACAATTGGCGAATAAAAAAAGTTTAATTATGAGTGTTGAACGACTGTCTTCATCAAACAGGCACATGCCCCAAATCCCAGGACGCAGTGTGTAAAATTTATTTACCACAATTTATTTGCAATGAACCATAGTGTTTATTATTATTTATTAATGAAAAAAAATAAAAGTATAGATTATATAGATAAGTGGAAACAGATTAGAGGAAAGTGGACACTATTGCTATTCCTATATAAGTAACACCTCTGAAAATAGTTAATATCGTTTAAAAACACTATTGGCTTAATTCTTGTATATATGTTTATGGAAATTCATTTTTAGCCTTCTAGTGTTTGGGAGCATATAGCTAGGACACCTGGGAGAGGGAGATAAAAGCAATATCTTGTGATTTTAGAGTTTGGGAAATCTTTTTCAATAGTAATGAATTAGATTTTTTTAGTGTGGCCAGATGTAGATCGTTGCAGTACTTACGGATAACGTTAATAAATAGTAGAGAAATGTATCCTGCAGTAGGCCTACGCTCATCGGTCATTATAATGACAGAAATTGGGCTCGACAGCGGAGAAGGAAAATCTTATATACGAGTATTATTGTGATGGGTACTTCAGGATTCTATACACCTAATTTTCTAAACCCGCATGTATGATGAAGGCCTTGTATTTACAAGACGAAGTTAAGCGTGAACACGACAAAATAAAATATATAATCATAACATAATAATATCGTTATAAAGAGCGTGGGTTTGAGTGTCCTAAAAAACAAGAAAAATATCTGATACGACTTAGTGCAATAATAATATTTTAAAATTAAAAAAATTCCATTTAAAATGTTGAACAAAAATAATATATTATTGTATTATTTAAATTTAAGAAATTTGACGTTATCGCGATGTATACGAGTCGTAAATAAAACGACCTACACTATATTATACTCTACTGTCGTATGTGTTATTTCATCTGCTGGTTCGTAATGAGAATTTCGTTTGTGACTTCGCGAAACTGTTGTTTTATTTGCATTTGTCTGTTAGGTACCTACTAGGTATACATTGGTAAAAACATGCGTGATAAAAATAATATGACTAAACGACATAAATACCAATTTGTACCGAATTACTATCCGGTCTTATAAAATACATGAAAAATATACTCAAATATTGAAAAACCCCTAAAAATTGCAAAATGAACATTATAGTTTTGAAAAAATGCACTACAAAAGTTTCTTTTTCAAGATTATTGATGTGCGAAACAAATTTTCGTGCTAGGAAAACAACGCTCTGAGACATTCGCAAAACAGTGCGATTCGCATTGAAGTCCGCACCCTAAATACAAGTAAATAGTCGTAAGCAGGCGTATGTATCGCCGAAATGTCTCTCTACACCGTAAACCGTAACACCGCAATGCACGTATGGACGTCACTCAGCGTCGGACAAAAATCGTTTGAGATTCCACTCGCATTCGTGACGTGAAAAAAAATACACTTGTGGGTCGGATTCCTAGTCGACGCGTACGGTTTAATATCATAAAGATACGTATTATGTAGACCTGGTCCGGAGGCGGACAAAAATAAAGTATTTTCACGGAACGATAAGTTTGGCGCCACGCGCGGCCCCGACTGTAAGGCACGGCACCTGTAAGATGCCTACCGCCACAATGATAAAAACTATTAGGTACCCATACGACAACATTACAATATTATTGTGACATATTAGGTATATATTATTAATACGATTGATTGATTTTACTGTAAGAATATACTACCTATACGTTATAAACTATAATAGAATATTATATTACACATTTTTTTTTAATTTAAAGCTATGAACATTACCTACGAGTTGAATAGTTAAAAATTAACCTAAAAAGTAATTTTATTTCAACTTTTTAACCCAAATAGTTGCGTTAAGGTTTCGTTCAATTTAACTACCAACTTGAATTTACCAACTCCGCTGTTTTTTAATTATCGGGAAATCGGCGAATTCAATTTTCATTTTAAGAACTAAAGTTAATTTATTTTGTCTTCAATTTCATTCCATTACATATTTCAATCGATTCAATAAATTTCATGTAAAAATATATATTTCGGGCATTTGAGATTTGGGAGGGCTGAATATTTTGATGTTGAGATGAAATTTGTTTCATATATTTCAATGTGGTGTAAAATCTTCAGGTTTTTTTGTGGAGGCTAATCAGTGGTTAGGGGGCTTACCCCGTTTTTTACACCTATGATTTCGGGCGACGTTGTGAGCAAAAAAGACATCAACTTTATTTTAACTTCATACAAAATTGTGTAATCAAAGTTAACCGAGTTGACCAAAAATTAAAATATTAACTTTTGAATTTTCCTCATTACTGTGGATATTATAACCTGACCGGTTCGAGTTAAAAAAAAAAAATAATTTAAAAATATTCCAGGCAGGTATAGGTCGTCGTGGACAGTATATTTTATTTTGTTGTCGTGATGTGCTTGCGCAACGCAAAACCCGCAGGACGCGTGTCCAACGGAGCGACTTTCATTGGCCGGCGTCGCGTTCTCAAAGGGCGACGGGGAAATCGGTCGCCCGGAATTGTGTATACCTATCTGTGTAATATTAAAATATATTGTTATTGTTGTGTTGTGCACGCGAACGTCCGGCGCGCGCGGCGGTTAACGAATGACGATAATGCGCGGCCGAATGCGTCGCGGTGTGAACGCCGCCTGTACGCCGGTCACGTAGGCCAAGTGCCCGATGCCGCCGCCGCCGCCTATATATAAGACCCGGTGCTGAGCTGCACTCGGTCCTTTACACTGCAAACGACGACCGCGACCGATACGCACTCGCCCGACACACCGTCTACGTTTATATACACATAACCAGGTTACTGCACCACGCCGCGCTTTTCGAACACCGTTCTTGAGACGCTTTTCCGGCGACGATTTCGTTCCCCACGTCTATCGTTTCTGCGTCGTCCAGTTTGTCGTCCGTCGACCGTTTCAAAAAGTATATCAATACATCGATCACGACGACCACGACCACGACGATGTGCGGAACGGCCAGCCACAAGTCGGAACACGGACACGGTCATCCTCACCACTTGTTCAGAGTGCCGACAGCCCACGTAGCCGCCTACGAGTATTTGGTCAAAGAGAACAAGACGAGCGACCCGAAGAAACCCGGCGACGCGCTGACCGCCTTCAGCAGAAGCACCTTCGACAAGTGCTCGTCGTTCTTCGGAGAGTTAAAGAATTCGCCGGCTTACAAGTGAGCATATTATAGTACCTATACTAATGCAATATAAATTATAATAATTAATCATATAGTAATAATAACATGTCGAAAACCTATTTACGATGTCTTTAAGTAGGTAGTATAGAAATTAGAAACCCTCAAATAATATGTCTGCCCGTCTGTCTCTTGATTCAATATAGGGACACTGGGTCAGGCACGAGGACACGATATATACCTAAAGGTATTCAAAATATAATATATTATGTGTGTTTATAACGATTAAAAATAATTGGAAAAAGGATCTGCCGACAAGACACTAATTATTATTATTTATTTATTATGTAGGTGTGTGCGTATGTAGGTGTGTTTGAAAATTATTAAAAATTATTTAATATAATATTATTATGTTTAATGATGGAATAGTGCAGGACCACCGCCGTGCCGTGTCGGTAATCCGTGAAAGACCGTGAAAATGTGTACATTATCACTCGTGAAGTGTGCAGAAAAATATTATGTACCTTCCTAGTTTTATGGGATATGATGTACCTACCTATACTAATATTTCAGTATTCCACCGATATTGCGTCCCCCTTGTCTATGACTCGAAAGACTTTGTGGATGTATGGTCAGGTTAACCGACCAACCTATTCTGACTTCTGTCCGTGTCCGAATTAACCATTATGATTCCTGTAGGTACGTATTTTATTGACCGGCCTCTTCGGAGTTCTCGGAAAATCGCCGTCTACTCATTTTTCAATTATTATTATTCATCGTACCTATATAAACGATCCATTAAAATCATATTACTATCCACTCGCGGGCTGTTCAAACTTGTTTAGCCTGTTTAACTCGTGTAGGTACATTGAGTCGCAACATAATAATTAAGCTTGCTAATATGTACAATAACATAACGATGTGCGTGCTTAGACATGGTCTGTAGTGCGTGAATCGATTTATTTATATTTTATACAGTGGTATTTTCGTATGATACATTTTCGCGTGTATACGGCGGTCTAGACGGTTGTCAGAGTATTCTGGACGTTGCGATTCTTCGTGATAAAAATTTGAAATACACTAACGACGTTCAGAAACCAGATGTGAGATAGAAAGTTGTATCCAACCGAGCACAGGCCAATATATATGGAGTATAACAATATGCATATGCGGACATATATCTGAAAGGAAATTAGACACATGTCATGGACATTTACATTATAATAATTTGTGTACTTTTCGGGGTCTCAAAGGTATTATAGTGCGGTGTTTCTGAACAGCGTTGAGCATAATATTATATTTCGTATCATATATTGTATTACACCTTTGTTTCCATTATATAGGTACTACATGCGCCTATATTGTGCGCAACATCAATTTCGTACACACATATTTATCAAAGAAAAATGTTTGAACACGAATTTAATTAACATATTTTTGTGTCGTATTCTGTCAGCTGAGATATTTAGACAAATTCGTAACCAAGTAGCCATTATAATGACGTAGGTTGTAGGTAGCTTCCACACGAACCATTTCATAATAATAATTCACCGCACAATAAACGACATTGAAAATCGTCACATTTATAACACACGCAAATATGTTTTTATTTATTTGAAGGAATTTAGAACGAAATCTGTTGATACTTGACTCTTTCAAAACAACACGATATCTCGTACTTTACAATGGTAATTGATGTGGCCATGTAGGTAGTATTCAAACATTTGTCCTTTAAAAGTAAGACCAAAAAATATTTGACAGCGGCGAAGTGTAATAGTTTACTAATATTGCGATTGATGATTTTTAAAATATTACTCTTTAGTCATTAATATGCAAACTTCAAATACGTAATAAATACTATTTTGAAACGATATGGTTTAATTTCTTTAAACTAATTTTGCCTTGAACTGCCTTGACTTAAAATTAGACTGAATGATTCAATAATATTATTGTTAATAAATCCTCTAAACAAAAATAATTGCATTAATCATATTCGTCATACATATACCTACATATTATACATATATTACATGTACGCTTAGTGCTTATATTCAAAGTTTTAACTGGCAACAGGCAACAGTCGATCAAAACATCCGATGTTTATAATGGATGGACTTCGAGGTCACATGTACCAAAAATATTGGCAGGGTGGGTGGAGAAAGGGTAAAATACTAAGTGACAACTTAACAGTTCCAATTAGTAAAATTTGTTCCAAAAAGCTATGATGGGTATGAAATACATTTTTGAAGAGAGGAAGAAAATTAAATTTGCTATCAACTCGAGAATTTCGTTGTGAAACAAATTATTTTCGTAGGCTAAAAATCATTAAGCCATTAGTTATTAACATTCAGTAATACCAACATTTTAAGTCTGACCGAAAAATATTTTAGCTATAAATTATAAATTGTAAAAGTAAATTATTTACTTATTCATGTTACACAACAACAAAAAATATTTCTAAATTAAAAAGCAATAACTATTTTATAATTACTATAATGTGTTCGAAATTAGTGTAGATAATAAAAGCACCGTTTAAATGTAATGCTTATGTTATAAAAAGACACTTCCCGTATTTTATTCTTAATAAACATTATACTTTAAATACTATATAATATATATGTTATTATAATATACCTAACTAATTTTATTTGATCAATAATTATTTTTAAAATTTACACTTGCCCATTTCCAAACAGTGTTATAATAATAAAGTACGAAATAACTATTAAATTTGCCGTACACCTCGTTATTTATTTGATTTGAAGAATATTTATTTTTAAAATGTATTTGCGGACCGTGGTACTTTTGAAAGCATTACCGCGAGAGTGCACGTGACGCAAAATTAACCAAGCTTCAAAGTGAAACTTTTATTAATAATACTCATAGTTAAATGCCAATTAAAACAAAAATATAAAACATCTGCCGAGTTGGTTTCTACGAGCCAAATTTTCGACATTTTTCGAAATTATTTAAAAATATAGCATATATACGGTTTCTTCAAAGTTCAATATTAGTATCGATAATAAAGAAAATTGCTTAAATTTCTGAAAATAGCTTATTATTTACAATATATTATAATGTGCAGTGCATGCAAGGAAAAATATATTTTATAGCTATAATACAGCTGGTACCTTGCATAGGTACTATAGGTGGCAATAGAAACACATTTCATTTTTTTTTTTTTTTTAAACAATCCATCTATATCCATAATATTATAATCATAAAGAAATAAAAAATACTATGTATATTAAATAATATGGATACAAATAAAACGGGAAGTAATAAACATAAACAGAACAAACTAAAGAATGAATCCGCGTCGTTGGTAAATTAATATTACTGGATATTTTTACGTTGAACCTGTTCAACAAGACGTAATAAAATTACACATTTCCTCACAGCTGATGATGATGGGCAGACGGACACATATTATAATATAATGACGTGCGAAAAAAAATCACATAAAAATAATACACAATAATAATTGTATGTATAATTATTATATCACTATAATAATAATTTATACCTACCAATTATTGGCGTTACAATTTGCCCAATGTTGTGTAGTAGGTACCTGCTACCGCATATACTGTTGTAGTGATTAATCGTTTATATCACCGAGTTCCGTGTCGAATCAGCCGTATTGTAGTTATTATTATTATTTTAATAATCATAATATTATATGATTGTTTTTCATCTCTCAGGGTACTGTTCTTCACGCAACCTGCGCACGTGATAATGGCGTTGGCCGTCATTCTGGTGGCCGCGTCCATGTTGCCCGGCGACATGAAGAAAGCGTCAAACGCCAACGGTGAAAGCGTCAAGCCCAGGACTTTCGTCAACTTCGTCTACCTGGCCGCTTTCTGCACGCACGTGGGCGCCCAGTTCTGGATGACATTCATTTCCGGTGAGTAGAACAAGTCGCAGCCCCCCTCCTCCCCAAGATGGCCACCGCATATAAGAACGAAAACAAAACATTGCCCGACGAAAAAAAAAAATTCTAATCCTCGGCGATAAATGTTATAATAGCAATAAAGGTGGCACGTGTGCGCAGGCGTATGTCATATTACGAACACTTCGCGTATAATCATAATAATAAATAATAATTAACAATAATGGGTAAATATTATATTATAGCCGCGACCGGTACGTAAGTCACGTGCGACTTTCGTGGGTCGTGCGTGAAAAAAAGTCGATCGTGATTGTGATTTGATTTTCTAACACCCGTTTCCCTCCGCCCGAATATCAATACATATGCACTTATATAGATTATAGTTATCATTATAATATAATATTCTATAATGATTATGTTATACCGACGAAACTTGAATTCCAAAACCGCACTTCCGCATTCGCTGCAGGTTTAATGCTTGGACGAAGTGTAGGTAATTTTTAACAATATTTATACCTGTTCAGATTTATTGTCACATCAAACGCTAAGGTATATACCTACATAACAATATATACTCTAATAACGCCCGTTTTGTACACAGGTATTAGGTATAATGATTAAGACGGAACTATAATATGCGCTCGACCTATATCGTATAAGACTGTCGGCAATGCAATTTTCTGTACAGACACGTGTAAATCGTATGCGTCTAGAACTAAACAAGTTTAAATAATATTCAACTATCGTAATTCAAGTGCATCGTTAAAACATTATAATATTATAAAATAGTGTGTAATGTATTAAAGTCGTGAATTATTTTTTTTTCCGTTCCCCTTGAACTTTGAACCGCGGTATACCTATACTATATGAGAGTGCACTCCTGGTTATATATATATTATGATATTTATAACAATATATCTTGACCAAAATGTATAGATATAGGTGCTTATATGTGCACAAAGTTTTATAAATATAGTCGGCCATATACACTCTCGAAAATTATGTTTGATATTTTGAGTCTTAAAAATAACTATGTGCTTACGCGTGCAATAGTACCTACGAGATGACTTATAGGACGGCGATTCGCTTTTTGGGCATGCGAAGCATTAGTTACATACGATGACTATTTTCCCCTTGTTTACGAGGTTTTTGGCAGATAATACGAGCAACGAGACGAGAAGTCATTATAAATTTAGCCGCTTAATTTATTGGCACCGGAATCGGTATACCTACATAGTCGTGGTGTTCGTTTTTCAGTTTTCGACTGTTATACGACTTACGTGAAAGTGTGAAGCGTGATAATCAACAAGTGAACCCTGAGCCATTGTTTCAGACAACAACAATTTGACACATTTTGGAACCTTAGGTATATCATTATAGCTCCTAACCGACATGGAATACGGATGGTACAAGCGTATTATATAGAAATATATAATATTTATGTATGGATTATGGAATATATTTCGATAAACCCATCAAACATTGCTTAATTTATTATGTCAACGAGGTACCTATGTTTATTTTATCTCCATGAGTCCATGACTCCATAGACTTGAGATATATTTGGGCCCGGCGATTAATATTGCTCAAGTCTAAATTTCCAATATGTTTTATTTTTGTAGAATAAGTTAACTATAAAGTGATACATCTCATCTCAGAACGCCATCCTAAATAATATGACGTAGGTATACTAAATGTCAAAATTAATTTACGGCAATCATATATTAATATATTATTATTGAATATAAATTAATTGTATGTTTTGTCTTTATAATAATAATAAATGTATAAAATAATTAAATTTCCTTATACGTCCTTATTATAATAAATTTGTAAAATAATTTTTACTAAATATTTAAGTCTAAATAGAATAAAGTTAAAGCTTGAAATGGCTTTCCACTATTCACGGAATACCCTGCAACCTACCTGCTCTATATATACTTAACAAAGCACTGAGTATTATTTATTTATTTGTTTGTTTTCATTTCATCAGGGTTGAGCTTGTACTTCAACTTGGCCAGACACGCTTTCGGTGACGTCCAAAAGATTCTGTTTCCCAAATACTTTTCGCTTAACAGTCTGCTAAGCGCCATCACGCTCATCCAATTCGGCAAGATGCACGTCGCTGCCAACGTGTGGGACGTACACACGTATTTACAGGTATACACAATTTACAAATATAATAATAGCAATTTAGAATAGTAATATATATTAGTACTGAAAACACGTAGGCACATTCGTATAATATATTGGTAGGTCTATAGTATCTATAGTATACCTATATTATAGTAAACACGAATGTAGCGAACCGAGTTTAGGCATACTGTGGTTACGTCCAAATCATTTGTCATTAAGTCATTAATCATAAAGTCTGAACACTGCACCTATACATTTAATACCACCAATATCGTGCTCCTCAGGACTTTCCGTGTATACACGCACTTATGTAGGTAGGTCCTGGGTACATTATAATATTTTATAACATGACTGGCCTTAAAAAATAGAAAATATACTCTACATAGGTAGTATAATATATTATATATATCGGTAACCAGATTGTTATATAGATTATGTTCTGGACAAATCCTCGCCTGGTTCTAGATGTACACGTACGCATTTTATTTAGGTGGGCTCGACAACAATATAGTACACAATGGTATATTTAAAGTATACAATATCATCAAATAAGAATAAATCCGGTATGTATACTTACGGCTCCCTGTGGGGCAGGGTGAGGGCACATCGTCGACAGTGATATATTGTAATGACGTGTATTGTTGACTGTTGTAAAAGTGGATTTTTCTCAAGGCAAGACATCTTTATCTCTATGATCTCTGTAAGGGGATATAGGCACCTAATACCTATAATTGTATAGGTATACAATTTTGTTTTGTACTCGGCAAGTCGGGAACCATCATATTATCTTTGTTTATCCGACGCATAAATATATTATATTATGATATATTTGTATACTGCGTTACTCTTGAACGAGTAATATAACCCGTCACAAGAATAATAAATTATCGCTATATGTGTTCACGTTTGACTGTCAAGTCGGTTCTGTCAACTTGTTAAGTATTATAGTTGAATAATACCTCAATAAACCTTTTAGACTCAGTTTCAATGTATATCTTCAATACCATATCAAATGAAATTTTATACTTAACATATGCATGTGCATGTATATGATTTACTCGGGACATATACATGACTTGACAGCCTCGCAGCCATATCCATATACAAGTTATATTCATATTCATGTTGTAACTCGCAGGGTGGGCGTAGGCGTTTACGTTCAGTCTGAATTCGAAAGCAGTTTTTCAGAAATACGATCATGCCGTTATCGTAATATCTAGGGAATGCGTAAAAAAGGCAAGATGTAATAAATAAATAAATATGGTATAAGTACAGTCGAGGCGAGCTCATAAAAGAAAAAAATTATAAAATGAAATGCTATATTACCTTTCGACTTTCAAATATAATAACAGCCCCCGTGTAAATATTCATGTATTGTAATAACAATAAACGTCCTACAGCTTTTATATAAACCAACAACAAGTACCTACCTAATACAATTTAATGTGTTAAGAAAAAGAAGGGTCCAAATTATAGCTTGGGACATAAAACGACGGAGTGCCGAGTGATTGGGTTTTGCAATAAAAAAATAAGCATTGGCATGTGGCAAATTAATTTCATATAATAATGTAGGAGAATAACGATTTTTCCATCAAGTACCTACCTTTTCAACTTCGTGACAACGGTCGGCTAAAGTAACTAATCGTCAAAGTGCCGACCCGGGAGAGAAATCATGGGGCACACGTAGCTGGCAAACCTCAAAACTGTACGTTGAACTCTTTTATATTCAATATATCAACTTATTACCTATAGGTACTACAATCGATATGAGTAGGAACTTATATTATACATAATATAATATATAAACCAAATAGGACCTTTCAAAATAACGTGTCCTTTAAGGGACTCATATAAAATAGGAGTATGGGACAAACCATGACGTAACGGTCTCGAGGAACCATTCAGTTTATTGCTATTTATAAGCTGATTAACAATCATATCACTTTAGGCACACTGTAGACACCTGCTCATAATATTATGGTACATACAACTGCAAAAATAATATTATAATTAATTATGACCAAAAATAATAGCTTTTTTCACGTATGTTTGTGTCCGGACAGTTGTTCGTGTTGAGCTTGTGCTTCCTGCTGGAACTGATGATCCGACTGTACGTGGTGCCGCCACTGTTGCGACTCATCACCGTCAAGACGGCAATCGAGAAGTCTGCGGGCGTCGGCAACGAAGTGGGCCACTACGACCTGGGCCCGCTGGTCGACTGCCCGCACTACATGGCCATCCACAAGGCTTTTCGTCAGGTGCATCTGTGCGTGGGCATCGGTAACGTCGTCACCATGATGTGCACTGCCTTCCACTTGGCGTACATCGCGTCCTAATGCCTCCACCGCCGCCGCCGCAGCCGCCGCCGCAGCAGCAGCAGAACGACCGGAAGTCTTCCCCCCACAAAAAACCCACTCGCAGCGCATTATTATTAATATTATTTATATGATATAATATATATATTTATATATATTAACAACAGTAAAATGCGTGTTACAGTGACGGCGCCAAACGTCTGTTGCAGTGCGTCGCCCGATAACGTATAGTGTCATCACGACAGGCTATCATTGATTAATTAATATACTATTGATCAATGACACCAATCGTTTGCAGCGCCGCCACTGTAACGCATATCAATAATAATATATAATAATATTATTATATTTCATACTATAATACTACATAATATTATGCCTACTAGCAATATTACTACCACTGCTACTACTACTACTTCTAGTTACTACTACTATATAATATTATATCTGTTGCACGCGCCGCCGTGCGCTCATATAACGTACATTATGTTTTCAATAATTGCTATATACATATATATACAAGGGGTCATCCATAACTTAACTGGCTTTTCGTTTTTTTTTTTTCACCGCCGTTCCGTATATCTCTCTATAGTTCCGTAGAAAAGTGGTTATTTTGCTTTACGCGAACGACAGCGAAAATAAACACATTTCACAACAATTTAATGCACATTATAAATAGGTGCGATGATAATATATATTATATTATTATTATTATTATTATTATATTAACGAGTTCACAAGCGTCGTAATAGTATTATAATAATATATTATACGCATTTCAGCATAAAGCAATGCACCAAACTAATGCGATAAAGTGTAATATAAATTTAATTAAATAATGTCGCCGACCACTGGTCAACCAAAATATGCGTGCACATAGATAAAAATCATGATGGGGGAGCCTCCTAGAAATATCAATTAACGCGTATTAAATGCATTATATACCTACTTTCGAGAATATAAGTTAGGAAAGATTTTGGGGCTTCAGGAATTTTTCGGGATGGGGGGAGGGTCTAAGCTCCCCCCATTTACGCGTGTTAGTATAATATAATATTAATAATATTATTATAATATTTGCACAACACTCGACGATTCACGAATAATAATAATAATAATACGCACAGGTCGGATATTTTCAAAACTTACATCGTTCAGACACGTATGCTGTAGTGGCCCGCGGCGGGCCAAAAACGAATTGAATTCACAACAATATTATAATATTATAATATTTAATAATAATATCATAAAATATTTAATACGCACTGCACCGTGCACACGTATGACAATAATATTATAATATAATAATATTATTAAATGTGTACGCAGTCGTATTTATCGAACGGTTCCTTTTTTATACCGCGTTCGTTCGCATACAGGTATATATAATATGTTTTAGTAATAAAAAATCGGAGTGCGCGAAACTCGTCAAGAAAGACTGCAGTGTATTTTTTTTGTAAACGTAATCTCTATTTTATTATTATCCACGCGTCTTGTGAGCAGATCGATATTAACTTTTATAAGTGATTTTTTTTTTTTTTTATAACATATTTTATTTTTTCTTAGTTCCTATATTTATTGTTGCAAACGTCTATATAGTTGTACGTAATATATAATATATATATATATATATTGTAACACAATAAAATAAATATATTGTTATTTATTAGAATATTCCTTTGGTGAACATATATTTTTACAACTAGGTATACCTACCTCAATACCTATACGCGCCTATACGCGCCTATATCCTGCAGACGCCAGATTCCTACTATATAATAATATGTAATACCCATTTATTATTACCTATGTTATTATGCTGCATCATTTACGATGGGAAGAAAAGAACAAGAATTATACGTGTTTGTTGTTTTTATATTTAATCGTGCAGTGATGTAGGTAGGTTGGTAGGTATAATAATTATACCGCAAGAAAATAATCAAAAATATTGAGTTCAAAATATATTTCATAATCATTTCTAGAAATGACTGTCTGTCGCCAGTAGGACTGACCAGGGTGCCGACTGCTGACTACCGACTACCGATGATTATATAATATTATAAAAAACAATTTGTGTTAAGGGGGGGGGGGGGGGGGCATAATTTGAGTAAAAATCGACTAAAGTAAGTTACAGCTGATAAGTTTATTTTTAAAATTGAATATTTTACACTAACAAAGTACAAAAACAAATCGAATTTGTTTAAATAAAACTTTTTTTTTTTAAAAAAAAGAATATTAACAATCTATACAACAGACAAGGTATAATGAGTAAGTGTGGTGACATAAGAACATTAGACATGAAATAACATTAATAGGAAGGCTCCCAGCAGTGCCACCTGACCAGAAATTAAAATAAAACTATAGAATGTAATTGGGCTTTTTCATAAAATACCTCTTGGCTGTTGTGTAGGTATTCAAAAGATTGAAACATAAACATAGGTATTAGAAAATATTATAATAATTAAATTATGGGTCCAAAAGTCAAAGGCTACATTATAACCTAATGGAGGACATTTAAGTAATAATTCGATTTAAAAATAGCAAGTAAGTGGATACAAGTGGTACAGTAGGTTACAAGTGAGTCACTGGATGTATTAAATTTGAATTCAATATGATATATTATTGTATGCGAAAAACGCGTCTGAGGGGAAACGGTTTGTCAGTTTAGATATTTTATATTGTTATTATATTTCATTATAGCCTGTAAGTTGAATTATTATTATAAACTACAACAAAATAACTAAAATCGTTATTTTTATTCGTTTCTATAGAACCATATATGGTGATAAGCAAATCGTTAGAAATTAAAATTCCATTTTTAGCGGTTTTTTGTAATTTGTCGGTGTTTTTTAACGTGGCTTTAAATAACTATTGAGAAAATCGAAAAATAACCTCTCTAAAGTACCATCTTGATCCAATTTGCTAAAAGATAAGATACGATGTTGAAATCGAAGCACTACATATAGTAGAAACTTTGCATACAGGATAAACAAGGTACAGGTCTGCTGTACAGTACCTAGTTTACAAGTGGGTCATTGTATAATGGATGGTATTAAATTTGAATTCAATGATATAATATCATTGTATGAGAAAAACGATTCTGAGCGGAGACCGTATGTCAGTCTAAACTTAAGACGTATTATATACACATCAATGGTAATAAAAAAAAATATGCACAGTCTTATCATAGAGCATATCTACTTCTTATTCATTATACTATGGTAGATTGTATGGATAGTTTACAATATTTTGATTTTTTGATATTTCAGTTTTATACATCCCCGAATAATATTTTTAAATTACAACAAAAAACTAAAATCGTTTATATTGATTTTAATATGTAATTTCGTCCAAATTTGAACTTAAAATGACTATAAAAATAAACTGTGCTTGTGTATTTTTTAGATTTTTTGGTAACAGAATTAACTACTTCCGTGGAATCTTGTTTTAAATTTTCAATCCTTAGATATAAAAGTTGAACATTTTATAAATTTTTAACTACAAAATAATTATTCAATTTTAAATTTGATAAATTTTGTCAAAATTCGATCTTTAAATCCCTATAAAAAAAAAATTGTGCCTATGTATTTTTAATATTTTTCAATTACTATTGTAACAATATATCAGGAGCCTATTAAATTTATTTTACACTTTTTGGCCCAATAGATAAAACTAAATGGATATTTATAGAAAAAAAAACTAAAAAAATTGAAAACTAAAAATGTCCGTAAACAGCTCAAAAAGAGTCCAAATATTTTCAAAAGTGTATGGTGTACCGTGTACCTATAGGAAATGCTAATATAAACATTCATTGAAATTTTCATGTGTCTACCAGCTATTCGTTTTTGAATTAGTCTTTTTTTTATGAATGTCAATAAAACTTTGTTTGTTGGGTAAAAAAGCTTGAAAATTTAATACAAGGCTTCTAATATATTGTTACAACAGCAGTTAAAATACATAGGCACAATTTTTTTTTTATAAGCATTTAAAGTTCAAATTTTTACAAAATACGGAACTCGCAAAAATTAGCAAATTATTTTGAGTACAGAATTCAAACAAACTTTTTTTTTTAAATCTTAGTTTTGAAAATGTAATACAAGATTTCTCATAAGTTTGGCTAACCATTAGTCTATAATAGACTAGGCTGTGAATCGCTTACATTCAAACGCTTAACACACACCAACAATGTTCATAGATAGACATTTGAAGTTTATATTTTTTCAAAATTGGATATTTGAACAAAGAATAACAAATTTAATTTTAATGGAATTAAAATATATTTATGTGGAATTTGTTCGTGTATTATTATTAATTTTAATTATATTTTATTATAAATGTAGATTAATAGTGTCTTATGTCTATTAACTACGAACTAAGATGTCAATATATTTGCTATATTAAAAGAAGTAAAATAAATTATTATAATAGCAATGTAAGATCCTAAGTTTAATAAAATCATCTTAGTAAAATAAGCTGACAGACCGTCTCCGTTTATAATCCTTTTTCTTATGTTATGATTTATCATTGAATTCAAATTTTATACATCCATTCCAGTAACTTACTCAATTACTAGGTACAGCCGACTCTCCAACTTTACAGTTGATTGCTGAAGAGTTACCTACTTTCCTACTATTTTTAATTGACAAGCAGCAAAAGCAAATTCACTCAATTAAATGCAGGGTAGAAACTTTGGATTTAAAACGTGGAAGGTTCATTTGTACTTTGTTCACTGTGTAGCCGGATCCAGGATTTAATTATGGGAGGACCTTCTAAAAGAAATACTACTAAATGAGCATTTTTTAATAATCTTAGATAATATATTAAAAGCTATTATATTGAGATATTTTATAAAACATGTTAATTTTATGTAAGGCTGAGCTCCTCTTGAATCCACCACTGGTATCAGAGTATATTTCCTCCACTGTACTTTTAATGACAACTTTTGGCTGTGACATTTCCATCATTTAATTTAAATTAAATAAGTGATAAACTTTTTGTACTTATTAGCGACGTAAGATAACAAATCTATAAATTTAAATATGTATACAATTATTGAGTTTGGTTTTGATGAATGTATTATCATTTAGTAGTTATAGCTGAAAACATATTCTGTATACTTAGTATTCACATAATGAGAATGGGACACTTCATCCCAGCATGTTCACTTCACTCCGTCCTATGGTACTGGAATTAAAATAGTTATTACTAACTTAATTCATTTAAATGAGTAAAAAAAAATTGGGTAATTTTTATTATTTGTAAGATTAATATTATTTTTTTATAAATGAATTCAAAGGATTTACAGAAAATGTATAAATTAAATCTTGCATATACACATAAAAATTATTATTTACAAAGTTCTTGATTTCTTTTTGTAAAAACATATTAGTAGAAACCAATTATATTAATGTTATAGTAGGATATAAATATGGATATAATTTGTCGCAATTATTCGCCAACCTCCATAGGCGTAGTATGATTATCAGATGCCGCCCCCGAAGAGTCTTTTTGAACCGTTTCATAAATAGCATTCAATTCAGGCGAGCTTTTAATTTGACACACAAAGTCGCTCATATGTGGATTTTTATCTGAAAAAAAAAATATACAATATATTATACACAATAAGTAATAAGAATAAATAATAATACAACACATGGAAATGTATTTATTTCTTTATATATTAAATATACAAATTTATAAAAGTGACACCTTGAGGCTATAATATGTACATTAAATATAATATTTTTATCACAAAGGATATATAATACACAATATGTTCCGTGAAGAAATAACTGGTTGATGTCAAATGTTATTATAACGTAAGGCATGAAAAAAACTCCTTTAACTTTTTAATTTTTTTAGGGATGGGCATGGCTTAAATATACAAGGTTATTGCAATAGTACCCCCACTATATCATTTTATCACGTTAAGAAATTAAAATGGAAGCGTAAGGGGACGACGTATACTGGCTATACTATGATATTATATGCTATGATATGGACCGTACCCTTACGCTGCCATTTTTTTTTTGTTTGACAACAATATGGGCTATGTGCAATAACCTTGTATATTTAAACCGTGGGGATGGGCAATTCAACTTTTTTTAAAACTACACTTAACTTATCGCACATTTGTGATGCATCTTCAAAACTATTTTAAAGCTATTGTGCTATTAACTAACATACATAATCTATTTTTCCAAAGTACATACATAATCAAACCAGAAATGTACAAATTATTTTTATTAAATTTAAAAACTGTTTTTATTTATTTTTTTTTTTTTTTAACAAGATATATACAATCTGTACCCTTAGGCACAATAAGAATATGTGATAAAATATTTTGTACATGAAAACGTGAGGGAAGAAGCCAACCAGTGAAGGCACTACCTATAATGTTTTTTTATATATATATTTTTTTTTTTTAAATTATTTGGATTATTCATTTAGTAAATCACGACACCAAATTCTTTTTAGTCGTCGAGTGGGGTTACCTGGAATTGTGCGAGAAGCTAAATTGGATATAAGAGGATTAGGATGATATGGAAGTCTGTTATGGAATCTTTTGTAATATGTTATTGCTTCAGCGTGAACTGTTTTTATGTTTAGATCTGTGTGCAGAGAGTAGTTGGAGACATATGGTGGGGCATTAGTGATTAATCTTAAAATTTTATTTTGAACGGTTTGGCATTTATTTACATTAGTTATTTTTGCACTGCCCCATAGTTGTAGGCCATAAGTCCACATGGGCTTGATTAATGATCTATATATAAGTAGTTTGGTGTTTAGTTTAGTGTGCTTGTTAGATATTAGTGGTTTAACTGAGCGTAGTCGTTCGTTTAGGGCGAGTTTTTTAGTTTTGATATGAGGTCCCCAGGTCGCCTAAAAACTGTTACAAAATATTTACAAAAATTAGCATTTTTAAAAGAAATCGGATATTACTCCAAATAACACGGCATTTACTATTTTAATTTTAATTTTATTATTCTACAGAATTATCACTAGAATATCTTACATTTTAGATTCTGAGTGGAGCGAGGAAGCTAATGGTCTTACAATGGTGTTTATTTATTTATTTTCTTGTTTATATCCTCTTTAAAAAATTTCTACCAGAAGGAGTGCTTCGATTTCAACATATAGTACCTTATCTTTTAGCAAATTGGATCAAGATGGTACTCGAGAGGGGTCATTTTCCGATTTTATCAATAATTATTTAATGTCACGGGAAAAACCAACGAAAAATTACGAAAAACCGCTAAAAATGGGATTTTAATTTCTAAAGCTTTGTTTATCACCATAGAAACGAATAAAAAATTATAATATTAATTCAACTTACATGATATAATAATTAATATCTAACAATATAAAATATCCAGACTGACAAACAATCTCCGCTCAGAATCGCTTTTCTTATACTATACAATGATATTGAATTCAAGTTTAATACAATACATTATACAATGACCCAATTGTAACCTACTGTACAGCAGAGCGACATCCACTTACCCACTTTTTTTTTTTTAAATTTTAAATTTTAACACTGAGAATATATGCTTCAATGCCTCATGTAAGCTCTATGTCCAGTAATTATTGTTCATTGACAATAACTACTAGTATCACGAGTCATATCACGTTTAGCAGCAGTATTTCTTAGAAATTATGGAAGATATGAAAAAAAAATTTAGTATTCTAGTATTATTCCGTAAAATAATAAAATTAAAATTAAAATTAAAACTGTAGTAAATACTGGTATCATATGAAACTTCTTCACGGAACACATTGTAATATAATATGAGAAATGTGTGTTTTATTTAACATTTCAAAAAGAAAAAACCAAAAGTAAATTTTTAAAAAAATTGTAAAACTTTCAATTACCAGAATCGGGTATAGTTTGTAAATTTAAGACTGCTCGCATAGCGGATCTTTTGAGTTCTTCCATTTTTTCAAACTCCTGTTTCACGGAGTTTGCTTTAATTTTCAACATGCATGTTTGTTTTAAAGGTTCAACAATTTTATCCAACCCTAAAAAAAAAAAATATTTTAAAATCATTCACTGATTACTAACGAGCAGAAGTAAATAACTTACTTTGTAATACAGCGCTTGGTACGATTTGAGCCATCCTTGAAACCATTAGGTATGTGAGCATTTTAATGTCATAATGATCACGTAGTCCATTCTCCAAATAATTAAGATATTCAAATATGTCTAGACGGTCTAAACATGAGTCCAACAATGTATACATACACTCAAAGGCTGCCTTTCTTATATCTAACCCATCATCAACAGTATGCTTAAATGGACCCATTTCTACTTCTCGTATGAGTTCTTTCTAAAATTCACACAAATAATGTAAAAATTGAATTCTTAAATTTTAATTTTAAAATATAAATAAATACCTTAACAATGGTCTCTGCGTATAGTTTAGGGAGTACAGTATCGAGTAGATCCCTGACCAAAGATGGCTTATTATGTGCAGCCGAATTAAAAGCAATTAATGTTACTCGCCTAACATTTATATCTGGATCGGTAAGAGCACTCAAAAACTGATCCATATTCTGTCTAAGCAACATGTCAATTGGTTGTGGTTGATCAGATATGGTGAATTTAACAGCTGTCAATAATGTGGTTCTCATAAGTGCAGATGACGAGGACAATGATAACTGCAAGTTTGGCAATAAGCTATATGGATCGATTAATGTAAGTTTTCCTAAACATTCAGCAACCACATTACGTGAACCTTCTTCTGTACATTCACAGTGTTTAAATAGTTGTTGCCAAATAGCTGGGACGAAAGGTTTCAGGTTTTCAATGCCATTAGGTGTAGACGACTCAAATGTGATGATCTAAAAGTTATCAATGATCATTAAAAATTACAAATTATACTTTTATCTATAAATTACCTCTTTTAAGGAATGTAATAGTAAATATTGACGTTTAGGTTGCATATCAATCTCTCTTAATATGAAAGGCAAATATTGCTCTAAATTCCCAATAGAAATGCTACCTAAACTGTAACTTGCTGATGATTTTATTTCTTCGGAATTCGACGAGAATGATTGCAATATAGTTTCCTTCAAGTTAACTACAGAACTTAAATCTCTGTAATTGATATAGACAATTATAAAAATTGTAATAAAAAAAAAAATAAAATAGATAAACATACATATGTCTTCCAACTTCACCAATTACTAGCAACGAAAAAATATGCTGTTGGTCGTTAGTTGGATTAATCAATTCGGACATGAAACTGTTTATAATACCCATTGCTTGAGTTGGCTGTGTGGCTGTTAGAGCTGCTACACACTTGGCTAACGAATGGTAAGCCTAAAAATTTAAATATTATTTGTTTATTATTGTCAAAGAACAATTATTATTATTTCAATTAAATATTACTTGTTTATGTAAAGTTAGAGCCGGAGTGCCAACTGGCTGAGCCATCAATGGTGATATTAAAAGTGTTACTAACTCTTGGTATCCAAACTGTGGAACATTTGTAGCAACCAGAGATTGGAAGAATAATAAAATAGCATTCAAGGCTGCGCCTTGCAATAATGGAGATTTGGTTAAAGTCATAATTTCTGGCATAATAATGCTAGAGGAATATGACATAGCAAACGGTTGGATTTTTATTATTGTTGTAAGTAAAGAAAGTGTTAACTGAGCAATATGTAAATCTGATTCATTAATTAACTGTGGTAATTCAATAAGTATCTAAAACAAAATATATATAAGTTAAAATAACATTTAAATTTTAAGTATATAAAACAAAATATAATTTTATGCATTTACCTTTTTTAATAAATCAGCAGAAAAATCAGCATGAAAATTATTTAGCAACATATTAAGTAAAGTTAAAGTACTCAATTTTAATGCTCTCTGATTTTTTCGAAGGAATGACGCCAAAATTAATACACCATCAGTCTAAAATATTATATTTTAATATTTTGTACAAATGTATAAATTCATAAATTAATTAAAATTTACCAGAATAGATGTTAAATCAATTTTCAATGGGGACCCAGCGACTTTAATAAGTGCTTTAACAGTTGTAAGTCTAGTAATTTCATTGCGTAAACGATCCAAGAATATGGGTAAACAAACTTGCAACTCATTTTGTAATACATCACCTAAATTGCAAATTATTTGTCCCATACAAGAAATTGAGCGTTCCTTTACTTCTTGGTCAATATCTGATGTTTTTAAACGAGCGTATGTACAATTATACAACGGTACAGCGTATACCTCAAAATTGAACTCTAGTTTATTATCTGGTGAAAAAAAAAAATAATTAGGAAATAATATATTTTTTTTTTTTTTAGTTTTTACCTAAAGGACGAATGACTTTAACCATTTCCTGTAGAACAATCAGTGCTTCTGCAGTGATCTTATAAAATGGATCACCAACGGCAGTTATAATGGGTGGAATTAATTGCTCTACCCAGGGATGAAAGATTTCAGGAGTATGCGATGTCAACACGCAGTAAATAAATGATAATGTATCAATTTTCATGTTACTACTAGACTTTTTGTCACTAAAAATGATTATTAATTAAATAATTAAAAACAATGGAAAAAATTGAAAATATAAATAAATAATACCTTAGAGAATATTGAATTCCAGGAATCAAAGTTCCTATGTGATTGGTAAGTGCACCAGGAAGAACAATGACAAGTTCTTTCAACAAAGCTAAGCAGTCAGTACGAGTTTTAACACTCCGTTCTTTCATTTGAGCATGTATAGCTTTAACAATTGCAGGAACCTATATACATTTTTTTTAAACATTAATTATTTATGAACTGTTCATGAGTTTGTCATTATTTAACTTACTTGGGATTGAAGAAGGAACATAGCTGAATCCTCATCGGCCATGTCAGCTGTCGTATTACTACTAGTCAACTTTGTTTGTTTCAACAATGTCATGTACACATGTAATATGTCACTTTTAACATTTTCTTCCCTTTCTACAATATTAATGAATATATAATACATTTAACAATTTTTACTTGGATAAAACTATTCAAATTATGATTACCTTTAAATCTCTGTATCAATGATTTTGAAACATTTCTATACATATCTGCAATCAAATCCTTTCTGGTTATAATTATACCTTCTAAACATTTGGCAGCTGACCTCCGAACCTTCCAACTCATATCATCATCATCTGAATAATCATCTTCAATATATTCATCTTCCAAATCTTCACCATCAGTAGTATCCATTAAATTCTCATCACCATTTTCACCATTGTCATCATAATTATAATTTGGATCATATGCCAAATACTCCAAGCATAGCTTAATTATATCATTAGTATAAGCTGCAGTTTCACTGGGACAGCGGTTAACAAAAGCATCAAAGGCTTGCAAACAGTATTCGCGTAATTCATCATCTTCTGCAGAATTTTCCACTAATGGTCCTTTTATTAATGGGACAACACGATCAATATGAACTCCAAACCGATGGCCAGCTTGACGACTGCAATGTTAGTAAATACACAATACAAGTTTATTGATAAATTAAAAAATGTTTTCTATGTTTTACCATATAGCTGCTATACACTGTATCGATGTTTTAGATCTTGCTGCTGGTTGTTGTACTGATAGATCATTAACCAAATAATCAATAAGTTTAATATATAGTAGTTGATTACATGACAAAACTAAATGACCAAGTGCAACAATAGTCCTGAAATAAAGAAATATATTTTTTCAATCTTCAAAAGTAGAAAAATATGTTTACAAAAGTATCAAAAAAAATATTTTTAGAAACAAGCCCTTATACTTTTTGATAAAATTTTCTTTTTTTAGTATTCTGTATAATTGTTAAAAATTAGTAAGCAATCATGCCAATCACTTTTAGTATAAGTTAGGGCCAGTTGTACCGTATACGATTAAACTATGATTAAGCTTAATTAGCTGATAACAGATATTTAAGCGGGCAAATTCGGCCCATTAAACTTTGATAAAATTTAATCATAAACGGTACAATTGGCCGCCCTAAGTATGTTTTATTTTATAAATTATTAAAAAATATTTTTGGTTTTAACTATTAATTTGTTTAAAATTCTAAGAATACTAGAAAGTACGAGATGAGTACCATAAAAATAGTACAACTAAAGTATTAAAAGTGTTACGATTTTTGAAACGGAAAACAAAAATTATCCAGAGCTAAAATAGATAAACATACTACAATTATAAAATAATTAAGTGATAAAAAGAGCAACGTTAAATTGAAATCTGACTTTGAGAGAGATTACTCGTTGAAATAAATATTGCAATTAAAAACTGGATAAGTAGTAGATTTTGTTGAGTTCTACCCAATTCATTAGCACCGCAGGGTCCAAAAGTCAGACTATGGCTCTCAAAATGATATTCAGACATCCTACTGGATGTTGCACAAACACAAACATTTGACCTCTAAGAAACAACTCACTCTAAATTGTTATTTCAAGCACTAGAGACAAAACCTTATGAAAACAGAAGTAACACTATCTCAGAGGTTAAAAATCCAACGGAGCTAGTAATGATAGACTAATAATCACTAAATAGACTCATTAGTATAGGACAGGGGTTGGCAATAGGTGGCTCGCGGGGAAGTAACCAGACCACCAAAAATATATTTGAACGCACGCTTTCCGCATATAATAGATATTTGATTTATTTTATGATGTACTTCGTTCTCCAAAATGGCATTTTTAAAGAATAAATATCGTTCAAGATTAACTGATCTCCATTCTCCACCTTGAAAACACTCTGCGTATTATATATAGTTATTCTCCAAGAGCAGGTACCAAATTTTAAAAAACTAACATTATACCTATTTCCTATTATATAAAAATTTGATTTAAACAGCTCAAAATTTATTTTTAAAACAAAAATAAATACATTAATTAATAATTATTAACTAGGTAGGTACTATTTAAGTTTTATCTGGCCTTCAAAATTTTTTTTCAAATTACCCAATCAATTTTTAATTGCCGAACAACGGTATAGAATGCTAGTATGCACTATGCTCCACAAATTGAGATATATTTTATTATTAATAGATATTATTTATAATACATTACACTGAAAGAACAGATATATTCGAGGATAAGCCAGCAATACAGTTATTAATTACCTTTTAACATTCTTTATTATTAATTAGATTTAATTTAAATTAGGTAAATAAATAAAACATAAGTTCTAAATGATTGAGTTAAAGATCAGGTACATTGATCATATAATTTTGCTTAGCAGTTACTAGATCGCTATCAAATTTTCTATTCTACTTATTAAAACGTTGCATTAAATTACTTTTTAAAAGGTATTTTATTTATATTATACCATTCTTATTTTCTTAAATTATTAAAATCTGTACTATCTAAAAGTACAAAAAAATTTTAATATTTTTTATGTACATGGCTCATTGCATCATATACTATTTATCTCTCCCCTACTAAAATATTTATTAATTAATACAATTATTGATTTCAGAAATAATATTGATTACATTTATATTGTATAAGGTTAGGAAATGTGTTAGCATCCGGGTTTGCGCAATCATGATTGAGTTTTTCTTCACAATCCACTGGTAGATAAATTATCATGATAATAAATTAATCCAATTAATTATTACTTATAATTAGGGCCAACATTTGTATACATTTTCATATTTTTATTGGATGGTCAATAAATAGCTATTTTACACCAAAATTTATGTTTCAACCTAAAAATTTTGTTTTCAAAATCTTATTTTGAATATTTTAGAACTTTTGCAATTTAAGGGCATATTTTTAGAGCATAATTTTATACATTTTCAAGACATTTACAACTCAATGAATTGGAAATCACAAATTTGTTCAAGATCTATGAATATCAACACTCAGCAATCCAAATATTTTTGTTTGGTTTTCAAATGTAAAAAAATTCAAAATATACTGAAATACGAAACCAAAAATTGAAATCATTTACAGTAGATATACCTAATATATAAAATACCTTTAAATAATCATTTCATTTAAATAAAATATTAAAATGTATTATTGCTTTTTTTTTTTTTTTTGAGCAAATTTTGGTAATTATTAGCCAATACAAATTTAATACGTTTATACGTCTATAATTGTTGGCCTACTTATAACATTATTTTATTGTATTGTAATAAAATTAATTTGAAGATAAACAAGATACCTAATTGATAATATTACAATATTAACACAAAATGTACTAATTATTTTATTATTTTAATTTATAAATTATAACCACTAATTAGGATATGAGACTTATAACAATTACTAATATTTTTAACATAACATTTAACCTACTAATGGTATAGAAATTATACTATACTCATACTGTTCTGCTTAACATGTTTTTCTAATTGGTATTTTTATATTTTTTATTTTGAGATGGCATAGCCAATGACAAAATATGCTGAACACAAACACCTAGTATTTTATAATATGAGAGGGAAACATGGACGTTTTTGAAGGGACACCTTATTTGTATTTTTTAGGGGTTAAGGGGAGGATCACCATTGTTTAGTTTGCTTTTTTTTTTATTTATTTCAATACTATTTAAGTGCTTATAATGAATTTATTAACCAAGTGGTTTTTTTTAGTTTTCATTTGGATGAGTTTAGGTGTTGTAATTAAGGAACCCTTATTAATAATACATTATAATGCATTATAAGAAATGTCTTTTTAAATATTTAAGTGTCCATGAGAGAAATGTTGCTAACATATAAAACACCTACATAATTCTTTTCTTATTCAGTGCTTATAATGCATTTATTACCTAAGTGTTTATTTGGATGAGTTAAGGTGTTTTAAGTATGGACCCCTGATTATAATACATTTTAAGAAATGTGTATTTAAATTTAAAAAAATCTTATAAAATGTCTAAATAATATTTCTGATTGAACAATAATTACTTTTCTATTTATTTTTAAAAATAAATAAAACAATTAATAAAAATTCAAATTATTTCTATATCAAATACAACACATTCAAAATGAAGGTTAGGCTTAGGACCATAAAAATATCTTAAGACAGAAACATCAAAGCTTGAATCTTATGTCTGAACACAGTTGGTTTTCCTACTACTTTATTAAATACCCTACCTACTTAGCAGATTGTTTTATATCTAAAAAATACAATCATTTATTTTAAAAGAATTTTATTTTAGTCCCAACATTCCACTTTCTAGACAAGATAAATCACAATGTAAAAACTGATTTTTAGTGCACTCCTAGAGACCCAGCAGGATACATATTTTCGGGGAAAAAAAGTGAGTGGAAAATAACAGAAAAATTTCCAAGTAAACGCTTTCAAAATTTTGGACGTACAACTATACAAGTGTTTTAAATTGTTACCTTTTTCTTACTGCTTGGCGAGAAGAGTTAAGTTGAGGCAATAATGATTTTAGTATACCACTATGGAAATCTAATAACAATGATCCAAATCTTGATAGTAAATCAGCAAGTATGTCTAAAGCTTCCAACTGTACGGATACATCTTGCTGTAAATGATTTTACTTCATAAATGTTGTATTCCACGATTAACTTTCAAACTTACCTTTTCAATAGCACTAGTCAATTTTCCAGTAATCCTCCGGCACACATTCGCAGCTAATGAAGTATTAGTGATAGGCAGCTCACTTATAACAGTCTTTAATCCAATACTACAAATGTCTCTCAATTGTTCATTTTCAGATATCATATTTGTACAGAGTGCATCAACGATAGTTTCCACTTGGTTTTCTTTTACTTTATTAACAAGTGGGCCCAAACTAAAATTAAGTAGATTAAGATTCAATGAAATATTCACTTATTCTTTAAAATTCAGAACTAACATTATTCATATAATATATTAAAGATATGAATGTTATAAAGATCTAAATAGACTTCAGTGTCTATATTATTATATTAATAACTTTACAGTAATTCTAATGCTTCAAAAATCCATAGCTTACCAGTTTGTATAAATTAAATATTAATATAATATATGTAAGCACTTAGTAACAATTCAACAGTAAGTTAATACTTACCACTTAACGGCAAGATTTTGAACTTCACCATTTTTGTCTTCTAGCAACCTTAGCAACATTCTCACTACTTTACGTTCAGAATCATCGTCTAATTTAATGCTGTCTTTCTGCAACTCTGACATCAGATCGTTGGTAGCCATAAACCGGAAGTCTTTGTCACTCGAAGTCATCTGAAACAACCAAACACACGCAGTTCAGAATTTGCCCGCAAGTAACTGGCAACTGCTAAAGGCCGATATAAAGATATTAAATAGATTTCACTAACTTTTTCGAGCAAATGAGCGATTTGGTACGACACGTTAGCCATGATTTTATAGTCGATCGTTACGCCAATAAAACCGACAAGACAAGAGTATCACTGCCCACTGGGCGAGTACTAATCGCATACGATAATAAGTTAAAATTAAAATTCCATTTGACACGATTTGTGCATTTGTATTGCAACTTGGAATTACAATATTACGAGTTACGACAACCGACAAATGTAAAACGAATGGAATAAGTAAATAACTCGTCGTAAAAAAAAACACGGCGGATGCGGCAAGTGAAAAAATAAAAATGAACTTTATGTTGTATGAAAACTGATTACGGTTTTATAGCCTCCCAGAGATATATGGCCATAGTTATATATGGACCACGGTCGTGTAACGTCGGGTGTCCGTGCTCAACTACTTCGTGTGCACGTTGAATGAAATTTCATTATCCGTGATAGGTACAACTGTACAAGATAGAAGATAAAATTGCAATCATCTCTACAATTTAGTACGTCGTGTATAGTGTCGCTATATCGCATTCTGATTGGACGTTACATTTTTGTTGTCGTGTACTAGCCAGGTCGTAACCGAGTACTACCTCGATTTTGGTACTAATTGATTACCTACAATACCGAAGTAGTGGTTTTGGTAGTACTTGTAGTGCCGTGAATCGTGATTGCGTGAAAGTGAAACACTGACGGACTGAACCCGGAGCGTCATGTCGGTTTATTATTATTATTATTATTATTATTATAAATGAAGAATTGTTGTCTACTCTCCTGTTTACCACTGTTTATTGTCTACTTAAGTCGAAATTCGAGTGAAGCTTTATTCTGCTAGATTTTAATGTTCATCTAGAATCATGGTCAAACTTACTACGGAATTGATCATGAATTCGTACCAGTTCATAAATCCAGTCAAAGATAGAGAATTGGATTTGAGAGGTAAGCGATTAAGTACAATGTGACTAAAAGTCAACACTTTTCAACAATTCTTGTATTTCTTATAATATAACATATTAAAGTGTACACCTACTTGTATATTTCTTTCAAATGTAAAACAATGAATACGAAATGTTTTAGGTTATAAAATACCACTGATTGAAAACATGGGCGCAACACTTGATCAGTTTGATACAATTGACTTTTCAGACAATGATATCAGAAAAATTGATGGTTTTGCATACCTTAAAAGATTGAAAAACATCATATTTAATAACAATGCTATTGTGTAAGTGTTCAAAGTTTAATAGTAGGTATACAATATAATTTAAAATAATAACTAGGTACTTTTCTGAGTAGGTAGGTATCAAATTATTATTTTTATAGCATTGCAATGTCATAACATTCATTAAAAACCAAATGTTATCTCCATAAACTGAATTGGCTTGTGCTAATTGAATTTTGATTTATTCCCCTAAAAATTTGAATGAAAACAATTCAATCACTGAACAAATTTTAACTACATTGTTATTGGTACCCTAGTAACTGCAATACATTTCTTATCTGTTTAGAATTTAAATTCAGTTGTGTAAGTAGTGGGATTCGATAAAAGAAAATTTTAAATATTTTTCCATATACTGCGTGATTCTTTTATCAAACAACACTCATTATTTCAGTGTAAATTTTTTTGAAAATATTTTTTTACATAGTTTCAAGTCGCTTATAAAACAACGTTTTTATTAAAAAATTATATTTTTAAATATTTTTTATCCTTATAATTTTTTAAGTTTTTTACTTTTTTGAATAACAACATTGGGTTTTAATTTTATATTCCAAAGCAGAATATTTTTCTTAGTATTTTGATACATGAAAATCGAATTTGGGTTGAGTAGTTTATGAGTTATAAATATTCAAAGTTTGATGAGCGGCGAAGTGGACAAACATTTCGCGGGGTAACCCCGAACCACTCCACTCCGCTCGTCTAAACTTTAAATACTTATAGCTCGTAAACTACTCGTCTCAAATACGATTTTAATGTATCAAAATACTAAGAAAAATATTCTACTTTAGAATATAAAATTAAAACCCTATGTTGTCATTTAAAAAAGTAAAAACATAAAAAATTATAAGGATAAAAAATATTTAAAAATATAATTTTGTTATAAAAACGTTGTTTTATAAGCGACTTGAAACTATGTAAAAAAATATTTTCAAAAAAATTTACACTTTTTGAAATAATGAGTGTTGTTTGATAAAAGAATCACCCAGTAGAACATTTTAATTTATAATAGATACCTACTTGAAATTAATGCAAAATAAAAAATGCACAACTTTATAATTAATATTTTTTTTTAACTATTTTAAGTGATGATGTTACCCATCAAATAATTGACAATTTGTCCACCATTTGAAGATTGATTTGATCTTAATTTTTGTCAACTTATAAATGTACTTAAATAATTTTTGCAGACGTATATCAGATAACTTAGAACAATGTCTACCAAATCTTGAATCTTTAATACTAACAGGTAATCAGATTCAAGAGCTTGGAGATTTAGATCCTCTTGCTTCACTTCCGAAGTTGAAAATGTTGAGTCTTTTACATAACCCAGTTGCATCAAAAGAGCATTATCGACTTTATGTAGCACATAAAATTCCACAAGTTCGAATTTTGGACTTCAGAAAAGTTAAATTGAAGGTTTGTTGTTCTTCACAAATTATTAAAATATATAATAAACATAACATCAATTATAGGAATATGAAGCAGCTAAAACATTATTCAAAGGCAAAGAAGGAAAGGAACTTAAAAAGAAGTTGGTTAAGAAATCTAATCAATTTGTTCCTGGAGAAGGTCTTGAAACCAAAAGAGCAAATGGTAAATAAAAAGTTAAAACATATTAAATTTACTTATTTTTCAGTTACTAAACTTAGTCCAGTTTTACAGTTGTTTAATAATTGAATAATTTACATTAATGTCTACATGTATTAAAAGCAGTTTAATTTGAGAGCATTCAGGGAAGTCATTTCAGTATTTGTCAGGGTAGGGCATAATAATGACTGGCCCAATAAATATAAAAGTTATAGTACATATCAAAAAAAGACCTGATCACTTCACTCACTATACTCTGTTCCATCTATGAGTGAACCGCTTTTGCGCACACAGACTGAGCAGCCGAACAGTGCCTGATCGTCATGCGATGGCTGTGATTAGCGGACAGTCATCGCCGGCCGTCGTCGGGCGCCTGTGTTAAAGCTCTCACCGATGTCTGGATTGTGGTGGGGATGCACAGAAAAAATGTGTTTTGGTCAGCCGAGTGGTTCACTCTTAGATGGAACAGAGTATAGGTAATTAAACTACAATTTAATAGTTTTCTAGAATTCATATGAAGTAAACTATTCGTTTTTGTTAATATAATACTTATTTATATTATATAAATAATCTTAACTCAGATCAACACATAACCTAAAGGCCTCAATAAACTTTACTCTGAAAAAGATAATATATATTATATAATATTAATAAAAGTTTCCCAATAAAATAATCATTAAACACCGCCAATTATTGTCTTATAATAGATTACTGAAAGATAATTTTTGATTCTTTATGCCGACCCACAGCTAATTTAACCCTTTCACTGCTCCAGTCGTACTATTTCGTCCAAAACATTTACACCATTCACTGATCCAGATGTGCTATTACGTTCCTGTATTTTATAATATTCTCATTTGGCAGTAGCCGTACTAGTTTAGGAAACTATGGCTCTCATTTTTTTTAACTTAAATGATTAATACTAAGATCTCAAAATTAAAATTTTAAATATAACAAAAAAAAAAAATTTTATTTTACATAGCGTACACAGGGTTGCAGTGGATAAATAGTGTAGAAGTGAAAGAGTTAAAATCTAGGGTTGGGCAAATAAATACTCCTGCCCCTCTTCCCCTACTACAAATGACAACCCTGAGGAAATTATACCCGCCCAATTGTGTTGTCCTTGTCTTACTTACATGTAACATACCAAATTTTACGTTGAGAATAATCCATTTTACTTAGGAATTTGACATATTATTAAATTTTAAGAAGGCATTTTTTAATGTTGTATTTTTAAAGTTATACCTTGGGCCCTAAATAATATTAATTCCTTGTAGTTTGGTCATAAGTCAAATTACTTTATTTATTTATTTATTTCGTATGGCATGAATATCAAACACATAATACACTATTCATTTTCTAACTGTAACAAATATAGAATAATAAAATAAAAACAGAACATAAGGTTCTGGTAGTATACATATAGCTATTAAATATGTTATATAAATTATAAACGCAAATAAAATAAAATAAATCAACATTTAATAATATTGTTATAAATAATAGTTAATTATAAGTCTAAGTCAAGTTCTATTGCCATTCTATTGCCTCTTTGGTAACTTTGTAGATTCCTTCAGTCCCTTGTTCGAATAACCTGGGACACGATTCCACGATGTGTTTCATGGTCTGTTCCACTTCCCTACAATCTACACGCTACACTATCTTTGCAGCGCCATTTGAATAATAAAGATTCACATCTTCCCTGTCCTGTCCTGATCCGATTTATTGTTGTCCATTGGTTTCTTGGTAGTGACATGCCTTCTATATTTTGGTCGGGTCTAGTTGTAAGGTCTTTATTTGTAACATGTGATTTTGTCCACTCTTCATTCCATAATTTACTACTACAAAATTGTGTGTTGATTAAGTTCTTTGCTGTTAAGCCATGTGGTTTTCTGGATTTTAGTCTATTTATCGGTTTATCCCTTAGCATTTGGAACAGTAGTGATCCTTTGTAGTTTAGGCATGAAGTCATAGTGTTGACTAGAGCCTCTTTCCTCCTGATTACTTTACTGAAAATAACAATATAAATGCATTATTCTGAATATTAAATTTGCTTTGCTATAATATGTTAGTATGAGACAACTCATGCCTGTACAGACCTCTGAATGAAGTTAACATTTTGTATTTTATTTAATAATTGATAAAACAAAACTTGCATTTTGTGGGTATGCACTTAAATGTTTTTGAAACTAATTAAGAGTACAAAATCTGATATAATAATATTATGATTTTTACTTAAGATATTTTAATAGTGGTTAAGATTTAAAATAATGGAGTGAAAAAAAATATGTATGGTAATATTTTGTTCATTCTCGGTTCGCTTCAACAGTTTCGTGTTTCACTATGATACTATTAAAATAGGTTGTTTTATAATTCAAACGGTACACCTTCAAAATATAAATTCTAGTTGTTCATTAGTTCTTATGTTGGAAAGTTATTTAATTAGTGTATTAAATATTTAATTTTATGCAAATTAGTCCAAATTTGTATAACAAATTTATTTTAATTGTTTGTGCGTTAATTCCATAAAATTTATTATTTCTTGTTAATATAGGTCATAGTCAAGAAGACATGTGGAGAATTCGAAAGGCAATATCTGAAGCATCATCGTTAGAAGAAGTTGAACATCTAACCAAGCTGCTCGAAGCTGGGCAAATTCCTAACAAAGACCAAAATAAAAAATCTGTTCCACTAAATGGAGGTAAATAAATAATATTATATAATTCAATAATATATTTTAATTTGTTATATTTATAAATTATGATATTATATTATTACTAGAAGAAAATATTGAAGAATTTGATGATGATGATGATGATAATAATGAAGCACCAACACCAATGGAATAGTGATTGTCAGTCCTGATCCTTATACTGAAGGCTTTTTTTCTCAGCTATAATTTAAGAATATATTATATTTAATATTTAATCAGTTCATTAAAAGATAAGAACAGATACTATTGGTCTATTTTTTAATTTTAATTATTTTCTTGAATCCTATTATCAATGGGTTGTCAGTAAAATACTAACATTTATTTTATTAAGCTTATATGTTGAGAAGCGCTGTACAGTAACACTCATGGGTGTTACCTTTTAAAACAAACAATGTCATCTCATTTTACATGTTTGATAGCGTTTAGTGATTACAGTGGTTGTTTATAAATACAATTCATCGTCTGACATACCTTTACCAGGATACAATGACAATTATCAACTACGACAAAACTATACAGATCAATGTCATATTATTTTTAGTAAATACCATGTCCACTTAACTGAAAATGGATAACAATTGTGTATTGCAGAGGTTCTATCTAGCCAACAAGATGAGCAGAACAAGCTAATACAGTAAGTGCAATGTGAGTAAGCACCATAAATTAAAAATGTGTACAAATTATTCAATATGTAATTTTTTTCACTGTTGCAACAAATATGTGAAAACAATGTTTATTTTAAACATTCAATTCTCAGACTATTAAATTTTCAGTTATTTTGGTTATAATGTTATAATTTCATTACTTGCATAATATGGATTTTTATTTAATTAAGGTGAGAAGACGTACAGCAATAACATGACCTACAGAGTAACACAAATGTATCGATTCAAACAGAAAAAAACTATTACTGTTTTGTGTCTTTATTAATCTGTTTGATGTTGTAAATACTTAGTTGGGAAAAAAATGTGTGCATTGTTTTTAATAAATAACATATTTTGTAAGATACTACTATTTTTAATTGTTTAATACTGCTGTTTGGGAGTATTGCGCTAATTGTAATTTATATTGAAAATAGTTTTTTGTCCCTATCTACAACCTGTATATTGTATAACAAATGACAAATATTATTTTAAAATCTCCTTTAAAAAATGATGATCAACTTCTTTCTAATTCCCTCACTAAACACTTTTGTCCAGTGCAGTGGCGGCTCGTGAGGTTCACGTAAAGTGGTGCACAAAAAATGTATAAGATATCTATGTTAGATGGTAAAAAAATTTATTTTGGTATAGGTACATACCACGAATAATACCAAAATAATGTACCTACTTATCTTATCTAAATTAAATTTTTTTAAGCATTTTACCCCATTAAAATATAAATTAAATTATAAAAAATTATCAACTACTTATTATTAACTTATTATGTATGAATATAAACACAAATACACAATATCGTTGTAATTATAATTTATTATTAGAGGCTAGAGCTATACAATTACAACAAATTACAATTATTATTATATGAAATTAATCAGTTACATTTTTAAAAACTAAATCTATACGTCTGTCTTTTTTTTGTACAAACACTTCAATAACTTCTTCGTTAAAATTAGACATTTCATTTATTTATTTTATTTATAATAATTCTATGGATATTATAGTAGTTATTAGTTGATTTGACTGCTGCAGTGCTGCACACTGGCAGCAGTTGATGAATACTGTACAATGATGCGTTATCGTTTCGACGAATGACACAATATCGCGACAATAAAATAGGATCGGTGCACACATTAAATGTGCTCCAAATTGCCATGTATTACCGGTCGGCGTGTCGAGGCATGTAGCTAATTTTTATACGGCCGCCCGGAGCACAAACAACTTGTGCTCCGCGATATTATTTAATCGTTTATAAATATATTTCTTAACATAAAAGCTGCAAAAACTTGTTTTTATTAATATAAATATTTATATTTTTTTTAATTACAGACCATTTGCATAATCATCAATTATATTATGTTATTATGGCATATAATAATTTTTTTATATAATTTTTTTGGGTGGTTCACGTGCTCCTGTGCACCATACCACGAGCCGCCACTGGTCCAGTGACTAGCTCATGTCAGTACCAACTACCAATTTTAAAAATCTTGTATATGGTAGTATATAGTAATAAACAAATTCCAAAACACACACAACCCATACAATTTCATACAATACAACTAACAACATAGAGCGCAAACTAGATTTCTAGTTAAACACAGTAAAGCCTATACATCCAGCTTAGACAACCAGACTGATACCTCAGTAGTTTGGAGTAAAATAAAATCCCTCAAAGGAACTAAAAAAACCATATACAACTTCTCTTTAACCCAGAACTCATATCGACACCAAGAGAGGTGGTAAATTCCATTAGGCTTCACAAAAATTCAAGCAATTCCAATCCTTTATATTTAAATTTGTGAATTCATGAAGTTCTAGTCACGGGTACTAATACCTTAAGTTAAAAGGACATTACAATACCTAAAAATTAAATGGATTTACAGATACATCATGTATTACTTGAATAAGTGTATATTTTTATAGATTGTAGATAATAAACATTGCTTCTAATTTATTTAAATTATCAATAAACACAAAATTACAGAAAAATATATTTAACATTGCACATTGCATTTTGTACACACTAATGTCACGAGACTTTTTTTAATTTAAGTAAAATTCCAAATTTTATAAATAGAACTTCAATTTTTAAATATTAGCTTTTCAACTACGTCATAAAAAAAAAAAAAATCACTTTAACAGAATAATAATAATTAAAATTTGTTCTTACTTATTTATATACTTAAATAAAAAAAAAATATTTCAATGGTACATTTAATAATTTTGGTTCGAGGCTTTCCTACCAGATTTAGACCAGTGACAATTGCTGTTCAATACATATGGTAATATATATGGATTTGAAAGTATAGCAGATGCATTAGGTCGAACTGTTGGATCACGACTCAATAACTCTTGTAAAAGCAATATTACATCACTGTCGTAAAAGTTCATTTTTTCTGAAATATTCAAAACTCCTTCTACAATGCTTGATATAGTATCTGCTAAACTCTATAAATATTTGTATTAAATTTAGTTAAATCAACAAGTATTTCAAGATTACCTATGATTATCTTTTTACTTACGTTTGCAACAAAGGGATGTTTTGTAGTAATCAAATAGTATAAGACACAACCAATTTGCCATATGTCACTTTTTAATCTCAAAGGTTTCCCAAAACATTGCTCCGGAGACATGTAACATGGCGTACAACAATTTTCACCAACAATTTTGTCACTAACATATTAAATTCCTATTAATTGTATATTCTTAAAGTAAGTAATAATAAAATTATCAATATTGTGTACCTGGTTAATATGCGAGAAGAGCCAAAATCTCCGAGTTTTACTACTGTACCTTGATTTCCTGTTAATAATATATTCATTGGATTAATATCACTATGTATAATCTTCATTTTGTGGATGTAGTCTACTGCCATTGTAACTTGACTAAGTATATTTAATACACACTAAAATAATTTCAAGACATAAGTTGATTAAAATTAATTTATAAATTATAATACTATAAATATTTACATTTTGTGCAATATAATTTGAAGTTTGTGAACATTTATTAACAAAGTTTTCAAGAGTTCCGTGTATGGCATACTCCATAATGATATGGAAACTTGTTTATTTGAAAACTATTATAATATCTGATGATATTTGGATGATTCAACATTTGAAGAATTTGAATTTCTTTGATAGCTTCCTGAAGAAAAAGATGTAGGTTCATTAAAACTACTAACACAGTATTGAACATATTTTAGTTATTTACCTTTACGTTCTCTTCAGACATGGATTTTATGTGTATGGTTTTCATAACAGCTAATTTCTTTAAATTAAAGTCTCTAACCAGTTCAACAACTCTAAAAATTGTAATATTTATAGATTAAAAAGTAATATTTTATGTTATATTTATTGAAAAAATTACCCAAAAGCTCCACGTCCTAGCACACCAACAATGTTATAAGAATCCATGGTCGCACAAAAATAAATCAACAATTTCTATTATACTGTGTACGAATTTTTTATAGTATAATTGCAATCGTTATGTACCCATTGCAAGCTTAAACACTACCTGTAAAAGTTAAATGATGATTTAGAGTACCTAATAAAAAGGTGGTACCTAGGTAGGTGATTTAATTACACATCAGAAACTTTAATCAACTTAAAAATCATTCCGGCCTCCGGCATTGCCTTAATAAATTATACTAAAATAATAAATACCTATGTTAACAATTAACATTTATCGGCTTACTTCAATAGTTCAATTGTTTGATGAAATTAATTTAAATATTGTATTAATTATAAAATTGAATCAGACTCAGCAACAATAGGTAGACAAACAACGGATACGGCGGTCAACTTCTCAACTTTAGATTTTTAATTTATTATTAATATTTATCAAGACAATCAGACATTCAGACGTCAGTTAGAAATTAGAATTAGCCACCAGCCACCAATGACCAAAGTACCAAACACAAATTAGATATTATCACAAATCACAATCGAACAATAGATTTTCCTACGTCCCACATTCAATAATGTATGGTTAATCGGTTAATGGTTATAAAGTTATAACTAAACTATGGGAAACATTTTTAATAATCTATAACGTCACTTATCTTTTTTATGTAAAAACCAAAAATTGCTCTTATAAATAGAACAGTAACAATGATTAAATTTAAGATATACAACAGCTTAGACGACGATAATACGAAATGTGATAACGTGACCGTTAAAGAGAATATTCTGTAGACTGTACTGCCGTGCTAAGCCAAAAGAGGGTATCTCCAATTTTGGTCAAAATGATTTTATTGGGTAAATGGGTTTATATAGTGATATTTTATCGATTTCAGAAGCCAAAATGTCGTATATCCACTTTTTTCTTGTCTATGACATATGTTTAAATTAGTAACTTTAAGGGTATGTCCATAAATATTCACAAACCTGAAGCATTTTCACAGTAAATCCTAATAATTAGCAAAAATAGGGTATGTGAATGTGACATGAAAATTATTGGAGTTACGTGAAAAAAGCTTATTTTTACATTGCTATTGAAAACAGTATCTCCAATCTCTATAATATTACCAGGCATTTTGCATCTGGTATAATGATAAGTATTAAATAAATTATAATTTATAATGATAGGTACATCCACGGTCTTAGGTCTATGGGTACATCAATTCTAAAATTAAAATATATAGTTACAAGCAGTGGCGTGGCGAAGGACATTTTTTGGGGCAACCGCCCCTAGTAAAATTCAAGAGTGGGTGGGTGGGTAGGTCACCCAGTGGTGATATTGAATAGGTATGAACACTAAGAACAGTAAGAACACCATGAACAAATGTATATATAATTGGGTACCTATAAACCTATAACTGGGTACCAAAAAAATGTATTCGCCCCTACATAAAAATCTTGTCGCCACGCCATTGGTTACAAGCATAGACATATTAACTAAAGTTAATATGTCTATGGTTACAAGCATGAACTAAGATATATCGAATGAACTAAGGTATATCTTAGTTCATGGTGCAGTTTAATACCAGAAATAGAAATACAATATTATTCTGTGATAAGGTACGTAGTTTTTCGGTTTTTCTGCTTGTTCGTTTATCGATGGAATTTGTCTAGTTCTTTAAACTCATATTGTTTAAATATATTATTATAATCTAACGACAATCCTCAAGTATAGATAAAATGAATAGTCGCGTACAAGGAAACAGCAAATGACCTATATGAAGAAGGAGACTGATTTATATTTATTTATTTTTGTTTAGTTTTTATATACTGACATATAAGTATTGATTAAATATAAGATTGTTATTTTTAAATATTTTTAAGTCCCTATATATTTGTTTTTATTAACACTAATTTATATATGCATTTGTCATGGAAGATATTTTAAGAAATTTTGTTTTTTATTTAAAATTTTAGATTCTGAGCGGAGCGATGAATGTATTGGTTTTACAATGATGTGTGTTTTTATATTTTTATATTTTTTTATTTTTTACTTTTATATTTTTATATTTTTTTTGTGTCTGTCATCACGTTTTGGGACAGTAAAACTGTAAAAGTGCTTGGATTTTCTTCATCAGTAGCTTTTCTGATAGGAAAGTGAATCTAGTTAGTACTTTGGGGGGTCAAAAGTATAAATTTCACAGTAGTTTTCACAAGCGCCGGAAAAAACAACATAAAAATAAAGGAAAAACGGGAATTTTTACGCAAAATTGGTTTTCCAAAAAATCGATTTTGATTATTGGTGTAACTCTAAAACAAATGAACGTATATACATGAAATTTTCACTGGTTGTTTATATTTGCATTTTCTATACACGATAAAATTTTCAAAATATTTTGATTTATTTTGAACTGTTTAGGGGCATTTTCATTTTCCACTTTTTTTCTAAAAATATCAATAAAATTTCATTTGTTGGTTGCAAAAGCTTGAAAATTTAATAGAAGGCTCCTAATATATTGTTTCAAAGGCAGATGAAAAATATTAAAAATCCTTAGTCACAATTTTTTTTTTATAAGCATTTAAAGTTCAAAAATTGACAAAATATGGAAAAATCACGAAAATTAGCAGATTATTTTGAGTTAAGAATTCGTAAAAATTTTTCTTTTTAAATCTAAGATTTTAAAATGAAACACAAGATTCCTTATAAGATTATCTACCTTTATCAATAAAAAAAATCTCTACCGGACAGTCAAGTTAAATTTTTATGAGCTTTTGAAATTCAATTTTTTACAACATTGGATATTCACTCGATTACTGATGTAGCGATTTCCTTATTTTGTTGCAATTCAAAAACGAACAACAGTAGATACATGAAAATTTCACTGAATGTTTATATTAGCATTTTCTATACACCATACAATTTTGAAAATATTTTGACTCTTTTTGAGCTGTTTATGGACATTTACAGCTTTCAATTTTTTTTAGTTTTTTTTTCTATAAATATCAATAAAGTTTTATCTGTTGGGCCAAAAAGTGTAAAAATTTAATACAAGGCTCCTGATATATTGTTACAATAGCAGTTGAAAAATATTAAAAATACAGTTTTTTTTTATAAGCATTTAAAGATCAAATGTTGACAAAATTTATCAAAATCTCGAAAATTATCAATCATTGTAATTAATAAATTATAAAATGTTCAGTTTTTATAGCTAAGGATTGCAAATTTAAAACAAAGGTTCTCATAAATAGTTCATACTGTAACCAAAAAATATAAAAAATATATGAACACAGTTATTTTTTACAGACATTTTAAATTCAAATTTGGACGAAATTACATATTATAAAACCTAGAATAACTATTTTAGTTATTTTGTTGTGATTGAATAATATTATTCGTGGGTACTTGAAACTTCTAAAGTGTACTATTATACATCTATGATAGTATCACGGTTTTTGTTGATGTATTACGCGTTATAAGTACCTAATGGATATTGTGATATGATTAATTTGGAATTTATTATAGGTACCTATTATAGGTCAATTTTTTGTTTAATACCATAGATATGTATATAATATGTCTTATACATAGACTGACATACCGTCTCCGCTCAGAATCGTTTTTCTTATACAATGATATTATATCGTTGAATTCAAATTTAATATCATCCATTATACAGTGACCCACTTGTAACCTACTGTACAGCAGAGCGACACCCACTTGTCCACCTTTTTTTTTTGTGTCTGTCAACAAATTTTGGACGGAGCAGAAAAAATACTTCGATTTTCAACTTTGAGGGTGGTTTCTGTGGTAGCAAATTCAATTTTACTTTTGTCATCGTAATTTCTTCAACAACAATCATTATTTTGTAGTTTTTGAATTAAATATGCCAGATGCAGAAAACTCATCTAAAAATTATTGTTTATAAATTTTGAAATTTAGGTAGGAACTTATTATTTTTGTTTTACATTTCAAAAATATAATTACGATAACACGGGGTCCTGGGTAGGCTATTTAGGTACACCATTGTCGTGGGTCATTTTTTTCGGTCTTTATGGTAGTATATTATTACTCTATGGGTAGTAACAACATTTTAATAATAGGTATACTAATAATAATAAAATATGACGCTTTACCTGGCTGTTCTATATTTCATATTTACTGAATTAAGATACTTTCTTCGTTTCAAGAATAAATTATAACTGTAAATAAGATAAAATGTGTATACTCGACATCAGAATGGGTTGTCGCTTATAATACCGGCCATTGATTATAATTTATAAAAACTAGTATTCATAACCAATGATAATACTATTGCAAATACTTGCCTTTTATCGCAAGTAGGTACATTCCACAATTACAGGTTACACAAAGGTTTTGAAACAATACTATTAAAATGCTTGAAATTGTTATAACTTATTTAAGGAAGCCAAAGTTTAATTTTTGGTCTGGTTGATTGAATTCACGTTGATATTTTTATTATGTTAGCGACTTTGAAAACTTTAAACGAGTACAATGACTTTGTTTTCATCACCTAATTATAAACATTGCTTCAAGGTAAAAAGCAATACAATTTAATATTTTAGTCACTATTCAGAGTGGAGATATTAAATTGGAATAATTAATGTTTATACTTACTATTTAGTGTTATTGTTGGGTAAATGGTAAAAATAAAAACTAGTAGGTAATTTAATTTAAATATAATATTATTTATGTGGATATTCGTTATTTTATGAATTTTATATTAACTTGTTTACTCACATGTACTTTGGTCTTTGATTAACAATAACAATTTCTAATACATATTACTAATTATTAATAATTAATAATTATATAAAACCCCGCAATTTCACAACCAAATTGTTGAATTGTCGTGGTATATCATATTGTTAAAAAAAAACCAGTAATAATAATTTATACATTTAATGATACCTATTTGCCATTTGGTTAATTTATTTTACTATACAAAATAAATGTGTTGAATAAAGGGGCCCACCGATATAAACATAGACGAGGGCCCACAGGGAAAATCCCTTTTACCCTATGGGTCTATCTACCTCTGTTTATACATATAGTATATAGTATATACACTGGCCACTGGGTGATTCTTTTATCAAACAACACTCATTATTTCAAAAAGTATACATTTTTTACATAGTTTCAAGTCGCTTATAAAACAACGTTTTCATTAAAAAATTATATTTTTAAATATTTTTATTCTTATAATTTTTTAAGTTTTTTACTTTTTTGAATGACAACATAGGATTTTAATTTTATATTCCAAAGCAGAATTAGTATTTTGATACATGAAAACCGAATTTGGGTTGAGTAGTTTATGAGTTATAAATATTCAAAGTTTGTTGAGCGGTGAAGTGGACAAACATTTAACGGGGTAACCCCGAACAACTCCACTCCCCTCGTCTGAACTTTAAATACTAATAATTCATAAACTACTCTGCCCAAATTCGATTTTCATGTATCAAAATACTAAGAAAAATATTCTCCTTTGGAATATAATATTAAAACCCTATGTTGTCATTAACTAAAAAACATAAAAAATTATAAGGATAAAAAATATTTTAAAATATAATTTTTTTATAAAAATGTTGTTTTATAAGCGACTTGAAAGTATGTAAAAAATTTACACTTTTTGAAATATTGAGTGTTGTTTGATAAAAGAATCACCTAGTATATAATTTTAGTGTATACTATAATACTTTATTATAGTAATAAGTAATTACAATAGTAGCATATTAGTTAGTAGTTACTAGTATCATATTATGTATATTTGGAGAAATTGAGAGAAATAGCGATGGTGGTGACTGGTGAAACCTATTATAGTTATAAAAGCCAGAAGAAGAGATAGAAATATCTCAGTAAGTAGTACCTACTACTTATTACACAATCATATGACAATATTCAATTAACAGTAAATACTAAATAACAATAAAATATATTATAATTACTAATTAGGTATTTTTTTTTTTTTTTTAATATATATAAGAACAATTATGTGGGATTCATATACCCCACATTATAACTAGTTCTAGTAGAACCCTAGCATGAGGGTCTGATGAAGGTGGATCTTTATCACCCCCAGGGCTCATGACAATAGGTCTAGTACTGATTGTATACTGGAACATTAATCATTATCTAACATTGTGTATTACAATATTATTCTGATGTTAGTTCATGTATTACACTTCTGTCGTAGTTCATTGAATCTTGTGGAAATTTACCAACATTAAATGCCATATTTACTGCTTGACCAACACCTGTTGTAAATTAAGAAAATAAATAATATTTATTATTATTTCAATATATAGTATATTATGAGGGCATGACGCTTTCATACTTGATCCACATGCAACTACACGGTTTGCAAGACCACATTCAAATGCTTCTTTAGATTTTATATCTCTGCCAGTCAATAATAGATCCATAGTTCTAGAATAACCTACAGTTTTTAAAAGCCTCTTGAGAAATATTTTTGAATTTGAAATATTTAATTTTCTATCAATTGCCATGACAGCATTCTCTTCTACAATACGTAAATCACACCACAAACACAACTCAAAACCAACATTGTATGCAAATCCAGAAACAGCAGCTATGATTGGCTTTCGGCAATGTGATTTTAAAAAGTTCTTAAGGAAAAATAAACAATTTTTATATAAAATAAAATTAATAAACTAAATGTTTATTTATTATATAATATACTTGTGGTGCCTCAGACAGTTCACCAGGGTCGTATCCTGCACAGAATGATCCCCCTTCTCCATATAGAACAGCAATCGTTGATGAAGGGTCATTCTCAAAATTTGAAATAGCTTTTCTTAAATCATCTACAGTCGCCACATTTAATGTGTTTTTATCATCTGGTCTATTCAATGATATTAAAGTAATATGCTGGTGCTTGAATGTCTTAACATTTGAATAAACAATATTTTCTGAAATAACAAAATACATGACAAGCAATTTATAATAATCATTTATAAATTAAAGTATTTTTTTTATTAACAATACGGGAAATATTTATAATACTATAGGAATATCTACCATCTATCTATGGTAATTAAAGAATTGATGTCTCACTAATTGTTGCGTAAAAAATAGAGATAAATATCAAGATGAAAATCCTTGAGTAATATAAGTGAAGAAAGTAATTAGTAAGTGTTCATTTAGACAAAGTCTTGATCATTTATGTAGAAACTGACATCTTTCAGAAAATATGTAGAATGCAAAGATTTTTCACTATTTTAAGTTCAAAAAACCTTGTCTTGAGTAGGTACAGTACCTAAATGCATACATAATACATATATTATATATTATTATCTATGCTTAAACGCTGTATTACACATTTGACATTTCTAACATTCACTTGTATCAATAAAGATATGAATAACTGAATAAGATATTTAAAATCATACCATTAGATGTAAGAAAAGCTCCAGACGAAAATAATTTATTATATTTTATTGTTGGCTCAAATCGTAGGTAGTTCGTAGAACGGAGAAATAATTTGATTTGTTTAAAAAAAGCCATGCTTATAATATTCGAAATGGAAAATCGTTATCAGTTAATATTTTGTCAACATTATGTCATTATCAACTAGCAGCTGATTTAACCACAGATACACAGAATAACATTTATGTTATTCTGTGACAGATATATGAAATTTTTTATATAATCTGTGGTGATACTATCTTAAATCGTGGTATAAATTAACTATATAGATTTAACATTTTGATTAGATAATATTGTTATAACTAAATAGTAAATAGTAAATAGTAATTAAAATATTAAATACTAAATACTGAAATTGCTACCATTATTATTTTAAATTTTTGATTTTTTGAATTCTGGGTTTAATATATTTTAACACTATTATTTTCATATTAAATAATGTTCAACCAAATGAATGTCACATTATGTGGCAAATTTCAAAATATTTATATTCATTTAAATAGTCTTCTCTTTGGTATTAATTTGTAAATTATCTAATTAATTAAACAGATTGCAAAATAATTTACCATGAAAAAACCTACTTCTATACTAAAATTACTTCTATTACTTATAACGGGAAACGTTCAAAGTATGTAATATTTTGTATGCTTGTATAAATGAAATGTTACTATTAACTTAAAATTTACTATTTACTCTTTAGGTTCAATTCATAAGAACCTTGCGCATTTTGAAACTTTACATGCTTCAGAATTTTCTCATAACATAGTAAAACGTGGAGTCAATGATAGTCCACACCCATTAAACAAAGTAAAAGAAGTATCATTCACCACATTGGGAAGGTAATCTATTATAGTAAATAACTGTATGTTGAAATATGTAGTGTGCATGGAACATAAGTGTTCATAGACTTTCATTAAATGTGTCTTTGGGGTCTGGGACTTGAATTATAGGACCTTAAGTAACATTACAAGTAGTCCAGGCCCACTATTGATAAAAATATTCATTCAAGTATTTTTATAGAGATTTTCGATTAATATTAACTCCAAAAAAAGGGTTATTACATCATCAGTTTGAAGCCACAAGTATAGATGCTGAAGGAAATGAAACTCCAGTCGCAGTTGGTATGTTGGAATATTATAAATTATAATTACTATCTACTAACTTGTCAAACATATTTCTCATAACTATTTACTAAAACTAAGTATTTACTCTATATTATATTTGTATTATCTATATAAATTGTAATGTATATATTATTTTTTGAATTTGTCTGCATAATTTAGATCATGACCATTTTTATGATGGCCGGGTATTTGGAGAGAAAAGTTCACATGCTAGTGTACATTTAGATAAAGGTGTTATGACAGCTATAATTGATATTCCTGGTGAAACTTATCACATTGAAGTATATAAAACAGTTTAATTTACAGTCAGTAGTTGTTATTTTATTATTATTTTCATTTTAGCCATCTTGGAGACATATGGTTGACAAAGATAACAAAACAATGGTAACTTATAAGGCATCAGATGTACGATTAAGTTGGGAACATTCAGACCTAAATCAACATAAGCCATGTGCTTATGTAAAAGAGGATGCCGGTTTGTGTTGTAAACATGTTAATTTTTTATTTGATTAAACTAATATTATTAAGTTTTCAGAGGTGGAAACTGTTGATGACGACGATGATCACTTAAATTCCATTACTCGTTCTAAACGTGATGCCGATTCTTATGACTATATGATTACACCGACGAGAACGCGTTGCCCATTGCTTTTAGTAGCTGATTATAGATTTTTTAGAGAAATGGGTGGAGGTGATACAAAAACAACTATAAATTATTTAGTAAGTATTGATGTATGAAGTATTTCAACAAATTTTCTGTTTAATAAAAAAAATTGACCACCTTTTAATACAGAGTGCGGCATAATGGACTCCCACATTTCCGAGGTGAATAAAAAAAAAACTATACAAGTTATGGAAATTTTTTTTTTATTTATTAAAACAACATTAAATAAGGTTTTTTTAAAGTTATTTTTTAAAAATAATATCGTCTAAATGATTGCCTTGACGAGCAATGCACATATGGAGCCGTTCTCGAAAGTTTTCCATCACTCTCGCCAGCATATCGAGTGTAATCCCGGAGATTTCTTAACGGATGGCCTCTTTTAGTTCTTCAATGGTTCTAGGTCGATGTTTGAAAACTTCAGCTTTGAGGTATCCCCATAAGAAATAATCACATGGACTCAAATCAGGGGAGCGAGGACCGAGGAGGCCATGTTATGTTTTCCCTTAAGGCTCCAAATGTGCGTCAATCGAAAAGGCAATCATTTGTACAATATTATTTTTGAAAAATAACTTTAAAAAAAACCTTATTTAATGTAGTTTTAATAAATAAAAAAAAAATTTCCATATCTTGTATAGTTTTTTTTTAATTCACCTCGGAAATGTGGGAGTCCATTATGCCGCACCCTGTATTATGTACACTATATAGTGTCAACAAACACATACCGACTATTTTTCTCATTATTTGGAAAACACTTTGATTTATCCAAACAAAGTATTTTAATTTTAAACATACCTATAATCTCTATAAGTCATATCTAATGTACTAAAATCTATATATATATTTTAGATAAGTCTAATTGATCGTGTACACAAAATTTATAATGATACTCTATGGCTGGAACGTCAAGAATCTGATGGATTTCGCGGCATGGGTTTTGTTATTAAAAAAATAACAGTACATAGTGATCCAACTAAAGTGCGAAGTTCAGAAGATCATTATAACATGGTTCGAGAAAAATGGGATGTTCGATCTCTACTTGAGGTATTTCATTTCATATAAGATATCTTGTTATACTTAAAAAAATGAGTTACACACATTGTTACACCGTGTGTACAAATTTTATTTCTACTCGATTTTTAGCCTTTTAGACTTTTGCTATATTTCCATATCTTTCCTCAATGCAACTCCATACATACCTTTATCACCTCTGTACTCTTTTTCTTAAGCCTACTCTGCTTTTATCTATACTGAATCTTCTTTGATATATGTACCTATCTATAATTATTAATTTTACAATTGATGTATCATCTGTAATAATAAATAGGAGTTTTCTAAATCAAAAGATGTATCCAAGTATTGTTTAGCGCATCTGTTTACGCATCAAACTTTCAGATCAAAACGATCTTCAGTATTGGGTCTAGCATATATAGCCTCACCTAGAAGTTATGCAATTGGCGGCATATGTAGTCCTGGTGAATATTATTGTTTATCACATATTTTACCGATGGGAAAGGACTAAACGCACAAATTAATCTGATAAATCTTTAACTCATACTAATAAAATATTATTAAATGTTGTCTTGTTCTAATAATGTAAAGGTATTTATTATGTGTCATTATGTTGTAGGTGAAAATTAGATTATGCACTAATATGAACAAAAAAAAAAAAAAATTCAAGGATTTTTATAATATACATAACCATGTTAATTAATAATAACTAATAAAGCTATTTACATACATAGTTACATATTTTAACACTCAATTCGGTAACATTTCCTTCTAGCCATTAACAATATCTTATCACCAGACCCCCTTTATGTTGGTTTTTGTACTTATCAGTTTATCACTTGCTATAATTAACGGTGGGAGTGATATTTTATAGTTGCAGTGCTCGAATTGGAAATTAAAGGAACTCAATCCAACAATTTATAAACTGCATTCCAAGTGAAAAATTACTCAACGCAGGCCCGTGGGTCAATTCCTAATTTTTCAATACTACATTCACCTTGGTTACATAGTTTTAACTTTATTATATTCTAAATAGAATATATTTGACTATAATGTATGTAACATGTAAGAGAATATGGATTTATATTTTATATTCACCTTATTTTAGGAAATAATGTTGGTATAAAATTATAATTATCAGTGATAACATCTTAATAACTATAATTTGTGGTTCAGACGCATACCTATGTCAATTGTGAACACTAGTCCACAGATATTTGATAATACAATAGTTTGTAGGTACATAATAATATCTGCAAACTACTAAACTAGGCAAAGAACAAGCGTGATAAAATATAAACAAAGTATATAGTCTAAACCAGTGGTATTCAACCGGTGGGTCGCTACCCAATCTTGAGTCATGTAACCTTTAAAAATGGGTCTAAATTGGGTTAAAAAAAATATAAATTATGAATCCATTTACAGTAGTTAATATAATGACAGTTAAAATGTCTACTGACATAGAAAATCAATAAATTGAGCTTACTTGTGATCCCAAAGTTAAACAAATGTTTATTGAAACTGTTTTGGATATGTTTTGGGTACTCTTATGCACGGGAAATAACACAAAACTAGCAGCTTTTCTTTTTTTTATTTTGCCTTTTTGGCCTATAAGTTGACACGAGTCGTGAAAATATTGTTACAAAAACAGTGGATTGCGAGTCAAAAAGGTTGTACACTACCTACTAGTCTAAACCATAGAAAGGATGAAAAATATATTTTTTATTAAAAAATGTAATATTCATTTGGTCATCTTTGACTACAATATTTAGATCCACTTCAAATTTTAATAAAAATTATTTTGGGCATTAGTTTGTTCCGTCCCCCCGTCCAAGTGAAAGTAAATAGTTGGGGTACGCAAAGAAAAAATAAAAATAGTAGAGGAGCTCTGTCCCCTTGCGCACCTCCCCAATTCGAGCACTGATACTAACTAATAACTAATATCAAATTTGATAATAATTATTTATCTGAGTACAATAATAGATTAATTTGTTTGGTACTTTAATTTAATGCTTAACTGTTGAATTAATAAATATGCTTAGAATTTGCTAATTATTTTAATATGCATCTCTATTTTTGCCATATTTTAACTAAAATAAAAACTATATAATCTATTACTATTGCTTTGCTGGTGGCAGGTTTTTAGCCGTGAATATAGCCATAAAGACTTCTGTTTGGCCCATTTATTTACCGACTTAAAATTTGAAGGTGGTATTCTAGGACTTGCTTATGTCGGTTCTCCTAGACGTAATTCAGTTGGTGGAATTTGTACACCAGGTGATGGAGTCATTAATATTTAAAATATATTTTTCATAAAAATAAATTTTTATAATTGAATATTAAAATTTAACAGAGTATTTTAAAAATGGGTACACGTTATACCTTAATTCTGGCCTAAGTTCAAGCCGTAATCATTATGGTCAACGAGTAATAACACGAGAAGCAGATTTAGTTACTGCTCATGAATTTGGTCACAATTGGGGATCTGAACATGATCCAGATATAACTGAATGTAGTCCTACAGCTAGCCAGGGAGGATCTTTTCTTATGTATACATATAGTGTCAGTGGATACGATATTAATAACAAAGTAAGTTTAAATAAAAAAAAATATTAAACCATATAAATTGATCTACATCTGTTGTACATTTTTAATTTTCTCAGAGATTCTCTCCATGTAGTTTACGGTCTATACGTAAAGTATTACAAGCCAAATCAGCTCGTTGTTTTTCTGAACCAGAGGAATCATTTTGTGGTAATCTTAGAGTTGAAGGAAATGAAGAATGTGATGCTGGTCTATTAGGTACTGAAGATAATGATTCATGTTGTGACAAAAACTGTAAACTCAGAAGGGCTCAAGGTGCTCGATGCAGGTACTGAAATACATATTATAATATACTATGCAGTAATTTAAATGTTTGTCTTTTAATTTTGTGGTTTAGTGATAAAAACTCGCCTTGTTGTCAAAATTGTCAATTTATGGCATCTGGAGTGAAATGCCGTGAAGGGCAATTTGCCACTTGTGAGCAAGAATCTCGTTGTACAGGTACTGGAGCTGAATGTCCTAAAAGTCCACCTATGCCTGATGGTACTGGGTGCCTTGAAAGAGGTAAATGTCGGTCTGGTAAATGTATACCTTTTTGTGAGACACAAGGATTACAAAGTTGCATGTGTGATACTAGTAAGTTAAACAATTATTTATGGTTGATTTCAGATATGCAATTTCTAAAATATTATTAATTTAATCTTAATACAACTTTTAATCATAATTAGAAACCAAAATTATATGCACTTTCATATTCATACTGAGTGTATTCACAATAATTATGTGGGTCCAAAAACGGTGCATTTAAAATCAAATTGATTTCATAGAAGACAAATTATTTTATATATTGATGCATATTTGAGGGGTTAAAGCATATTTTGTTATTAAAGTATATGATTTGTTTAATATACATTATTGTATACACTTTTTAATCTTTCCTTGGTCTTTTTTAAAATAAACGAAAGTTAATATTATGTTGAACAACAATTAATTTTAAATAATCATAGAAATCTTTTTAATAATTAAAATTTAATGTTTTTTTTGAATAATTAAAAACTAATACAATATATTATAGGTACTGTAGAATGGGGTAATTTTGATACCCATATATTTTTATTCACCAGAGTACCATGATGTTTTAATTTTTTTTTCATAAAATGGGGTTACTTTGATATCATATTAAGAAATATAGGTATCAAAGTTGCCCACTACGTTGTGTAACTTTGATAGCATATTAAAAAAGATTGATATCTCAAAAGATAACATCAGAAATTTAAAACTTTAAAATATTGATCATAACTAGCTGTAACTAATATTTAATTTTGAGAGTTTTATCGTTAATACTACAGAAGATATCCATAAAATAAAAAGTAAAATTGTCATAAAACAGTAAAAAATTATCAAAGTTACCCCATTTTACTGTATATAATTTTTTGATTAAAATTCTAAAAATGTTTAATCAATTCAAATGTGATTTACATAAGTTTATTTTATTTTATTATAAAGATAATTTGACAATACAGTCTACTAATAAATAGGTATTCGGTATTGATGTAGCTTTTTTTTTTTTTTTTTATTTGGCATAAACAATCCATACTATTTGAAGCACAATAAGTTTATATGATAAGAGTAATAGAACATGATTGTTTTGAATAAGCAGCCACCCATTAGTGGTTCTTGGCTAATGATAATTTTTTTTTTTTAATTGTTTATATTATTATTATTCAGAGAGTTAGACATTAAAGGGTTTCCTGGGAGTGTAAGGATAGAAAGGTCTTTTATAAGAGGATTTGTATGGGTTTGAAGTCGTTTATGGAAACGTGTATAGAAAATGCGTGCTTCCGCTTCTATTGTTCTCATACAGAAATCATTATGAAGGGCTAGATTAGAGATATAGGGGGGAGCATTAGACAATCGTCGGAGCGAAATATTTTGGAATGTTTGGATTCTGTTGATATTTGATTTTTTTGCCGCACCCCATAATTGTAGTCCATAAATTCACATTGGCTTGAGAAGAGATTTGTAGATTAGTAGTTTGATGTTAAGGGGGGAACACTTATTTCTAATTAACATGGGTCTGAGAATACGCTTGCGATTATTTAAGGATAGCCTTTTGGATTGAAGGTGGTTTTCCACGTCAGTCTTTTGTCAAGGATTAGCCCTAAGTATCTGACCGTGTCGGATGTGGGAATTGGTATGTTGTTAAGGGTAATGTTTGGGCATATTCCTTGTTTGAGCGTGAACGTTGTGTGTACCGATTTATTTTGGTTAATTTGGACACGCCATTTTTCATACCACTCAGACAAGTGATTGAGATGCATTTGTAAGTTTGATGATGCAATTACAGGATCTTCATTGATAGATAAAATGACTTTATCATCGGCATAATCAGCTACGATAGTTTGTCACATGGTGGGTTGGTCAGTTACGTAAATGTTAAAGAGAAAGGGGGAGAGTATTCCACCTTGTGGTACACCAGCTTTGATTGGTGCGATTCCGGACGTCGACGAGTTATATTGAACTTGAAAGTGTCTATCAGTTAGATAAGATTTAATTAGTAGAATTAATTACGAGGGGAGAAATTTTTTAAATTTGAATGCAAGCCTTCGTGCCGAACCCGGTCGAAGGCTTGGGCAACGTCTAGAAAAACACAAGAGCAGTAAAGTTTTTTTTCCAGAGACGCAGAAATAACATCGACAACACAATGAACTTGATCTATCGTACTATGTGCGTTGCGGAATGTAGCTTAAATTTAAAAAAAATATATTAACCTTTTTTTATTTTGGTTCGATATTCGTATATTTGCAACATACACATTTTAATGCATAAATACTGCATATTAAAATTTTTTTTTTTTTGTACAAATAGAAGCATATTTTTCCATTTTGATCATGCATATTTGCATCATATTAAGCCCCTTTTCAGTGCATATAATTCATTTCTCTAATCATAATTGTTTCTTATTTTCAGTATTACAATCATGCAAAAGATGTTGTCGTATAAATTTAAACGATACGTGTTATCCAGTTGATCCACCTGATGTATTGCCGGATGGAACGCCATGCATTCAAGGATTTTGTAACAAAGTACTGTTATAATGTTTATTTTATATTTAAAAAAAAAAGAAATATATTGATTATGTTGGTTTGTAATAGGGTGCATGCGAGAAAACTATTCAAGATGTTGTAGAACGTTTTTGGGATATCATTGAAGAAATCAACATTAATAAGATGTTGAGATTCTTAAAGGATAACATTGTAGGCACAGTGATTTTGGTTACTGGTTTGATATGGGTACCAGCGTCTTGTATTATTAACTGGTTAGATCATAAACGTGCAAAAGAAGTCAGCGAAAGAAGAAAATGGGAAGATCAGGATGATTTTGTACAAATGTCCAATGACGCAAGACCCAAAAAAATAATTTACATAAAAGTGCCAACTAGTCAAATGGAAATTCTAATGACGAATAAATAAGATACTTAAATCAACATATTATATATTATGTTATAAGCCAATATTTTATTGAATACTCCCGGATCTCTATGATTAAAAGCAAAAAAATAGTTTGTTTTAATTCTATTTAGTTAACTTTTATTTTTTTACTTTTTCAAATATTATAATAAAATCCTTCCTTTTTAACACTTTTCTTAAGTTTGGTTACACGTCTGTCTGTGATCAAATCTTGCGCGCTCGATTTGAGGCACTTTTTGAAGATGAAAAATTCTGAAAATTTGTATAGACCTTGGTCTTGGATGACAATACAATAATCCGTAAAAAAATTTTTTTTAACTAAAAAGTAGAAAATAAAAAATTAAAAAATTATTTTTTAAAAACACACTTTTCTAAAAAAACAAAAAAATAATGAAAAATTTAAAAGTGTGTGGCGCTCTTAAACTTGACATATTATACCACACACTTTTAAATTTTTCATTATTTTTTTGTTTTTTTAGAAAAGTGTGTTTTTAAAAAATAATTTTTTAATTTTTTATTTAAACTAGTCACAATATTATAATTAAGGTGTATAAAAATAGATAAGAAATTCACAATTAATTTTAATTATTACATATTGGTATTTCAATAAATCAATTTGTTTTATTATACAAATATATTGTACTCGGTATATGTAAATCAATAGACACAATTTCCAGCTTCTATAATTATAATTTTCAAAATCGGGATTTGATCCGATCTACAAAATGTTCTCTACTTTTAGATAAAAAAAAATTAACGAAATCCGACAATTCTACAGGGCATGAGAGTTTTTCCTGTATAAGACATGTTTTTATATCAAAAAACGCACCGGCTCCTAGGAAGGAGCTTATGAACATTCAAATTTGGACGAAATTACAAATTTAAAGGAAGAATAACGATTTTAGTTATTTTGTTGCTATTTATAAATATTATGCATGGGTGTAATACACCTAACCTAACCTATACCATATATTTTATTATTATTTTTTTTTAAATAAATATTATTATATTGTATGGTAAATGGACATATTTTGTAGCTTTTGTTCATTTTAAAACTGTACCTGTTTGTATATTTTACTAGCTGATCCCGTGCACTTCGTCGCCCGTTAAATGGATCAACTCAATACTACCTACTCAAACTTTGTTCAATTCATTAACGTGTATGGTGTTCAAAATTTATCTTATCTTTCCCGTTGCCCTGAATAAAAATTCTGAATCGCAGCAGTACATTATCAGGTAGGCAATCTACCTGCGGTAGATCGCGGACCCCGTGCTGTTTGTACGGAAGTGTATGATTTAACTCTAAAGTATCAAAGTTATACCAAGTTTATTTTGATGTAATACTGTGGATTAATATAATAAATTTGGTTGCTCGTAAAAAATCGCAACTCTTAAAAAAATTATGATTGTTGAACTCCTTTTGGGTGTAATTTTCTGCGGTAAGTGCAACTCTGCCACCCTGGTAAGCATTGTTCAATAATTCGATTTGATGCAAGCTTGTACCTGATCTGCCCGAATAACCAATGGCAACCAATAAATAAATGCTAATTTCTAATGTAGACTGTAACCAATGGCAACTATAAATAAATAAAAATAAAATTTCCAATTTCTATCGTGAATCTCAATGTCCCTGTTTCAGCACCTATTTAAAATGCGAATTTTGGCAAATCCTTTCTTAGCGCACGTCTATATTATAATAGCTATCTGTATGCCAAATTTCAGCCAGATCCGTCCAATGGTTTGAGCTGTGCGTTGATAGCAGTCAATCAGCTTACTGTTTTTTATATACAGATATGGTTGCCATGGTAATATGGACGGACACACACACACACACACACACACTGACATACATTCATTTTAGATTCTGAGCGGAGCGATGAATGTATTGGTTTTACAATGATGTATGTTTTTATATTTTTATATTTTTATTTATATTTTTATTTATATTTTTATTTATATTTTTATTTATATTTTTGTGTCTGTCATCACGTTTTGGGACAGTAAAAGTGCTTCGATTTTCTTCAATAGTACCTTTTCTGATAGGAAAGTGAATCTAGTTGGTACTTTGGGGGGTCAAAAGTAAACATTTTCCAGTAGTTTTCACAAGCGCCGGGAAAAACAACATAAAAATTAAGGAAAAACGGGAATTTTTACGCAAAATCGATTTTCCAAAAAATCGAATTTGGTTATTGGTGTAACTTTAAAACAAATGACCGTAGATACATGAAATTTTCACTGGTTGTTTATATTTGCATTTTCTATACACGATAACATTTTCAAAATATTTTGATTTATTTTGAACTGTTTAGGGACATTTTCATTTTTCATTTTTTTTTAGTTTTTTTTCTAGAAATATCAATAAAATTTTATTTGTTGGTTGCGAAAGCTTGAAAATTTAATAGAAGGCTCCTAATATGTTGTTTCAAAGGCAGATGAAAAATATTAAAAATCCTTAGTCACAATTTTTTTTATAAGCATTTAAAGTTCAAAAATTGACAAAATATGGAAAAATCACGAAAATTAGCAAATTATTTTGAGTTAAGAATTCGTAAAAATTTTTCTTTTTAAATCTAAGATTTGAAAATGAAACACAAGATTCCTTATAAGATTATCTACCTTTATCAATAAAAAAATCTCTACCGGAAAGTCAAATTAAATTTTTATGAGCGTTTGAAATTCAAATTTTTACAACATTGGATTTTCACTCGATTTCTCATGTAGCGATTTCCTTATTTTGTTGTAATTCAAAAACGAATAACTGTAGATACATGAAAATTTCACTGAATGTTTATATTAGCATTTCCTATACACCATACAATTTTGAAAATATTTTGACTCTTTTTGAGCTGTTTATGGACATTTACAGCTTTCAATTTTTTTTAGTTTTTTTTTCTATAAATATCAATAAAGTTTTATCTGTTGGGCCAAAAAGTGTAAAAATTTAATACAAGGCTCCTGATATATTGTTACAATATCAGTTGAAAAATATTAAAAATACATATCCACGATTTTTTTTTATAAGCATTTAAAGTTGGAATTTTGACAAAATTTATCAAAATCTCAAAAATTATCAATCGTTGGAATTAAAAAATTATATATGTTCAGTTTTTATAACTAAGAGTTGAAAATTTAAAACAAAGATTCTCTTAAATAATTCATACTGTAACCAAAAAATCTAAAAAATATATAAACACACTTATTTTTTACAGACATTTTAATTTCAAATTTAGACAAAATTTCATATTTAAACCAAGAATTACGATTTTAGTTATTTTGTTGTGATTGAATAATATTATTCGTGGGTACTTGAAACTTCTAAAGTGTACAATTATATATCTATGACAGTATCACGGTTTTTGTTGATGTATAACGCGTTATAACTGTTATAAGTATCTAATGGATATTGTGATATGATTAATTTGGAATTTATTATAGGTCAATTTTTTGTTTAATACCATAGATATGTATATAATATGTCTTATACATAGACTGACATACCGTCACCGCTCAGAATCGTTTTTCTTATACAATGATATTATATCATTGAATTCAAATTTAATACCATCCATTATACAGTGACCCACTTGTAACCTACTGTACAGCAGAGCGACACCCACTTGCCCACCTTTTTTATATATATAGATTGATATGAAATCTTGGTAACCTTAGTAACCATGGCAACCTTGGTAACCATGGTAACATGGACACACAGACACACTGACACACTGACATACATTCATTTTTATATATATAGATAATTAAATAATTGCTTTTGAATTTTATTTAAGGAGTTCAGTTGATCAAAAATATACATTTATAATTTATTATACTTATGAAAATATTTGAAAATATTAGACAATAGGCAAAATAATAATTTCATATTAAATAATAGAATAATATTATTAAATATTAGACTTTGAACAAAATGGTGGAAAAATGTATGCATAAAAAATATATTGGGGGAGGAAATGTCCATGATTCATATTCAGTCATTCAGTCATTGAAGTTTTTAGAGGCACATCTCTTTCAAAGAAGGATATATGTTTGCACCGCTAACAAAGCGTAGGGCTTGCCAAGTGCAGGAAACCTTATAAATGGCATATGTGCCTAAAGTGAAAGATATTTAGGTCAATTTAACTGTTTCCATTGTGGTATGAACTTAATTTCGTTAAAAATTACTGAGTTGGATAGATTATAGGAACCTTGGTTGATTGGGAGTGGTTGAATGTCATCCATAAGTCAATTCAGCCTGGCCAATATAAAACTTTTGAACAATAATTTTTACTGCTCCAAACTATTTTTTCAAAGTTCCATACCCTTAACATATAGTTGTTTCTATGCAAAATTAATTTACATAAAATGTAGTTTTATTAATCGACGAAAATGAATAGGTACCGAAAAAAGCATATACCTATGTACTATATTACTATAATATGCAACTTTATTAATACATAATTTATATAATATAGAAAAATTATATTTTTTCAAATAAGAGGATGTTTTTAGTATATCTAGCCCGGTCCAGACCAAGAAACATTTGTAGGGACATATGGTTTCTGACATTGTGGTCGACAAATATTTATGTTACCGCTTTTATGAGCAGAAATCGCAAACATTGTCGATGACAATGTTGGAAACACTTGTTTCGGACAAAATTTTCTTTGGTGTGGACGGGGCTTAACAATGGTTAAAATTATTATAATTATAGACAAATATATATAATATAAATCATATCAGTGCAAATAGTGCAATGGACAAAGGTAAAGTGCAAGTATATAATAAAAAATAACAATGTTTATTGTTTATGTATAATTTGAATGTAGGTTAACTACGCGGCAACGTGATTGAACCTTCGTCGGGTATATTCAGACAATGAGTAGGTACTTGGTTTGTTTTCAGCTAAAAATAAAAAAAATTGACTTAAATCAGTTTTTTTTATATAGGATATAATTATAGAAACAATAATATTAAAAATACTTTAGGAATACTTGAATTAAATATAAAATATTATAATATGTGCTTAATGTATTGTAGTTGTAACTTGTAGTTTAATAACTATTACTTTTAGATTGTTGTATAGTCAAAAATTCCATCACATGATCTGAAATAATATTATTTATCTTTATTTATTGTGACTTTATTAGAAAAATTTTTTTTTTTATTTAGATGAATATTATGCATGAATTTTGTAAGTATAAACGTATTTATTTTATGGAAAAACAATATTTTGAATCATCATAGAATATTGACAAAAATTAGGTACTTACATCCGATTTCTTTTATACCTGTCCCTAAGCAATTTATACAAGTAATACAACATGAATATACAATGTATAATATAATGTTTAATGGTGCGTCTATTATTTTTCTTATAAAATGATGTATATAAAATAATTATTTGATGTGGATTAGCAGTTAGCACTGATGCAAGAAATCTAAATGTCGTCATATTATCATATATAAGTATATAACCATCATTGGCGCAACTAGGGGGGGTGCTTTGGGTCCTTAGCACCCCCCAAGTCAAAATTAGCACCCCCTAAAAAATAGTTTAAAAATTTGAAAAAAAAGTTAAAAATTTATCGAATTACAATAATTATAAGTTATAACACAATAATAATTTTTATAATATAACATTTTGTTATTTATAATGTTGAATTATCGGATGTGTTGATTTTAATTGTGTGTGATGAAGCAAGGTAATACACTATTACCACAGATTATATTTTTTCCTATTACTTAGAAATAAGTTAGTAGGTAATATATTTTAATATAATTTTATTTTCATAATTTTTTTTCTATTAGATCTTATAAAACAGAACAATTATCAATATGTGTTAGATACATTATTCCTAATAGCTATAATGTATGTGAACGATTTATTGGATTTTATGATGTATCAAATGGGAGAGGAGCCGAACATATTTCTATTGAAATTCTCTCTGTTCTAAAAAAATTTGGCATTTCTGATATTCCTCTTGTGGCACAAACATACGATGGTGCAAATGTTATGTCAGGATCCACATCTGGTGTTCAAACTAGAATAAGAGACTCTCACCCTGAAGCAATTTTCATTCATTGTATGGCCCATAAATTGAATTTGGTTGTAACAAATACTTGTAGAACTATTAAGGTGCATAACAAATAATAATAAATACTTAAATAATATTTAATACATTTTTATGTACGTTACAATTTATAATATATGTACCCATTATTTTTTATAATCAATTTAATCATTATCTTTTACAGGAATCTAATACCTTTTTTAATACTCTAGAAGCAGTTTATGTGCATTTTTCACAGCCTGGCAAAGATAAGCTATTACAAGATTTACAGAAATCCATGCAAATAAAATCATTATCGATTTCTAGATTATGTGAAACGCGGTGGTCGTGTCGTCTTAAAAATTGTAAAGCAGTACATAATAGTTTTGGTGTAATAGTAAATATTTTACAAAATGAAATAAATGAAGATACAAACAAAGAAGTGGCTCAAGCAATTGGTAATAATTTAATATATTACTTTGTATTTTATATTAATATAAGTATACTATGTAGACTATAATAACTTGAGTATAATATAACTATAAGACATTTTGTTCAAAGGTCTTCTGCACATGTTAAAAAAAATGTCATTCGTATTATATTTGTTCATTTTTGAAGAAATCTTTTTCAGCCATGCGTATCGTATCAAAAACTGGACTAGAACATCTATGACACAAGATCGTTTTGGTTATCTTTCTGTATTGCACATCGAGAGAGATATTGTTAATAATCTAGACCTCAATATTATACTAGACGAATACTCAAAGAAAGACCGTCGTATAGATTTAATATTATAGTAAAAAATGTAAATAAAATATATTATATATCATGTAGAAAAATAATAACATATAAATTGATATAATATATTAATATTAATAAAAAAATTAAAAATTAAATCAAAAAAAATAATTTTAAGTGACTTTTTGTTCTGGGTCCACATCAAGTATGACTTTTTTTTTGTTTCTGTTTTTAAAAACAATTTGTACTGTCCTGTGTAGACACAGAACTATGGTTTTTGTTTTGTTTTAGTGGTTAATATAGGCAAATAGTGGAGTTGGGTCCCATCGAGTCACAAAAAAACCTGGAGCTTAAGCACCCCCTACTTCAAATGTCTAGTTGCGCCAATGATAACCATACATTTTTAAGGATAGGTAGATATGATAATAATTGTGAATAATCTATATAATTATCTTGTTTGAACAGTGTACATTATTGTATATTTAATTAGAATACTATATAAATAAAAAATGTGTACCAACGGAAATTGACCCAAACAAAGAGTTTAGGGTTGACATTTAACAAAACCATCACTAAGGGGTGATGGGTGAATGGGTGATCTTAGAAATTTGAATATTATCAGTTGTGAGTTAATAGGCGACTACAACTATTAAGATTATAATTTTCTCTAAATAATATTATTAAAATAATAAGTATACAGTGGAACCTCGATAAGTCGATGAAATTCAAGGGAAATGCAATTTTTTCGACTTATCAAGGTTTTCGACTTATCTACTAAGGTTTTAGAAAAAAAATTCGACTTAAAGAGTTTTAAAAATGTATGTATGTATTAAAGTTTTTAATTATTATGTACTTAGTATATATGTATATACAATGTAAAAAAAAATGATTATACAGATGATTTAAATAAAAATGTATTACAAAAAAATATAATAAAACATGTGTTGCAACTTTATAAAAGATAATTTATTATTTTACTTTGATTTAAAATTTGAGATTTACTATTATCAATTGTATTTTCTATTACATTTAAAGCAAAGTACACTTTATCGTCCACATTACTCAATTGTTCGGTGAATGTCCTTAGCAATATGAGGGCTGCTGTTGCTTGCTTCATTGAAACAATGAAGATTAGATAAAATTATCGGAACGGACAAGCCGATTAGACAAATGTTTATAAAATTATCTGTCATTATCCGTCATATTCGGAGCACAGAATGTTCGAGTTATCTATAGTTTTTTTTTCGAGTAATCGAGGTTTTCGCAAGGGGACGGAATTTTTTTCGACTTATCAAGGTTTTCGACTTATCGAGGTTCCACTGTATTTCCAAAATTTTGTTCTATTAAAAATTGGTGTAAGAATTTCTGTATCAAATTCTACACCTGAACGATCATTTTCAAAGCTCATAATATTGTTGTAAAATTAAGATTAAAATCACTATGTTGCAAGCTCGTCTCGAAGGTTCTATGCTTTTATATCATATTGATTATATAAGTATGAAAACGATAAATAAGCGACAAAATAGGTACCTAGTATAAAATACTCAAAGCCTATTTTTGCATTATTTATCCACACATTATTATTGCATGATAACTTCATAATTGAAGATAAATGACTTGAAGGCAAGTAGACATCCACCGAACATTAATCAGCTTAGAAAATATGTTCCCCAAGACTGTGAAGACCAAGAACAATAGTTTAACGGCAGTATGTACTTGATACCTAACTGAGTGATAGTTAATCTAGTACAGCAGTACTCTGAAAACAATGAGATGCGTACCTACCGGTGAACTTAGAAGTTCTCCCAGTTGAATTGGTGATTCATCCACAAAACTGGGTAAGCAATGAAATGCTTTCTCAAGATTGGGACGATATTTGGTCAGTAACTTAAAAAAGCCCTACAAGTCAACTATAATTAATCTGCCGCTCATTGAGCTAGGTGCCTAGGTACAACGGCAAACACCGCAAGTGATTCTCGGGTAAAGGAAACTAGGTCAACGGTGAACTAATGAACCAGCCAACGATATACCACCAGTCTTGTTAAGAATACTTTTAAAATGTATTCAGAATATGTATTTCAATACTTGGTGTAATTCGTATTTAAAATACGTATTCAAATATATTCTTTTAAAGGTATTTAAATATAAATACAAATACCTTTTAAAAGTATTCAAAATACTTACACAAATACTTTTTTTTAAGTTTAATAAATGAATAATTAATGATCAATAGTTTAATCAATTCACCAATAAGTCGACTAAACACTATACACCCACAACATGAAGTACTATTATTGAATAGTTTCTTTAATCAAGCCAACCAAGTCCTCTTATGTGTCCCTCCATCTATTGTGCTTATTGTAAAAATATTTTATACAGATTGTACAAATTAAAATGAATATGACAAAAAAAAAAAAAGTTCAATAACATTTATAGTTTATACCTATAATTTATATTCAAATTATAAGCTACTACCACGGTACCACCAGGGGCGGATTGGGGAGAGATTTCGGCCCGGGAAAATACAAAGTATACCGGCCCACTTACCAATTTACCAAATATTTAATTTTAGCCAACATAATATTATTATGTGTTACTATTTTAACATAACTACACGTTTGGCGAGATATGAAATGTATAAAACTTTATTCGTAGTGTATATACATTATACATCGATAGAGTGGCGGATCCAGGATTGGATTTGGGGAGGGGCCTCCTAACAAATTTACTTCAAAGCCATATAGTATCCGAGGTCCTCGGTAAAAAAATTTTTAAATAATTTTTATAACACAAAATCTAATCTACATTTATTTTTAGAGGCAAAATTATTTATAATGATTTCTTTTTTATCATACATATTAAAATCTCTATGTACATTTAGAAGACATAAGCGTGTAACAGTGACACGGTCGACACAAAAATAATATCGTGTTTTTAGTCTAATCTCGAACACAACTGATAACTGATACGCGTTACATAGAATATATAAACAAGAAAAACCAACGAATGAACGAAATAGGTTCTAAAAATAGCAACTTTATCTGTTTTCATTCCACTAACATTCCCAATGGTTTCCAAAATAGATATGTGTAATTAATTATAAATAAAAATGTAATGTGTTACACAATTTAAAATATTTGTGATTTGAGTAAGTAAAAAGAGACTGTTGAAAGAGGTCGGTCTGGGGGGGGCCTAGGCCCCTAGGCCCCCCCCCCCCTGGATCCGCCACTGCATCGATATCAAATTTATTTTTATTTTTGAACAGTTTATGTTTACACATTTATAATAGTCCAAACTCCAAGTACTTATATAACACAGTAAAATTGAATAATTTAAATTACTAATGTTACGTTTTTTGTATTTAATAAGAAAGGTTATTACCTATTCAATAATATTTAATAATGCGTTTTTAGACTTAAATAAAAGCTTATAATTTACTTCCACTTAATATACCTGATAGGTAAAAACAGAATCAACATGCAAAATGTAGGTATGTGTATCTTTTTATTTTCTAAAAAATGTTTTACTGTGGTTTATTCATAATAACATTATGTAGGTACTTAAATTCTAAACAACCAGAAAAACTGTATAGTCTTGTTTTTCTTTAGTATTTTTATGTAATATAAGTCTCCGTCTTAGTACAATCTAACAAATTATAGTTCACTATCTGTATTCACCAATCAGCCGAAACGATATACCTAATAATAATATTTAGCTGTAGCCTGTAGTAGGGTAAAGCATGGTGTTATTGGCAGGGGTGTAGTTATTGGCACCAAGTATTTTTGTTTTTCGTATATAAAATGTTTGATTATGAATTTTAGAGATATTTTTTTTCGATTATATGGTCATATTGATACTATTTTACTATCAATCTTGATGTTATCATATTATTTATTTGATAATTTGCTATTCGATTTTGTAATGGAGCAGTTTAGGTGCCAATAACTACCAAAAACGAATTCTTAAGGTGCCAATAACTGCATACTTTACCATAAATAGTAAATATTATAAAAATTATTGTGTACCTACGTAATGTTACTTCCCTATTTTTCAATAATTTATAAATTCACCTAAACGATCGGTTAATTTCTCTCCCAAATTATATATGCTTTACTCAAGTTAATTTTGGGTTATTCGCCCAAACGAATGACGCTAAAATTTTTTACACCCGAAATACGTGTACTACTGTATTAGTATACTGAATTAAAAAGTGTATGAAACAATTTTCGGAAATTTAAACCCTGTCTAGTTTTCGATATTACAGTGTTTACTGCTCAAATCAGGTTGACTTTTTCTATTTTCTACTTCCGCGGGATGTCTACTTGACTTTTTCCGAAGTTTGTCGTTACCTAGAGATCACCCAATGTGGTTTTACATAACATATCAAGGGTTGTTTTCGATTTTAACTGTCCTAACTAGTGACCCCGCTATATTACATTTGCTGTTTTTGCTTTTCGAAAAATACTATATTTTTGCTTTCTGTCTCTCATCGTTGTGTCAGCAATCCACCGTAGGTAGATTGCCTACCTGATATACCTACTATTGCATACTGTCCGCAATCCAATTCGTATTATCTTATTTTGAAAAATCGGAAAAAAATGCAAATTTACTGGGCTAGCTGGTATCTAATAGGAATTTAAAAATGCATAGTTATTTGAAAAAGCGGCCCACCGGGAAAACTCCCTAATTCCCGGTGGCCCAATTCGCCCCTGAGTACCACCCATTAAATAAGAAGGAAGCCTATTTAAAGATTCAAGATAACTATGCCCATCCAACCAGTGATGGTCAGTGTCTGGTATGTCAAGGTAATATACTAATATGGGAGTGAAGAGCCGACGGCGATTCAGTGTTTAGTCATTCTGTTATCTGCTTGTATTTTGACAAAATCTTATTTATAAATTATCAGAAATTAGAAACATTTTAAAATAATATTTTGGAAACAACATTAAAAAAGGTGGGCAAGTGGGTATCACTCTGCTGTACAGTAGGTTACAAGTGGGTAACTGTATAATGGATGATATTAAATTTGAATTCAACGATATAATATCATTGTATAAGAAAAACGATTCTGAGCGGAGACGGTATGTCAGTCTATGTATAAGACATATTATATACATATCTATGGTATTAAACAAAAAATTGACCTATAATAGGTACCTATAATAAATTCCAAATTAATCATATCACAATATCCATTAGGTACTTATAACGCGTAATACATCAACAAAAACCGTGATACTATCATAGATGTATAATAGTACACTTTAGAAGTTTCAAGTACCCACGAATAATATTATTCAATCACAACAAAATAACTAAAATAGTTATTCTAGGTTTTATAATATGTAATTTCGTCCAAATTTGAATTTAAAATGTCTGTAAAAAATAAGTGTGTTCATATATTTTTTAGATATTTTGGTTACAGTATTAACTATTTATGAGAACCTTTGTTTTAAATTTGCAATCCTTAGCTATAAACACTGAACATTTTATAATTTATTAATTACAATGATTGATAATTTTCGAGATTTTGATAAATTTTGTCAAAAATCGTTTTTTAAATGCTTATAAAAAAAAATTGTGCCTATGTATTTTTAATATTTTTCAATTGCTATTGTAACAATATATCAGGAGCCTTGTATTAAATTTTTACACTTTTTGGCCCAACAGATAAAACTTTATTGATATTTATAGAAAAAAAAAACTAAAAAAATTGAAAACTGAAAATGTTCGTAAACAGCTCAAAAAGAGTCGAAATATTTTCAAAATTGTACAGTGTATAGGAAATGCTAATCTGAACATTCAGTGAAATTTTCATGTATCTACAGTTATTCGTTTTTGAATTACAACAAAATAAGGAAATCGCTACATGAGAAATCGAGTGAAAATCCAATGTTGTAAAAATTTGTATTTAAAACGCTCATAAAAATTTAATTTGACTTTCCGGTAGAGATTTTTTTATTGATAAAGGTAGACAAACTTATGAGTAATCTTGTATTAGATTTTCAAATCTTAGTTTTAAAAAGAAAAATTTTTACGAATTCATAACTCAAAATAATTTGCTAATTTTCGTGATTTTTCCATATTTTGTCAATTTTTGAACTTTAAATGCTTATAATAAAAAACTGTGACTAAGGATTTTTAATATTTTTTATCTGTCTTTGAAACAATAAAGTAGGGGCCTTGTATTAAATTTTCAAGTATTTTTACTCAACAAATAAATTTTTATTGATATTCATAAAAAAAAAAATTAATAAAATTGGAAACTGAAAATGTCCCTAAACAGTTCAAAATAAATCAAAGTATTTTGAAAATGTTATCGTGTAAAGAAAATGCAAATATAAACAACCACTGAAAATGTCACGTATCTACGGTAATTTGTTTTAAAGTTACACCAAAAACCAAAATCGATTTTCTCGAAAACAAATTTTGCGTAAAAATTCCCGTTTTTCCTTAATTGTTCTTTTGTTTTTCCCGGCGCTTTTGAAAACTACTGGGAAATTTAAATTTTGACCTCCCCAATTCACCAACGATATTCACTTTCCAATCGAACAAGATACTGAAGTTGAAAATCGAAGCATTATTTCGACTACTTATCGTGTACACAGCACAAAAAAAAATAAAAAAACACACATCATTGTAAAATCAATACATTCATCGTTTCACTCAGAATCTAAAATATAAAAACACACATCATTGTAAAATCAATACATTCATTGTTCCACTCAGAATCTAAAATAGTACATTCCGAAATATCAGTAATTGGAATTGGGAGTAGACAACGAGAATTAAAAAAATTATTTAGTATTCTAGAATAAAAATACAAATACAAAGTATTTTTTAAGTATTTAAAATACATTGGTTAAAAAGTATTTGAAAAGTATTTAAATACAAGTATTCGAATACTTAACAAGACTGTATACCACAAAATACGACCCTTAAAAAAATACAACGAATATAAAGACCAAATATCTACAGGAACGGGTAACAGACTTATTCGAAATAGCCCTATTCAGTGAAACCACCTTGGTACTCTCTGTGCATATTATTAAATATGTACAAAATTTATTCCAGATTTCCACGTATTGTAAAGAGCGTCGCATTAACTAACTGGCCTCGATAGCACCTTTCTGCACCATAACTGTTAGCTTACAAATTATATATTGAAATTATTTTAACGAGAAATAAGTAATTAAACGAAATAAATGGGATTTGGGTGGTAGTCTTTTAAAGTTTGTTTTTAGTGGCGACCAGTCTTCAATAATGAATGATAGTTGCTAATCCACGATACTGATTATCTATGTAATATTTAAAATATTTTATCATCTTGTTTGCACAGTGTATGTGATTCAATATTTAAATAAAATATTATAAAAAACAAATGTATACTAACTTAAACTGATAGCATTGTTTTGCCAACCCTTTACATCGCCAAACGTTGTATTCCCTAGAAGCGTTTTTTAATGATAATATTAGTATAATGTTATAATAATATTTTTAAACAAAAAAAATGCTATCTGTATATTGTAAAAACTATCGACTGCTGCCGATTGCAAAATATATTTAGAACAGTTGAAGTATGAGTGTAGAACACTTAAATTATAATATGTGCTGCCTTAAGGTCCTCATACACTTCAGCGGTGGCGGTGGCGTTAAATTTCTGCAGGACACATTTCACCGCCACCACCATCGCTCCAGTGTGTGAGGACCTTTGGAAAGTCAACTATGTTGGTGAAAAATTAAGGAAGAAGAAACTAAAGTTGACATTAATTATATTTTATACTTATCTTAACATATTATAAAACAAAGTCCCTTTTTCTCTGTGTATGCTTATATCTTTAAAACTACTCAATGGATTTTGATGCGGTTTTTTTAAATTGAAGGAACTATATTCCTTTTAATACGGTTTTCACTAATAAATCGGGCGAGTCACGGGGATGGTTTTAATTTACAATAATTTTTCTTCGTGAAATTAATTGGGTGACCGAAAATAATAAAAACCTATGTCTATATATATAAAATTACATGTTTGTCTGTATGTCATCCAACTCCTTCTAAACCACTGGACATTTTTTGTGTGTTTTTGAGTGAATTTCTGAATGGTTTAGATTCACAATTAGACCCTGCAGTAGCAGTTGGTTCAACCCGGAGAGGTGTTCTCAAACAGGTATTTTGAGATTTACGATTATTTTTTTTGCTTATAAATGGTTGCTATTGGTTATAGAAGAAATAATTAGTAAAAATTGGTATTTTAAATGTTTGCCATTAGTTATACTCTGGATGATGAGGTAAAAGCATTCATCTAATCGTCGCACGCTTATAGTTTCGAATAAAGAAATTATGTGTTAAAACAAATATGAGAGTTGAATGTATATTTGTAGCTATTACCTATGTAGGATCTCAAAAATTACTTGACCGATTTTGTAAGAATTTCGAATTATTCTTGGTGATATGAGGAATGTTTAAAGAGTAGTTTGAACCACGTTTGATTTATACCAAGTACTATACCCAATCCACCACATGTAAATTTTTCACGTTGGTCGATTAAGTTTTTTTTTTAAATTTTTTGGCGGGGGGAATTGGTACAACTAAAATTGGGTGACGGTTTATCCGAAGTTAATAGCCACAAAAAATGACTGGACCGTTTTCAATAAAAGTTTATTCAATATATGATTACTTGAAAATTGGAGGGAGTATACAGCTTGATTTTTAAACTCATATAGGTTGTAGATAGGTAAAGGGTAGCAAACACATGTGTTTTTTTAGCATACGAAAAAATAAATTTTTTTTTGTCAATCTAAATGGTTGCAATTCGTTACATATTATATTAATATTATAATTGGAAGAAATAGGGTATATACATTTTGTACAAATATATTTATTAAAAATACAAATCTTTGGCCTGAACAACGTCGGGCGGGACAGCTAGTTCAGTATAACTCACACATCACTTTTTGGGATAGTTACATTAAATTTTCCAATAAAAGTTATTAGGTAGCCGATAACTTTTGATGACGTGTTTCTCGAATTGTGCTGAAATCGTTGGTTTTTTAATTATTCAAAGTATCGTATTGGTTTATATTTTAGGTACACAAAATATATCGTATATTATAAGGCTATTATATAATACTATCGAATAAACAGTGAATGACATACTATCAAAAATACTTTTGATATCCAAAGATATAAATTAAATACTTGCCAGGTTTTATTTCTATCCACATTAAATTTTGTTTAACCATTTGTCCTGTAACGATATTTTAAATATAACAACGAATATTAATTATTGTAATAGTAATAACATTATCAATTGATATAGGTATCATATAAGATATAAAAATATTATGAATTTAATGTTTATACAAATATGAATTTAAACAAGTGCATATCAAAGGTTAATTAGTTATAACTTTAGAAGTACTTTATTATACCTACAGTACAGACTTACTTACAGTTATAATTCTATTTCATAATGAACACCAATAGGTAGGTATCCAGTTATAAATATTAATTTAATTAGGTAGGTACATAATATTAAGTTTTTATAGCAAACAATAAAATGGATGTCGTATGATTTAACCTTATATAAACAATGTTAATATGTTTACTGAAGTGTAACTATAATAAGGGAGTCTAAACATAAGAACTAGGTATAGGAACATATAACATCGTTCAAATCTCATTGGAGCTTATTTTATTGATATTTCAACTGAATTCTGAGACACTGTATCACATTAAGATTAAAGCGGAACACATACTGTGTATAAACATGTGTAATGTTTAGAAATGTGTATAGTAAAATATACTAATTATACTTACTGATACATTCTTGTCGAGCTTCATTAAAAATAATATTTATGATTAGTAAAAAAAAATATTTTATTTCAGTTATTATGAGATTTTAAAATATGATGTCAGTTTTAATACTCATATTATATTACAAGTTTTTTACTTGTAAAAAATTGTATTAGACAAATTAAGTAAAACATAATATACTTCTTAATCGTACTCAATAAAATACAAATATTATATACCATAATATACCTAATCTTTTCTATTAAGTAATTTTATTTTTATTTGTTAACAGTCATTTATGAATTTTTATGACAATTTATAATTTCTTCCAATAATTCTCCATAAATATTAAACTGTGATCTATCGTGTAAAGTAAAAAAAAATATTTATATTAGTACTCACGTCCTTCATACTTGTTTTGATTTGTATTTGCTCAATAACCCTTTAAATACTATAGCTAGACATCATTTTATATTATTCTTTAAATTGTCTTCAACTCTGTTAATATTATTTTTACAAAAATTAACTACATAATAATGGTAACTACATAACTAATACAACCAAGCATACAAATAATCGTTAACATATTAATATTTCTGACCATATTTGTATAAATATGGTATACATTTTATAAATAAAATTTAATATAAATTTTTGTAAAAATAATATTAACAGAGTTGAAGACAATTTAAAGAATAATATAAAATGATGTCTAGCTATAGTATTTAAAAGGTTATTGAGCAAATACAAATCAAAACAGGTGTTTCCATAAGCGGCATAAGCAATTGAATAAACTACCTACTCTAGAAAATAGTAGTGAATAATGTTTGATATTTGTATAATTATGTAGTTATATTATGTTGGATATTCACTAAATAAATACATTTTTTAGGTTCCGAGTGGAGCAATGCGAATGTATTGATTTAACAATGATGTGTTTTTTTTTTTAAATTTTTTTTTTATGTCTGTCATTACGGTTTAGGGCAGTAAAACTGCTTTTATTTTTTTCAACAGTATCTTGTTCGATGGGAGAGTGAATCTTGTTGGTGCTTCGGGAGGTCAAATTTTAAAATTTTCAATACTTAGATTCCCAGTTGTTTCCTAAATCGCCGTGAAAAACAACGTACAAATTTTATTGCAATTCATATTTTAAATTTTTACAATATTGGATATATTCACTTGATTTCTCACGTTACGACTTTGTTGTTTTGTTGTAATTCAAAAACGAATAACTGTAGATACATGAAATTTTCACTGAATGTTTATATTTAAAGCGTGAAAATTTAATGCAAGGCTCCTGATATATTGTTACAATTATAGAAGTTGAAAAATATTATAAATACATTGCCATATAAGCACAGTTTTTTTTTTATTATTATTATTTTGACAAAATTTATCATATTAAAATTGAAAAACTATTTTGCAGTTAAAAATGTATATTATATGTTCAACTAATATAGCTAAGGATTGCAAATTTAAAATATAAGATTCCACGTAACTAGGTTATATTATATTAATTACTTTATTCACCTTAATATCATCGAATATATATTTAGTAATGTATCATAGGCTGACTGACCGCCTTCGCTCAGAAATCTTTGGTGTGTATGGAGAGTGGAAAAAATCCCAGACATTTGGAACACGGCTATAATTAGTCCTTTCAGTGGTGTATTTACGGGGGGTAGAACCTCCCTCTTGACCTTTCTTTTTGTAAAGTTAAGTTTTCTAATTTTCTGTATTTCTCAATATGATATTACTTTTTAGTAGGTATGTCGTATGTCTGTTTTCTAAATGTTCTAGCCGTGGTAATAATTCAATAATTGTACCGCTCTGATATACTAATAATCGCCACTAATCGTTCGCGGCATATATATGTTACTATCAGACAACAAAAACATATACCTCTATGGTAGTATGGTGTACTGTAGTATTTGTAATTAACCCGATAAACAGTCGGTAAATAAAACAAAATTACCACAAAATCAGCATAGGGCGTAGGTATATTTTATCAGTTTTTCTATCTAATATTGAATAATAATTATAAATTGGGTAATAATTATTATATACTTTGTTTATTAGAACCGACTTAATGTGTTGGCTTCAGTAGCATATACAGGATTTATTTTTTTCTAAACAGGTTTTTATGTAATTGGTTATAACAAATTATAGTTAGTCTCAAATTTAGTCTACATTTAGAACACTCGTGTGTTCAACCCGGACAACTGGTCATCTATAGAGCCTCTTCAGGTCGTAATAAACATGGTAATAATCAATATACGATGATACATGATGGTACACCATTCGACGGTTATGGCAGACGTTTAGCAATGTTCTAAACTAACCAAAAAACTGAAACTACGATTATCGACGTCTTTGTCATATTTTAAAATATATTTTATATCTATTAAAAATCACCAACAATTGATCTACTCTGTAGATTGTGATAAATAAGATTTTTTGTGAATCGAAGACATTTCGGGGGGGGGGGGTCAGAACCCTAGAACCCTACCAATGCGTACACCACTGGTTGGGTTTATTGGCATGTCACCAGTCAAAACAATAATCATGCCAGATGATGTTATCGATGAACTGAGCATCCAAAAAAATAGAAAACTGGATTTTGTATGAGGTATAATAATTTTTTTATTTATCGTATTAAACACGGGATTCGCGCTAGTATGCATTTATAATAAATGCTATTATAGGTACTATACAATTTGTGTTAATTCTTATTTCGCCTTGATCCACTCTAACCTCAATAGGTAACAAGTTAGGTTATTTTAAAAAAGTATATTTTTTTTAAATGCCCTGGGGCTCTATATTATTTAAACGACCCAAAGGTCTTTATGAATATGTTTGACAATTATACATATTTCACATACTAGATATAAATTATATACCTATATATTACACGTTGATGGAGTCACTTCCAATGAAGTGCCTCCTGCCTTAATCTAAAATCTTGAGCTAAGTCGTATGGTTTCAGACGCTTAAGACGTCTGATATCCTTACAGTTATCTAATAGTTGAATGGCCAATGGATTGACATGGTGATCTAGCCTGGTCTCGTGTTTGCGAGAAAACCTTTGGTAATAATAAGAATAATATGCACCAGGACAACCATACACTATATGGTATTATATAGTATACGCACAAGCATTTTAACATTTGGTTCAAACTACAAAAGAAAAATGTAAAAAGCACTTACAATTTGCCGAGTAAAATGTGATAAATGTGCACCGGAGTGAATCACTTGGTGGGGCCTTATTATAAGTTATAAAAAGGGTCTAGTTAACGATATATAATGTCGGTGGAAGTTAATGAATTTATTCCGTATCACCATTTGTTAAAAATTTAAATAATATATTGATGTAACACTAAAAAGAAAAACTGGACAGAACAAAATTCGTCAAAATCATGAAAATGCCCTAGATAATATTTTAAGTTCTGTGCGGAGCAATTAATGTATTGATTTTAGAATTTATATTGTATTGTTAATCCTTAGCTACAAAAGTTGAACATTTTAAAATTTTTTAACTACAAAATAATTATTAAATTTTAAATTTGATAAATTTTGTTTTAAATGCTTATAAAAAAAAATGTTGACCATGTATTTTTAATATTTTTCAACTGCTATTATAACAATATATTACGACTCTTGTATTCATGCTTTTTTACCCAACAAATAAAGTTTTAGCGACATTCATAGAAAAAGACTAATACAATTGAAAACTGAAAATGTTTATATACAGTTAAAAACAAATCAAAATGTTTGAAAATGTTATCGTGTATAGAAAATGCAAAAATAAACTACCAGGTGCCAGTGAAAATTCCCTGATATACTTTAATTTGTTTTAGAGTTAAACCAAAAACCAAAATCGATTTTGTTGAAAACCGATTTTGCTTAAAAATTCCCGTTTTTTCTTAATTTTTTTGTTGTTTTTCACGTCGCTTTTGAAAACTATTGGGAATTTTAAAATTTGACCTCCCGAATGCACCAACTAGATTCACTTTCCCATGGAAAAAGATACGAATCGAAGCAGTTCTACTGCCCCAAACCGTAATGACAGACACAAAAAAAAAATTTTTAAATTAAAAAAAAAACACACATTATTGTAAAATCAATACATTCATCGTTCTACTCAGAATCTAAAATGTCTACAAGAAAGTCAAATTAAATTTTTATGTGCATTTGAAATTCATATTATTACAACATTTGATATTTACTCGATTTCTCATGTAACGATTTTCTTATTTTATTGTAATTAAAAAACGAACGACTGTAGATATTTGAAAATTGAATGTAATTTTCTATATACACTATACAATTTTGAAAATAATTTGACTTTTTTTGAGCTGTTTAAGGATAAGCTGACTGACCGTTTTTGTTCAGAAATTCAGAATCGTTTTTCTTGTACGATGATATTATATCATTGAATTCAAATTTAACATCATCCATTACAGATACCCACTTGTAACCTACTGTACAGCTCAGAAACATCCACTTGCCCACTTTTTTTTCAATGAATATCAATAAAACTTTATTTGTTGGTTAAAAAATGAATTAGCTCCGACTTCATGGAAAATTAAATTGTGTATAGAAAGTACAAATATAAACAATCAGAGAAAATTTCAAGTATATAGAAGTTCATTTTTTTTAGAGTTACACCAAAAACCAAAATCAATTTTGCGTAAAAATTCCCTATTTTCCTTAACTTTAAATTGTTTTTCCCAGCGCTTTTGAAATATATTGTGAATTTTAAAATTTGACCTCACGAATGTACCAACAATATTCATTTTCTAATTGAACAAGATACTGAAGTTGAAAATCGAAGTATTAATTCGACTACTTATCGTGTACAGTGTACACTGAAGACACACACAAAAAAAAACTAACGACATTGCAGTAAAATCAATACATTCATCGTTCCACTCAGAATCTAAAATAACTTAGACGTCTCCAACATTTATGAATAATAATCAATTATTTTCTGGGATTTTATGTGGGTCAAAATATCTTAACATGCGGTTAAAACTACAAAAGAAAAATTTAACACTTAGGTACATACGTAAATACGTTATAATATGTTTCCGTGCAACATGTGTTAAATGGGCACCTCAGTGAATCACTTTGTGGGGCCCCGAAAAGGTAGGTACTCTAATTTCTAGTTGACATTAACAAAAGAGTCGGGAACAAAAAAAAAAATTCTAGAAGAAATTCGCAATTTTTTAAGTTATAGAGCTCCGTAAAAATGTTTCTATTTATGTTTAATATTTTAAAGATAAATCCAAGATTTCCCATTAATGTTTATACTTGAACAAAAATAAAAGTTTATTATAAATCAAATTAACTTTTACCCATTACGAATTTGTTGCATACCTATATCTAATCACTGTTTAAAATTATAAAATTTAACACTGATTTACTATGTTATTTTATTTTTAATTACAAATAAATAATTAATTAATATTGAGTAGTTGAGTACTTGAGGTGTATATTATTGTCTTTCATTTATCAATTATTTTATTTTTACCGTTGAGTAACAAATAAAATGTTTTTGATAATATGTATTATTAGCGTATAAATTATAATACATTTTGAACCTGCGGGTCTGTATTGATTTTATAAATTTAGTCTACTCAAATCAGCTATCCAAATTTCGCCTATGATTATGAGTTGAATTGACTCTAATATTAAAAATATCAGAGTAAAACAAATTCTACTTCATGTAGGTTTAATTTTCTATGTTATGCATAAAGGGAACAAAACTACATTCAAAAACCTTACGAGTTAACAGTTACATAGTACTATTGTAGGTACATTACAAAAATTATTTATTGATTAAGAAGTACTTATTTATTTTTAATGAACTTCTTTAATAAAATATTATCACATAGTATGAATAACGAAATTGAAAATACACGATTGTTTGACAAAAAGAATTCTGTGGATTTCTTATTGTAAGTCACGAAAAATATTAAATTCATAGCGTATAAGAATGTTGTGATAATAATATATTGATGTGCACGATATGTTCAATATTCACTAACAAATTTATTATATTAATTGTTTTTTTAAGACAAAATAGTTCGGACAAATTTGATTTAGTCGGTAGGTATTAAATCTCATAATCGCATGTGGTTTATTGCATTAATCGTTGTGGGTCTCGACTCTCGAAATAATAAATTTATGTATCAATGTATGATGTAGGTATAGTCATATAGACTGTATACCTACGTATGTAAGTATGTTAATAGTTGGTTCAAACTATAAATACACCTACACTTACAGATTATCATAAAAAAGAGTTAAATGTGCATGTGCACCTGAACGAATCACTTTGCATGGCTCCTATAAGGTTCTAGTTAAAGATATCACGTCGGTAGGAAGTTTATACAATTTTGGTGTACCTATCTATTGATTTATTTTTTTTTATATTCATGTAATTATAATTAACTAATAAGTTTTCCTTAGGTATTGTAAAATGTTTTGAAAAAAATAATTGGTTTATCGACCCTAAAATATAGGTATAGAGGCGCAATTATTGGTATGTGAAGAGGTCATTTTAAGTTAATTTGGTAAACTACTTACCTATAAAATCTTTGTTACCACTTACCATATAGGCAGTAGGTACCACAATTAAAATTATGAGGCCTCGGTTCAAAAATATTTTAGAGGCATTTTTAGTTTTTACTGTAACATTTGCGGAAATATGGTTTAGCTTAGCCACCAAATATATCAAAATCCCTGCCCCCTCCCCAAAAAAATAAATAAATATATATAAAGTTTTTTTTTTGTGTCTTAACCAAACCTTTGATCACATTGATCATTGATGTATAATTAATGTTAGCCCCCCTGAGATTTTAATAAATTTCTTCTTATATGTACTTAAGACATAAATAGTGGCAGGCAGGATACAGGCATATTGAGAGTTCATGTATGATGTATCCAACAAAAGTGTCCTACCCACTTGTCATTTTTCTTTAGTACCTAATTGCAACTTATGTAATAAAAAAAGGTCCAACTGCACTTGACTATAATATTCAAATAATATATCATTATATTATAAAATGATATCTTAAATATTTGATTAAATAGTAGTATATACTAATAACAAAATAAATTCACTTATTATAATGTATAGGTACATTTATTACATTTATGAATGTCATGCATCTTTTTATATTAAGAATTAAATATTTAAATTAATCTGCAGTAAATTCCGTGACGGATAAAGTTGGTAAAATTGAAGATAAATATACAAATGAATTATTATTATTTTTATTAACTATTATAATTATTTATTCTGCCAAAACAATAACAAGTAAATTATTACAATATAATAAATTAATAATAGCTGATACGAATACCAACTGAGCTATAAGCTCGGATCTGGTATACGGAGTTCAACGATATTATCAAAGGTTACACGGAAAAAAATATGTGGTTGATGTTACTAGAATTATAATAATTCGAACTATATTTTATAGTTATATATAGGACAGCTATAATATTAGTTAATAATACTATATTATTATAGTTATTTTATTATAGCTATGGTAACTATAATATAGTAGTGACTACTAAAACATTGCAGTAACTTTTTAGTATTGAATACTAAACGTTTTAGTTAATTAACCTAAATTTTATAGTAGCTTCTATTATACAATTTAGTTAGCAATACTTTATCTTTAAAGCCCTTAGTACTGTATACAAACCGTTATAGTAACTCAACCTAAATTTTATAGTAGCTTCTATTATACAATTTAGTTAGCAATACTTTATCTTTAAAGCCCTTAGTACTGTAGACAAACCGCTATAGTAAATCAACCTAAATTTTATAGTAGCTTCTATTATACAATTTAGTTAGCAATACTTTATCTTTAAAGACCTTAGTACTGAATACTAAACGTTTTAGTTAATCATTCTACATTTTAAAGTAGCTTCTACTATACAATAGTTAGGAATACTTAGGGCCGGTCTTACCAGGGGCGCATTAAGGGGGGGGCAAAAGGGGCATTTGCCCCGGGCGGAAGTTTTTTGGGGGCGGTACATTTTTGTAATTTTTTTTTTTTTGTATCTCAGAGTCAAAAAGAAAACATACAAATTGTATGACATAATGGAAAACTCGGGTTTAAGAAACAACTAATAATAATTAGAACTATGAACTATCATACTAATGTACTATTAAACGTTATAAATTATGTATATAAAATTATGTCATAGTATGAGATGGACATTTATATGCAAGCTTCAAACTAGCACCCTCAGTTTATTTCAGTATTTCACCAGACACCAATCATTTATAAACTATCGTGGTTTATTGGTTCGGAATTTTTCTTTTCATTACAAATATTGTAAACTGTTTACGAATTCACGAATTCATTTTTTTTTTGTCCGTCATCATCTTTTAGGGCAGTAAAAGTGCTTGGATTTTCTTCAACATAGTATCTTTTCTGATAGGAAAGTGAATCTAGTTGGTACTTTGGGGGGGTCAAATTGTTATAAGCATTTAAATTCCAAATATTGACAAAATACGTGAAAATGGCGAAAATTTGCAAATTATTTCGAGTTAGAAATTCATAAAAAATTTTCTTTTTAAATCTAAGATATGAAAATGTAATGCAAGATTCCTCATAAGTTTGTCTACCTTTATCAAAAAAAAAAAATGTCTACAAGAATCTCAAATTAAATTTTTATGAACGTTTGAAATTCATATTTTTACAACATTTGATATTCACTCGATTTCTCGTGTAACGATTTTCTAATTTTGTTGTAATTAAAAAACGAATGACTGTAGATACTTGAAAATTTTACTAAATTTTTATATTAGCATTTCCTATACACCATATTATAGTTTTGAAAATATTTTGATTCTTTTTGAGCTATTTACGGACATTTTCAGTTTTCAATATTTTAATTTTTTTTTCTATTCATATCAATAAAATTTTATTTGTATGGTAAAAAAGCTTGAAAATTTAATGCAAAGCTCCTAATATATTGTTACAATAACACTTGAAAAATATTAAAAATACATAGGCACAATTTTTTTTAATAATTATTTAAAATTCAAATTTTGACAAAATTTATCACATTTAAAATTTAATAATAATTTTATAGTTAAAAATTTATAAAATGTTCAACTTTTATAGCTAATGATTGAAAATTTAAAACAAGATTCTACGTAAATAGGTTATATATAAATTGCTTTATTCACCTTAGTATCATCAAATATACTTAGTAATATCATAGGCTGACTAACCGTCTTCGCTCAGAATCGTTTTTCTTATACAATGATGTTAGTATATCATTGAATTCAAATTTAATACCATCGATTATATAGGGACCCACTTGTACCCTACTGTACAGCAGAGCACCTTTTTTTGTTTATCAAACTTAAATAACTTTTATTTTGGTTTTGATATCGGAAATATAAAAACAAAGTTACAGAGTAAATTTTCTCATTTTTATAGTGTGAACATTTAATTTCTTAGCTTAGAGTAGAGCCTGAATGTTTTTTATACCCGTGCAAAACAGTTTTGCCTATGTTGTACCTACGTCTGTAATACGGAGGCAACACATGTGGGTGTACCTAGCGTACCTAGCGTCTTCTTTACAATCATACAGACTATTTGATACATTGCACTTTAGAAATTATTGTATACACTATACAAATTAAATCTAATGCAATGCAGAAATATTAGGATTAGGAGGTGTGAACCATAAATTATCCCAGCACCCCCTGAATTCACACCCAATGTGCGCCTATGGCTGTCAATAGAAAATGAGATGATTAGAAGTATTGATTGGTCAAGTATTATAAAAGAGTTTGTGAACAAAAAAATAAGAAAATATTTAACTAGTATTGTTCCATATTTGTCATTTAAACAGTGGCGGCTCGCAAGTAAATTCATTGGGGAGACTGAAAATTTAATAATAAAAAAAAATGAACCCAAAAAAGATAAAAAAAAACCTTTTTTTATTATTATAATTGATAGCTTTATAAAAATTATAAGAATAGATAATTATTAAATAATTATAATAATTTAATTATTACTAGGTACACGCTGCTATACAATGTCAAATAGCTAAATTTAATAGTCTAATACGGACGCACGACACGCTGCAGTTTTCGTGTTTACAGAAAAATACGTGACGACCGCAATGCGAACGGCAAAAACTTTGAATGAGTCTAGTCTCAATGTACTGAATAACATCTATACAATCTATCCCCGTCCTCCGCCTTGTCATGCATATGCAATTTGATTATATTACATAATTGAGTCTTTCGGACGGCAGACTCTCGAACTAACGACCGTCGTCGTCGTCGCCGTCGTCGTCGTTATCGATATATTTAGCCTGTATTGTTATCGATATATTTTTATATTGTATTGTTATTGAATGACACTCATTATTAATGTAAAAATAGAATACAAAATATTATCAATATTAATATCGAAAACCATGATAATTATTTTCAGAATGGATTTAACATAAAAATATTAAATTATAATACAATTTTCTTCAAACTTTTTTATTGCATTACTACTTTTTATTTTTATGGGGAGTCGCCGTCTCAAAGACTCCCCTGACGAGCCGCCACTGCATTTAAATAGTTTTATAATATGTAATAATATTTTATTGTTAATAAAGAATAAAGATATATTTATTATTATAAGTCAATGCTTAATACATAGGTACTCCATAAATAAATAAAAATATAGGAGTTGCTTACTAGGAGGTATTTATTAGTTAATGAAATATAAACATTTTACATAATAAATATTCCAATTACCAGTACTATTTTAAAAGAAAGGATTATTATTCCAAGTTCCAAATAGATATTTAGTAATTAATTTAATAAGATATCTATGTAGGTATAATAACTGTATGAAATGTAAGGTACTAACTTAATTTTTCAAGCGCAGCGAGGAAATTTTTTTTAAGTTTTTTATACTTTCATTAATATTCATAAAATACACCAGGGGCGCAAAATAATTTTGCCCCCCATATGTGAACCCTTAATGCGCCCCTGGGTCTTACAATGTCCGGTTAAGTTATCCGACACTTAACCGGCCGAATTCTGCCGGTTATGAAATCTGTTATCAGTCGGTTAGTGTTAACAGACACTTTACCGGACATTGTAAGAACGGCCCTAAATCTTTAAAGACCTTAGTACTAAATACTAAACGTTTTTGTTAATCAACCAACATTGTATAGATTATATTAAATAAATTGAAAAATTAAAAATATATACCTACCTACCATTATACTTAAATTACTAAAATAAATAAAGCCAGAGATAAATGTAAGAATATTTTTATTTTTATTTAAATACAATTAGGTAATATAAAAACAATATATTTAAATTTAAATTAATACAACTGAAAACAATATAATATTAACTAACCTAAGTATTTTAATATTTGTATACTTAAGTAGGTATGGTATAATTTATAATAGTTATTACAATATTAGTATAGAATATAGATATAACGTACATATTTTATTTTATTGGTATAAATGTTAGTCCTGATATGTTAACAGCATGAGTAGGATATATACTACCCAATTGCTCCAGAGAAATACATACTAAATTATTTGTCTTAATAACATTAAAGGCTTGAAAGTGCTCATCAAAATATACAGTTTGATACATTTCACAAATGGTAAATGGACGCTTTTCGTCTGTCATAAAAATTGCTATAATTAAGCCAAAAGATGGCATCATAGTGTCAACCTGATTTGCATCATACATGACACACATGTTTTTACAATTATAACTTGTACCTTTGATGTTCACCCACGATACAAATGTAATATTATCAATATGAAAGTTAAACTTTTTATTTAAAAAATTGATTCTAGTATTATAAGTATCTAACATGAAAAAATCTAAGGTTACCACACGACCTAATTGTATTGGAATTGTGTACATATTTTCAACAGAGGATAAAAATCTGTAGGACAATTGTAATTGTTGTTTTAAAGACAAAGTGTACTTAATATTTTTCCGAGATGTGATAGCATTAGCTGCTGTATTGTATACAATTCGTTTAACGTAAATACTAATACAATAAAAATATGATATAATTAAATAAACATAACATGATAAAAAAAAACTTTAGAAATAAAAATGTACATCAGCATTACATATTATTATAGGTACATATTAATATATTATAAGATATTATGTTTAGACTTATTGACTTTTTATGATTTTATTAATACACACGCATTATCATCAAGATCACTAACTATTTTATTTATTGCCTTTTTTATTTGATTTTTATTAATTATGTTAATCATATCATTGGTATTATTAGATTGACTTTCACATAAACTTTTTATAAGACTCTTTACTTCGTTATTTAAATTTTTGAAAATAGTTTTCCTCATTCTAATTAGGAGAATTTCTGGAACTAGTTTTAAAGTATAATTTATGACGGTTTAAAAAATGTTCCTGTTCTTCTGTCTATTATTTCTGTAGCATTTTGAGTGTATGGTTCTGTATGGATTTAACTAAAATTCGACTAATGTATAGTTTATAAACAGATAATATATTAGTATGGTTGAATAATTCCTCTGATGAGTATTTTAATGGTAGGGTGTATGCTACTTTTACAATCATTTTTTTGTGTAGAATGCAATGTATTGATATCTGTTCTGTTGGTGCCTCCCCAACATGATATGCCGTATAATAGTATCGAATTACACAGTGCCATGTAAATTTGTCTTATAATTGATTTATCAGGGAATCGAATTTTGTAAAATTATACAATTAAGCTCCTCATTTTATTTTTGATATTATGTACCTATATGTTCTGACTATTTTAAGTGAAAATCCAATGTCACTCTTAAATATTTTAATGATAATACCATTTTAATTGGTTTGAAACTACAATTTGTCATATCAGTTACACATTTATGTATTATAAATTTATATCCAACAGCTGGTAACTGTGAATGTATAGTAACTATTGGCATGCAAACCGATTTGTTTATGTTAAGTGATAACAGATTTTTTTTCTATCCAGTCATAGATATGCCGCGAATCGATTTCGTCAGTATCTTTTAATTTTTCCCAATTATCTTCGAAATTAACTAGTGCTATGTCATCCGCGAACATGAATAATTTACCTTTTAATGAAAATGCAGGTATAGAGTTAATATATATTAAACACAATATAGGGCCTAAAGATGTACCTTGAGTGACTCCATAATCTTTAACATAACAATATGATTACTGTAATAAGGTCCGATAGTTGTTAGTTGTTGTCTGTTACTCAGATAACTGGTAAACCACTTTAATGCATTGTCATCAAAGCCTAATTCCTTTAACTTGTTTAATAATAATTGTCTAGGTACTGATTGAAGCAAATGCTTTTTCCAAGTCCAAGAATAAAAATAAATTTTTTTTTTTTAGTATTCCTTTTCCTATGTAAATAGTTATTAATGTCGATTAAATCGTCTGTACGCCACTGATTATATGTGTTTTCAAAAAACATTGTTATATAATGACTTAGAATTGTGTAAGCTGTATGTGTACCTGGTCGCGAATTATGTGTGCGCAGGTGTCGAACAGCGATACGTTTTCGGGTAATAATTGTATATTGTATGTAGAATTTATACTGCGTGCTTTTAAAATGTGTTATGTCCGTTATAATAATCTATAGGTACTACTCAATCATGTACAATTTTAAAGCACATTTTGTGGCCTGAAAGGGTCCCAGTCCACCACTAAACCCACGCCTCCGGGGGGTTATTTAAAACAATATTTTGATAATTATGAGAACGAAAATGTATTATATTAAATTGTCATTTACTGCGAACTTAGAGTTCAGAACCCTGATGGCTGATGTATAGACACATATAAAGTCTTTCGGTTGCAGAAATAGGTTTTTTAAATTTTTCTTTGTTTTTATTATCTTCTAATTTTTAATGATTACAACTATATAAATCGCTGGCTCGATTCCTTGGTCACGGGCGGCATTTTTCTTTGAGCAAGTCATGGTGTCCGGAGAACAAGTGCCACCATCCCCCACATGACAGATCCCTACGGGTGCCCAATCAAAAATTCTGCCAAACCCAACACACACGTGTTCCCCCCTACCGACAATAAAAACGTACAAAAAAACCAATACAGCTAATGGCCTATGATCTGGGGTTAAGTACAAAAAAATAAAAATAAAATATTAAAAAAGTATGTGAATTGAACAATTACTAGCCATAGTTATAATACAATAACGGTGAAATTAGGCTATGTATAGATTGATAATAAAATTAAATGTCATACGTATGGACGTTATGCAATTAAGAAATGGCTATATTTGGAATGTGGAACTAAACATACATTTTCCAAGACTTTCGACACTAAAGTTAATAGTGGGTTAGTAAATACTAATATAGATTTCAAATCATTGAGTATTTTATTTAAATCCTCTTGTTGTTCATTAATTGTCGGTTGCTGACCTCGAAAACAATTATCGGACGAGTGATCTTCCCCACATTTAAGGCAGCGAGGGTGGTGAGTATTGCTCATACTTCTTTGTGTGATCAAGTGATTAATAATTATGGCATTGAGGTGTCACGATTTTTTTTTTTAAGGTTTATCTATTGAAACTGTAGTGTGTAGAAATGAAGAAAATAGGATATATTGAAAATGTCCGATTAGAAACGGATTTTGTATTGTTTTTAAATTAAATATGCCTGAATGCAGAAAACTCATCTAAAAATTGTTGTATATAATTATTGAAACTTGGTTAGGAACTTATTACTTTTATGTTTTACATTTAAAATATATAATAACGATAACACGGGGTCTTGGGTAGGCTATATAGCTGCACCATTGTCATGTGTCATTTTTCCGGGCTTCTGGTAGTAACTAAATTTTAATAATAGGTACCTATCATAGAAATAATAAAATATAACGCTATACCAGGCTGTACTGACTACTGTATTACGAAAAAAGTATTTTACTGAATTAAAATACTGTTTTCGTTTGAAAAATAAATTATAACTGTAAATAAGATAAAAGTGTATACGCGACAGCAGAATGTCAATGGTGTTTAGGCTTGTCGCTTATAATACCATTGATTATAATTTATAAAAACTAGTATTCATAACCAATGATAATACTATTACAAATAATTGAGGCGTCATGTGGCAAAGTCAGCAATCTCCAAACGCAGTGATTTTTGGTAAATGTCAAAAAACTGTTTTACCTTTATTTCTTGTATTTTTCCATGATATTTTATTTACGTTGGTTGATAGTGGAGTTTGGTGTTATTCCCTGTATTCATATAATTTGTTAAATGTCAATAACATTAAATAATAAAGGAGGGAAAATGGACTTTGTCAAATTTGCCGCGGAACCCAAGAAGAACCCACGGAGATTGCCGCTTTTGTCACAGAAACGCATGGAGATTGCCTCATTTGCCACAGAAACGTAGAACATGTTGTATATGGTATTATGATTGGAGATTGCTCTCTTTGCTGCGATCAGTTAGTATTAAAAAGTTTTATCTCGATGGGCGATTATATGTGATAAAAATCAGCTTCACCAATCGACGCAGAGTAAAAAGTATTATATGAATATGATCAAAACATTTATTTCAAAAAAAGTGGAGATTGCTGACTTTGCCACGTAACGCCTCAATTGCCTTTAATCGCAAGTAGGTACATTCCACAATTACAGGTTACGCATAGGAATCAATACTTCAAAAATTCTTGAAATTTTTAAAACTTATTTTAGGAGCTAAAGTTTAATTTTTGGTTAGATTGATTGAATTCACGTTGATATTTTTATTAAGTTAGCCATTTTGAAAACTTTAAACGAGTACAATGACTTTGTTTTCTTCGCAAATTAATAAATATTGCTTTAAGGTAAAAAGCAATACAGGTACAATATTTTCAAGTTTTTCGACCAATTGAACATGTTTTATTGTTAATAATTTTATAAAAACTAATAAAATTCGAAATTTTCTTATGCCTATTTTGAAAATTGCAAGGTTGATAGAAAATAAAAATCTTTGTTGAACATTGCACGGGCCACGGGTACAGTTATTTTTTTTAGTTACACCAAAAATAAAAATCGATTTTTAAAAAAAATTGTTTTAATAATTTTTCTATTGTTTCGACACTTCACAATGTCGGAAATTTTAAAGAAGAAATAAAAAAAACTACTTAAACGTCTTCAACTTTTGAGAATAATAATCAATTATATTCCGGTATTTTATGTGCGTCCAAATATTTTAACATGAGGTTAAAACTTATAACTACAAAAGAAAAATGTAACACTTACTCATGGGCGTTCTCACGGGGGGGGATATGGGGGATAGATCCCCCCCCAAGGTTCTTTATTTTTTACATATTAGTAATACACGTTTTGTCTACTTTTGATATGTGTTTGTGTTTTCAATATTGACTTGGTAGTTATTATTTTATTTTTTTTTTTGCTATTTTTCTTTATCGTGATTAATGATTCCACCAGCCGTAAACAATATTATTATTTATCACTGATAATTATAACATATAACAGGCAATTCGCTTTACAATTGATTTGTACTATATTTTTGTAAAGAATCACTCCGTCACCAGCGTTAGAAAAAATGTAAAGGTAAGATACACAATAATAACACCACAGTGATAAAATAAAATAAATAATTTAAACTAGGAATGGAAAACGTTTTTAAAAAACGTTAGTAAACGGAAAAAAACGAAAACAATTAATAAAACAAAAACAAAAAACGATAATAAAAAATCCCAAAAACAGAAAAAAATTAATTACGAAATCAAAAACGAAAACGCAAATAAATTATAGTATTATACATTATTATATTTATAACACGAAAAAAAAACGTTACTAAAGTATTTACTTTTTAATCTTTACCAACAATGCTCTATTAAAATTTAAAAACATTTTTATTTGAAATCAAGAATAATTAATTTTAATTTTTACTCTTATGTGCATTTCTAAATTGCTAAATTTACTACTATAAAAAAAAAAACAATATTATCAAAAACAATATAGAAAAATAACGTTTTTAAAAATGTTAATCAAAAACGGTAAACAAAAACAGTATTTTTTAAATCAATAAACAAAAACGAAAAAATTTAAAACATTTTCCATCCCTGATTTAAACTGATTCATAATATTCTTTTATAGTTGAAATAAAAAGAACAATAAATATGACTTGAATTGATTATTTGATATTATCAACTATATTACTATCAATATTATTAGATTCTGAGCGGAGTGAGGGATCTATTGGTTTTTCAATATTGTTTATATTTATTTTTACTTTATCCTGCATACAAAATTTCTACCAGAAGGAGTTCTTCGCTTTTAACATAATATACCTAGTATATCTATTATTTTAGCAAATTTTATGAAGATGGTACTTTAGAGAGGTAATTTTTCAATTTTCTCAATATTTATTTAATGACACATTACAATTTCACCGACAAATTTCAAAAACCGCTAAAAATGTGATTTCAATTTCTAACTCTTTGTTTATCACCATAGAAACAAATAAAATAAAAATAATGATTTTAGTTATTTTATCGTAATTTATAATATTAATTCAACTTACAGGCTATAATAAAATATAATAATTAATAATAATATAAAATATCCAGACTGACAAACCGTCTCCGCTCAGAATCGTTTTTCGTATACAATTATATGATATCATTGAATTCAAATGTAATACAATCCATTATACAGTTACCAACTATTGTAATCTACTGTACAGCAGAGCGACATCCACTCACCCGCTTTTTTAATATTTATTATTATAGTATGGGAGTTGTGAGGCAAAACCCTTACGGCTTATTTTGAAACCATTTTTTTCATCCCCCTCCATTGAAATATCCTGAGAACGCCTCTGCACTTACTATAGGTATTTACCTACCTACGTAAATGTGTAATAAAATATGTTTCAGTGCAAAATGTGTAAAATGTGCACAGCTGCAGTGAATAACTTTCAGGGCCCCGAAAAGGTAGTTTCTAGTGTTCTAGTTAACATTATCAAAAGCGTCGGGAAAAAAAAAATTTAAGAAGAAATGTTACCGATTAAATAGAAAGAAAAATAACAGGTTATATAGAATATTGGCAATATTCGTCAAAATCAAGAAAATTAGCATTTTTTTTAGGTTAGAGCTTTGTAAAATATTTTCTATTTTTATTTAAGATTTAAATTTAAATACAAGATTCCCCATTAGTTATTGTAAATTAACAAAAATAAAAGTTCATTATAAAGCAATTTAACTTTTACCCATTACGAATTTGTTACTAACTCTCAATGACCTTCGTAATTCATATTTTACATACCCATAACGCTTTAAGACCACATGATGTGTGTATGTTAGTTGTTAAATGTTTTATACAATAAAAAAATCAAATACATTTTTTATTGAAGACAAAACATATTATATACATGAAAGTATAACAACATTCCTATACATTAAAATTATTTGTGCACCTCGAGAATCATTATGAGTTGAATTCACTCTAATATTAAAAATATTAGTGTAAAACAAATTTTAATTCATGTATACTTGTTTCATGTATAATTTGATATGTTATGCATATTATAGAGAACAAAACTACATTCAAAAACCTTATTAGTTTACAGTTACAATGTTACATAGTACTATTGAAGGTACAATACAAAAATTATTTATTGATTAAGAAGTTCCTACTTATTTATTTTTAGTGAAATTGTTTGATAAAATATTATCATTTAATATGAATAACAAAATTGAAAATACATTAATATTTTTTTTTTTTTTTTTATTAATTAAACATAAGACTTTCCTAGCCTAAGGCTATCTAAATCTAGGGATATTGAAAGTTTACATCATTTTTAACATTATAACATGATAATTAAAAATTTTTAAGTACTATGGATAATTACAATTGGTAATAAAAATATTCATAAGTAAGGTGATTACAATAATATTCTGATATTTACATATTTACAATAGTATAACTATAAGTAGCTGAAGTCGTAGAGTGATCTGGAAGAAGCGCATGTGTATGACCGCGTTTTAATCGACGATGAGTTGGGTGGGTGAGGAGGTTATAGTGAATTGCGCCTGATGAGTTTGGAAGAGAGCAGTGGAAATTTTTTGCTAATGTTTTAATATGAGCTTGGATATCTTGGATTTGAAAGTCTTTGTGGAGATTTGCATTTCTGACAAACCACGGAGCATTTGCAATTGTTCTGAGGACTTTGTTTTGGACAATTTGCATTTTTTTGATGTGCGAGGATGCACAATTACCCCATACCGGGCAAGCGTAGGTAAGAATTGGGCGTATAACTTGTTTAAAAATTATTAGAGAGCATTTTTTTTGAATAGTTGAATTTTTGTTCAGGATGGGATAAAGCATTGAGATGCGCTGGTATGCTTGCTGGACTTTGGATGAAATGTGGGGCCGCCACGTGAGTCGTTTATCAAGAGTTACACCAAGGTACTTAACCGTCGGTTGCCAGGGTATATTTTCACAGTCACATTTTAGTTGTGGGGGAGTAATATAGCGACGTAGACTAAAAATAACACCTATGCTCTTCGAGGCGTTGATTTTGATTCTCCAGTTTTGACACCAGTGTGAGAGGGTATTTAAGTGATCTTGCAGATTTGTGGATATTGCTTCGATGTTGCGTGATTCTGTGAAGATGGTTGTATCATCAGCGAAGAGAGCAATTTGTGTGCGTGGTGATTGAGGGATGTCGGAAACGTAGAGGTTGAATAAAATAGGACCAAGTTTAGAACCTTGGGGTACACCAGCAGAGATAGCCTTAAGGTTAGAGGCACTGTCATTGATTCTGACTGGGTATATTTATAAAGTAATTTATCGCGTTGTTTTGACCGAGCGTATTGATCGGAGAATTATCAAAGTATATAATATATATATATAGTATATGCGTTCACGATTTTATAATATAGGGTGTTTACTGGCGCCGCCGATTGTGTAGTCCACTAAACGGTTGATCGGGGAGGTCTTGAATATTATTTATGCGTTTCATGCATAGACAAGAATACTAATGTTTCATGTGTCGCGTGTATGTAAGAGGAGTGCGTATAATGCATAGGCGCAACTACAGACCAAACACTGGGGGTGCTAAAATTATGTAGATAACACAGACCCGACACCGCCAAATAACATACTTCGATTTTATAATTACTATAATCATTTCTAAAAGCACCGTAAACACATAAGAACACTAATATTTAAGTAAATCAACAGTAATATACCTGATAAATACATAAGGTATATTATATTATTTAGGTGATAAAAATAGTAACCTGGAAGTATAAACGGATACAAAATGTGGTCAAGTGGGTACCGCTTTGCTGTACAGTAGTTGTTGAGCATGTCCTTGGAATGGATGTGTTATATTTTAATTATAATTTGAAAAATTTTCTCATTGCTATAAATAGTTCATAAAGAGTCGAAATTGTTTGAAGAATTTACGATGCATAGAAAATGCTAATATAAACAATTGGTGAACATTTCAAGAGTTTAGGGTTATTCATTTTGGAAATACAACAAAATCTAAAAAATCGGTTAATGGGAATTCAATTTACCGCATTATAAGTTCAAACACTCATAAAAAATTAATGTTCTGCTTGAGGATACCTTTTTTTTATATGTAGAAAAACTTATGTGAAATCTGTTAACATTTTTAATCTTAGTTATGAAAAAAAAATATTTTATGAATTTCTAACTGAAAAATAATTAAAAATATTTGAAAACTTTTCATAAGTATAAATAGCTCAAAAAGAGTCAAAATTGTTTTAACATTTTACCTTGTAGGGAAAATTTTAATTTTAACATTTGGTAAAAATTTCAAGTTTCTAGGTTTATTTGTTTTTAAATTAAAACAAAATATCAAAAATTGATAGATGAAAATTCGTTAATTTACTGATGAAAATTTATAATTCAATGTTGTACACATTTTAGATTCAAACGCTCATAAAAAATGTATGTTATTTTCCAGTAAACTTTTTTTTTTGTTTAAGGTAGGACCAATTGTGAGGATGTTCAACATTTATAATTTTAGCTATGAAAGGAAAAACTTTTATAAATTTCTAACTGAAAAATTTTTTGAAAATTTTCTAAATTCTAATATTTAATAGGTATACTTTTGTCCTTTAATCATTACAAACAATTATTTGTGTTTCTGCTAAAAACGAATAAATAAAAAAAAATATTACATAAAAGTATAAAACTAAAAAAACTACTTTTTCATATGATTTTTCAATTTTTAGTGTTTTTGAACTGGGGGTGCTGAAGTACCCCCAAGCACCCCCCTAGTTGCGCGTATGGTATAATGTATTTAATATGTACCTAATGCGTTTGTATGTATGCATATTGGATCACCCTACATTCCATAATATGGTCGGTCGTTATTAGTTGTCTCGTGTTTTATGTTAAGTCTAAATATTATATATTACAATTTTATTTAAATCCTCTGGTTGTTTATTAATTGTCGGTTGGTGATGTGTGACCTCGAAAACAATTATCGGACTAGTGAGCAATACTTACTTAATTGGAAATTCGTAACAAATTCGTAATGGGTAAAAGTTAATTTGCTTTATAATGAACTTTTATTTTTGTTCAATTACAAAAACCAATGGGGAATCTTGTATATAACTTTAAAATCTTAAATATAAATAAAATAATTTTTACAAAGCTCTAACTTCAAAACATTGCTAATTTTCGTTATTTTGACGAATATTGTCAATATTCTATATAACCTGTTATTTTTCTTTCTATTTTATCGGTAACATTTCTTCTTAAATTTTTTTTTCCTGACACTTTTGATAATGTTAACTAGAAAACTATAAACTACCTTTTCGGGGCCCCACAAAATGATTCACTGCAGCTGTGCACATTTAACACATTTTGCAAGGAAACATATTACGCATTTACGTATGTAGCAAAGTGTCTTTTGTAGCTTTAAGTCTTCACAGCATGATGCAATATTTGGACGCAAATAAAACCCCAGAAAACAATTGATTATTATTTGTAAATGTTGAAGTCGTTTTAGGTTATTTTTTTTATTTATTCGTTAAAATATCTGACATGTAAAGTGTCCAAACAATAGAAAAATTATTAAAACCATTTTAAAAAAAAAAAACGAATTTGTTTCTTGGTGTAACTTAAAAAATATAACTGTACGCATGCAATTTTCAACAAAGATTTTTATTTAATATCGACCTTACAATTTTCAAAATATTTTGATTGAGATATTTATATAGGCATAAGAAAATTTAGAATTTTATTAGTTCTTATAAAATTATTAACGATAAAACATTTTCACTTGGTCGAAAAATTTGAAAATATTGTACCTATATTGCTTTTTACCTTAAAGCAATATTTATAAATTTATGATGAAAACAAAGTCATTGTACTCGTTTAAAGTTTTCAAAGTTGCTAAATTAATAAAAATATCAACTTGAATCCAATCAACCAGACCAAAAATTAAACTTTAGATTTCTTAAATAAGTTTTAACAATTTCAAAAATTTTAAAAGTATTGATTCCTATGCGTAACCTGCAATTTTGGAATGTACCTACATGCGATAAAAGGCAATTATTCGTAATATCATTGGTTATGAATACTAGTTTTTATAAATTATATCTAATCAATGGTATTTTAAGCGACAACCCTAAACAGTAATGTCATAATTTGTTTCACTGACTTTTTGTTCCGTTTTGTGAATAATTTCATCCTTTCAAAAAAATTAATAGCGAAACAAAAAAAGGTGCTCTGCTGTACAGTAGGTTACAAGTAGGTCACTGTATAATGGATGATATTAAATGTGGATTCAATGATATAATATCATTGTATAAGAAAAACGATTGTGAGTGAAGACGGTATATGTCAGTCTAGGTATAAAGCATTATATATACTTATTTATGGTATTAAAAAAAATTGACATATTATAGGTACCTACCAATAATAAATTCCAAATTAATCATATCACAATATCCATTAGGTACTTATAACGCATTATACATCAACAACAAACCCTGATACTATCATAGATATATAATAGTGTACTTTAGAAGTTTCAAGTACCCACGAATAATATTATTAAATCACAACAAAATAACTAAAATAGTTATTCTAGGTTTTTTTTATGTAATTTCATCCAAATTTGAACTTAAAATGACTATACAAATAAACTGTGCGTATTTTTTTTTTAGATTTTTTGTTAACAGAATTAACTACTTGCGTGAAATCTTTTTATAAATTTTCAATCCTTAGACATAAAAGTTGAACATTTTATAATTTTTTAACTACAAAATAATTATTCAATTTTAAATTTGTTAAATTTTGTCAAAATTCGATCTTTAAATGCTTATAAAAAAAAATTGTGCCTATGCATTTTTAATATTTCCAAACTGATATTGAAACAATATATCAGGAGTCTTGTATTCAATTTTTACACTTTTTGGCCCAACAGATAAAACTTTATTGATATTTATAGAAAAAAAAACTTTAAAATTTGAAACTGAAAATGTCCGTAAACAGCTTAAAAAGAGTCAAAATATTTTCATTTGTATGGTGTATAGGAAATGCTAATATAAACATTCAGTCAAAATTGCATGTACCTACGGTCATTTGTTTAAGAGTTGCACCAAAAATCAAAATCGATTTTTTCGAAAACTTATTTCAGTGTAAAAATTCCCGTTTTTCCTTAATTTTTATTTTGTTTTTCGCGCCGCTTTTGAAAACTACTTTGAAATTTTCACTTTTGACCCCCCACAAATTACCAACTAGATTCACTTTCCTATCAGAAAAGCTACTGTTGAAGAGAGCATTTTTACATTTTACTGTCCTAAAACGTGATGACAGACACAAAAAAAAATGTTAAGAAAAATTAAAAAAAAAACACACATCATTGTAAAATCAATAAAATCATCGTTTCACTCAAAATCTAAAATCCTAAGACGGAACAAAATGTCCTAGTGTGATATACGTAAGCTTGAATCTAATATGCAATACCCAGATAAGCTATACACCTTAAACTCATAAACACAGGTCCATATTTAGGGGAGGGCCAAGGTGGGCCATTGCGCTTCCTGGTGGAACTTGTGGGACGGTAAATTTTCATGAACTTTTTTATTATTAAGCCAACACAGTTACAAACTTACAACTTTAAAATTATGTAAGATGTTTTTTTCCTTATTCATTATGATTTGGTGGAGATTTCCCCAAAGTTTATTTTAGGATGCTATTCTCTGAAATCTGTTTTTATACTAACAATAATAATTCCTTGGATAACTGATAATGGTATGATAGCAGCCCGCATATCTAGCGTTGATGTAAATAAGTAAAACACAACATAATAATAATAATAGTGTTTATTTTACTTTTACGTTATACATGGACGACATATTGTCTGGAGTTGTAAGTGAATAATAATTAAATACCAAAATAAATGTTGTTTTAATATATTAATGAATGTGTCTAATATATTAGTATATTACTATAGAAAGCTAAAAATCTAAAAAATGTTGTTTATTGGCATACAAAATCGTTATAATGTAATATTATGTTGAAGAGCTGCTAATAAACGAACAACTGTACCTAAACATATGTTTTTTTTTTTAAATTGGACCAAAGGCAACTAGTATGGATATGCCATAATATGCGGACGCAATAGCTGAAGGTTTCAAATGAAGTGCAGAAATCCATGGTCTTAAATTCAATACATTTATTGTGTAAATGTATTTAAATTGTACATTAAATAATCATATAAAAAGAACAACAGTCAATAATTTATACTAGAACTATAAACACTAAATACCTAATTTTTTAGTAGTGCTGAAATTGTATCAGCAGCACAACACCTAATAATTAATATTTTAAACCCCTAATCATTATTTATTTTAAGTTCTTACGCTAACAATTGTCATGTGTTTTATTTACATTACTTTCATATCACTAATTTTTTTTTTCAACCCATTTTCTATATTGAATATTCCTGAGCATGCCTCCGACCTCCACTGTGTTAAGTATCTTTCTTCGTATAATAAATAAAACACCTGTTAATCTTAGGAAAAGACTGTTACTACTTTATTACACAATTCAATTGCTAAATACTTATTACACAAAAAAAAACACAACTTTGGTTACGGCTTTCAGGACGACACATTCCATTCCAGGTCTCCAACCGAACTGATTACAGTGTACAATGTCAAGATACACCCTGGTGTCTACTGCACCCATATCTCTGGTGGGGCTTATCTTACATACATTGTACAACCATTGAATATAATATATATTAATACAACACTGCAATGTCTGTGTTAACACCCGTCCATTCTGACAATATCTATGTCCCCATAGAGTTAGCTTTTAACAACAAAAATTATATATATATAAATCATCTTTACAAAAATTTTAACAATATAAATCTAATAACTTTACAAAAACAAAACAAAATACACAACTGTGATGTAATGACCCTGAGTTCACAACAAATCACACGTGTGCCTATCACATAATAAACATTTAAGTACACAGTAATACAAATAATGATTCATATTATCTTTCTTTTTTTTTCATTGCGAGTCATAGTCCTGGAGTCTTACAGGCTTCCTCCTTACTCGTCCAGACCTCCTCACATCTGTTGGCTCCTCCTCGTTATGTCCAGCTATTGTTCCAGCCTCGTCTGATATGTCTTCAGCTTCCATTGACAGTTCTCCACTTGTTGTCATCCCTCCTTCACTTCTATCTAGTTCTTCCTTCCCAATCTTCCATGATTTTAATTGAGACACATGCGCTGTAGTTGCAAAGCATCGTCTGGTATCCTCTGCAAGCTGCGCTACTCGGTAGATATCATTAGATAAAACCTCTGTTACTACCAAAGGCCCACGATAACGCTCTTGCAGCTTGGTGGATTCCCCTGTTGACACTGGCACCCTGGTCATGACTACCACCTCACCCACAGTGTATTTGGTTTGGTTGTGCCTATGGTTGTCAAAAGCTATCTTCATACGTTGTTTGGACCTGATAATTTCTTCTCTTGCTTCTTCCCAGAGCTCAGATGGGCAGACCCACTCTTCGCTAGTAGTTGAAAGGTCTCTTAATCGACCTAACTCAAACCGTGGTCTATACCCGTGCAGCATTTCAAATGGTGTTAACTTTGTCACCTTAGACTCACTGTTGTTGATCTGTTTTTGCACTTCAGACAGTAACTCGTCCCACTGTCCTTCCTCAGCTCGAGAAATTAACATGGCTAGGATGGTGCTATTTATTCGCTCTACTTGTCCGTTAGCCTGCGGTCTCCGCGTTGAGTTAAGTATGTGTGTGACTCCACGTGATTCACAGTAGTTTTCAAACCGATGAGATGTAAAACAAGAACCTCGATCAGTGATCAACTTCCTAGGTAGTCCAAACCTGTTTATGAACTCATCCATGACATACAACACTCCTTCCGTACTGGTATCCGTTACTGGAAACAAACAGACATATTTAGTAAGATTGTCTACTAATACCAAAATGTACCTGTTCCCTTCAGTACTCGTGACAAACGGCCCTACATGGTCTGCATGAACAACTTCAAACGGCCTTCGTCCTGGTGGTATGGGATGCAGCAGACCAGGTTGTCGTCCTCTTGGTTTCTTTGTCATCAGACATTCCATACACATCCGAATGTGAAGTTTGACATAACGGCGTAGTCCCACAAACCAGAAGTCTTGAGTTATTTTACATACCGTTTTGTCGACAGACAGATGCCCTCCCAAGTCATGCGCTGACACCACAATGCTCTTGCGCATGCTCCTGGGCATTACAAACAGTAGTCGGCCTTGGTACCATCTATACAGCAAGCTTCCTTCCAGACTGTATTCACACACCAGTCCCTTTTCGGCTTTCGTTCTCTGCCCTTCAGGTTTTTGTAATATGTTGCATATCCGGCGCAACTCTTCGTCTTCATGCTGAGCCATCCGTACCTTGTCTTCTGTCTTCAATGAAACGCACACATCCAACCGACCAGCTAATACTTCGTCTAGTGTCTCGCCTTCCTGTTCAGAAACCGGATCACGCGACAGTGCGTCAACATGCAACATTTTTGTTCCTGGACGATGGTATATGTCAAAATCATACTCTTGAAGTATATCGTACCATCTCATCACTTGTGGCTTCGTAGCCCTATGTCCTCTCAAGTAAACTAGCGCCTGACAATCAGTCACGACCGAGAACCTAACACCCAGCAAAAAGTGTCGCCATCTATCCACTGCCCACACTATGCTCATTAGCTCTAACTTGCTCGAGTGATAGTGCGACTCTGCAGTGCCCAACTTCTTACTTATGCAATATACTATTTGTAGTGGTGACCCTTTTTCTTTGCCTTGCAGTAGCATTGCCCCGAGCCCCACGGAACTTGCATCTGTATGGACCTCGGTGACCTCTGCTTTTGGGTCAAACATACAAAATACGGGTTTATCAGCAAACACTCTCTTCATTTCATTGAATGCACTTTCTTGCATAGTTGACCACTGGAACTCTACGTCCTTTTTTGTCAGCCTCGATAGAGGTTCCGCCAGGGTAGCATAATTCTGAACAAAACGTCTGAAAAATCCAGTGAGGCCCAGAAATCTGCGCACACCGTGGACATCTTTTGGGACCGGGAACTTTTCAATGGCTTCACTCTTTATTGTACCTGGACTGATCTGACCTCCACCGATGACAAATCCCAAAAACTCAATTCTCTTTGCCCCAAATGAACACTTAGATGGCTTTAGTGTAAGATTTGCGATTCTCAATTTGTCTAGGACCATTCTTACTTTCACCAGCATATCCGACCAGTTTTCAGCATCTACCACCCAGTCGTCCAAATAGTTTTTGACTACTCTGTCCTTGAGACTGCCCAGCACCTTCCTCATCAGCCGTGTGAACTCTCCGGGGGCTCCCGCCAACCCGAAAGGCATTCTTGTAAATTGGCCAGTGTCATCAGGCGTGATGAAGGCCGTCTTTTCTTGAGCAGCTTCAGACAGGGGCACTTGCAGATAACCGCTCGCTAGGTCCAACTGCGTAAAATAACGTCCCGCCCTCAGTGACTCAACTTGTTCCTGCAGATCAGGTAATGGAAAATTGTGTCTTATTATCTGCTTGTTTAGCTTCCTGTAATCCACACATAATCTGTTTTTATCGCCTTGCTTCACCAAGATCACTGGACTAGCATAAGGCGAGTCAGTCTCCACCACTACACCATGTCGTTTCCATTCCCCGATTATTTCAGCTATAGCTTCTCGATCGGCAGCTGTGGTTTTGTATGGTCGGCTAGTCACGGGTGCACTCCGTTCAGTCTCGTTAATATCCATCGTCATCATTGACGTGCATCCCAACTCCTCAATACCCAGAGCAAAACAATCGCGATACTCGTTTATCAACGACAGCAGCTCTGTCTGCTCTTCAATGGATACATCGGCGTTAACATACTTGAAATCCTCCGTCCTTAGATCTCTACGTCTATGACCTGGAAGTGATAGCACTTGTAGTATGTCCATTTCATTATCCGTGGTTACGACCGATACATCTCCCAGTCCTATATCGTCCTTTGATTTGCACAGAACGAGCTTTCCCTCTTCCTTCTTGTAAGTAACCTCATCTAGGTCTAACCAGTTTCGACCAATAATCATGTCGTACCGCTGTACGTTATCAGGTACTACCAATACCTTGACCGGACCAGCCTCGACATTATCTACCGTAATCTTGGTGTTCACCTTCCCGACAGCACTCACTGACGGCACTGAGACACTGCCTAGTCCGTATAACGATTTCTTGGTTCTCCTTAACTCTAACTCGCATCGGGATGCCATACCGAATCTCATCAAGGTATAATAGCTTCCCGTGTCTAGTAGTACTGTCATTTCGATGCCGTTAACCTTTCCACGCTTGAGGTAGGGGTTTGTTGTTTCTTTCATCATCATCACATTATTGACAGTTGGTCGTGACGTGCAGTCACGAGCGAAATGTCCTTCAGCTCCACAAGCAAAGCACTTACTCTTTTTTTTCCACCTACAGTCTCTTGCCCAATGACCAACCTTTCGGCAGACATAGCACTTGCTTTTGTCCGTTTCCGCCATTTCGTCTGCATCAGTACTAGATTTGTCATTCACTTCAGGTTTTGGTGTCTTCGTGACCCACTTTCCCGTCGAACCAGAAACGTGACTTCCAGACTCTGAGCCACCTTTTGCGCTCACCTTTGCAGTTGGACGGCTCTTTTGCTCCTTTTCGTGCCTGGTCTCCGTACGTTTTGCGTTCATACGAGTCCAATCCAACAGATCACTCATCAGCCCTTCTTCATCAACGTGATTCTTACCCAGCACGTACATGGCTAATTCTTTGTGGTAGATCCCTTGAATGATGTAATCACGTGTTTCGTCGAACGATAAGGACAGCCCACGGCATAACCGTGCCTTCTCTTGGAAATAAACCATGATGTGTTCATCGGAAATTTGACGTCTTTTCTGCATGGCTTCCCACTTATCAGCTGTTCGTAGTTGTCGAACAAATACGCTTCGAAATTTTTGTACAAACTCGTCCCAATCCTTAAAATCGCGTCCGATGAACCAGCTGCGCGCGGCTCCCGTAATATACGATCGTACAAATTGCATGCGAAATGCCAAAGGCCAACAATTCAAATTCGCCATACCTTCAACCGTCTGTATCCAGTCATCCGCTTCGTGCACTGGCTCACAACCATCGAAAACCTTGATTGATTTATTCAAATCCGGCAGCACTCTATATTCGCAAACGTCCGAACGCGGCGTTTTGACGACCGCGGTCGTCAGCGGACCTTGGCTCCCATCGCGTACCGAAACAACTTCTGATTCTAACTGTTTAATCTTCTTTTGTAATTCGGCGACCGTTTTATACAGCTCGACGTAAGTTGGGGCTTGTAAATCACCGCTCGTCGCCATCTTATAATCAGAATCACCACCTCCGTTAACGTGGTCGTGAAAACAATAACAAACGTTATCACCGTCACCAATCAACAACCCGTTATCAGTGTTATCACGTGAACACTAACAACCGTTACCGCAGTAATCAACGCGGTGCTCGACGATTTTCACGGCACGTCACCTTGTTCCAAACGACACTGGTTCCACTAACCTTACTTTTCCGGCAACCCACGTTTTGTTCCAATTGTGTAAAACAAAACCGTTTTACTTCTCGTTTCGACTTTCTGCAATTCCCTCGCGTTACTCTCTTCACACCCTTCCGCTGGTGAGTAATCGAGACGACGAAACGCAGATTCCGAAAACCACGAGTCTTCACCCAGTTCACCCGTTACCACCACGCCTTCGCTCACGATCCGCTTTGTGAACTGGGGCCGATACTTGTTTGTATCCCACTTCTGATTTCTGTTAAGTATCTTTCTTCGTATAATAAATAAAACACCTGTTAATCTTAGGAAAAGACTGTTACTACTTTATTACACAATTCAATTGCTAAATACTTATTACACAAAAAAAAACACAACTTTGGTTACGGCTTTCAGGACGACACATTCCATTCCAGGTCTCCAACCGAACTGATTACAGTGTACAATGTCAAGATACACCCTGGTGTCTACTGCACCCATATCTCTGGTGGGGCTTATCTTACATACATTGTACAACCATTGAATATAATATATATTAATACAACACTGCAATGTCTGTGTTAACAACTGTAATATAGGATATTTGTTTCTTCTATTAAATTTTATAAAAGGTTTAAATTATTCACAAAACGGAAAAAAAAGTAAACCGAGAGGAACAAAATATCCCCGAGGAACAAAATGTCGTACTAGGACATTTTGTTTAATTTTTGAATTTTTGTTAAAATACCTATTAAAAAGGATCAAAATGTCTCCATAGAAAAACAAAAAATCCAAAAACGGAACAAAATGTCTCAAAAGGGAATAAAATATTCACGGAACAAAATATCCCAACACCTTTAACAATATCTCTCCACAAGACCCCCTGGAATCTGGATGTACTTATCACTTGCTATAATTAACGGTGTGAGTGATATTTTATAGTTGCAGTGCTTGAATTAGAAATTAGAGAAGCTCAATCCAACAAATTATAAATTGCGTTCCAGGTGAAAAATTACTCAACGCAAGCCCGTGGACCCCCTGAATCAATTCCTAGTTTTTCAATAAGTACTACATTTCACCTTGGTTAGATAATTTTAACTTAATTCTGTTTCCAAATATTTAACTGTAACATGTAAGTGAATATGGTATAATATTTTATATTCACCTTATTTTTTGAAATTTATATTGATAGAAATAATACTTAAATATTTCGGTAGGAAATAAAAAAATTAAAATTATCAGTGATAACATCTTAAGTGGACGCTACACCCGCTGTGTTGTCTCCGTCTTACACACGTACGACATAGACAAAACGCGTTTAGGCAGTCTGAGTATAACTCGCTCAATTTTGGTTCTAGAGTAAAAATTCCTATTATGAAATTGAATTGTGATAATATTTCTAAGGGCAAGACGCTGCGGTTTTTCCATTATACCCAATATAACGTTCATTATATCGTTTAGAAATAGAAAAAATTTCACCATTTTTATAATACCTTTGACTTTTAAAAAATTAAAGTTTTTAAAAAACCGCAGCGTCTTGCCCTTAGAAATATTATCACAATTCAATTTCATAATAGGCATTTTTACTCTAGAACCAAAATTGAGCGAGTTAGTCATACTCAGACTGCCTAAACGCGTTTTGTCTATGTCGTACGTGTGTAAGACGGAGACAACACATGCGGGTGTAGCGTCCTCTTAATAATTATAATTTGTGGTTCAGACGCATACCTATGATGTCAATTATGAACACTAGTCCACAGATATTTGATAATACATTAGTTTGTAATTGTAGGTACATAATATCTCCATCTGGAGTGAAATGCCGTGAAGGGCAATTTGCCACTTGTGAGCGAGAATATAGTTGTACAGGTACTGGAGCTGAGTGTCCTAAAAGTCCACCCATGCCTGATGGTACTGGGTGCCTCGAAAGAGGTAAATGTACGTCTGGTAAGTCCGCTATGGCCGTCGAAAGTCATGGGCGACCTGGGTGCCAGCAAGGACGGGGCGCCAAAACTGAGACTTCGGTCGCATTTACCGTCTTATTGTTGTTTCCGTTTGTAGTTTTCGTTGGTTGTTTTTTACCTCTGTACCCCGTTCGTCGTCACCTAGCACCTAGACACCGTCAACATCACCGTCACCGTTACCATCACCGTCACCGTCGTCACCTGTAAACATCAGTGCAACACCACCGTATTCAACAACAACACGGTTTTCTTCATCTATTTATTTATTAAAACTATTGTGAATTTGTATTAGTTATTTCCCGCTGGCCAGCACGCATTTGTGCCCCAATTATTTAATTTTGTTGTTTTGCTTTTGTAGTAGTCAGTAAAAACACGGCAAACGAAAACCTCGGGCCTGATTTATTGTGTAACATTTACCCTAATTTACAGTCCACTTTATCCTCGAATTACCGAACAATTTGTTTAATATACTAGGTACATTAATGTACACACTTTTAATAAAAACATAACATTTTAATCTTCCCTTGGTCCTTTTTAAAATAAAGCGAAAGTTAATATGTCGATCAACAATTAATTTAAAATAATCATAGAAATCTTTTTAATAATTAATTTTTTTTTATTTAAGTCGAAATATACATTATACAATCTATATCAGATGACATAATAAGTATATATGATAAGAAGATAACATGAGTACCTATACAAAAAATAAAAGAGAATAAAGAAGAAACCCAATGATGATTTTTAAGTTGTGAGATAATTAATATATATATATATTTTTTTTTTTTTTTGATTGAAATTGGTAACAGGTCTCTGCATCATTTACGTATTAAACGTCTAGAAGGGCTGCCGGGGATGTTTTTAATTAAAGGATTTGAGTGGGAGGAAAGTCGGTTGTGCCGGTTGTGGAATCTTTTAAATAATTAAAATTTAATATTTCTTTTTGTTTAGCATAATTTTGTTTTCAACACTGTATAACAACTATGCTGCCCGCCTGTCCCAATAAAATAAATAAAAACATGGGTACTATCTCGGTTTATGATGGATCATGGATCTTAGATTGAATTGGCTTAACTAAATACAATAACAAAAATTAAAGATTAATACATATAGGTATATAATTTTTTGGTTAAAATTATAAATTTTCATCAATTCAAATATGGCCTTACTTAAAGTTTTTTTTATTTTATTATAAAGATAATTTGACAATACAGACTACTAAAAAATAGGTATTCGGTATTAATGTAGCTTAAATTTAAAAAAATTTAACTTTTTTTATATTGGTTCAATATGCACATTTTAATGCATAAAATACTGCATATTATGATTTTTTTATATGCATATCAAAGCATATTTTTCCATTTTGATCATACATATTTGCATCATATTAAGCTCCTTTTCAGTGCATATAATTCAGGTCTCTAATCATAATAGTTTCTTATTTTCAGTATTACAATCATGCAAAAGATGTTGTCATATAAATTTAAACGATGCGTGGAATCCAGTCCACCTGATGTATTGCCGGATGGAACGCTGTGCACTCAAGGATTTTGTAACAAAGTACTGTTATGTTTGTTTTTAATAGGGTGCCTGCGAGAAAACTATTCAAGATGTTGTAGAACGTTTTTGGGATATCATTGAAGAAATCAACATTAACAAGATGTTGAGATTCTTAAAGGATAACATTGTAGGCACAGTGATTTTGGTTACTGATTTGATATGGGTACCAGCGTCTTTTATTATTAACTGGTTAGATCATAAACGTGCCAAAGAAATCAGCGAAAGAAGAAAATGGGAAGATCAGGATGATTTTGTACAAATTTCCAATGACGCAGGACCAAAAAAAAATAATTTACATAAAAGTGAAACATAGTGAAACGGAAATTTTAATGACGATAAGATACTTAAATCAACTTAATATATATTTTGTTAGAAGCCAATATTATATTGAACACTCCAGGATCTCTATGATTAAAAGCAAAAGAATAGTTTGTTTTAATTTTATTAAGTTACCTTTTATTATTATATTTTTTTTACATTTAAAAATATTATAATAAAATTCTTCGTTTTTTAAACTAGTCACAATATTAGAATTAAGGTTTATAAAAATAGATAAGAAATTCACAATTAATTTTAATTATTACATATTGGTATTGCAATAAATCAATTTGTATTATCATACAAATATAATATTGTACTCGGTGTATGTAATTCAAATTATAATTAATATGTTAAAATTACATAAAAATATATATATATATAAATATATTATATTAGGCTTCTATTTTAACATAATTTGATGCAAAATTAATTACAAGCAGAACAATCACAATTTACAAACTAATACTTAAGCATAATTAATATCTATACTTTTTTTTATCAACAATATAACAGTTTACAGTAATAAGTAAGAAATAAAAGTAAATTATAATGTAATACATAAGTGTAGAACAATAATAATAATAATAATAATAATAAAAACAATTAATTCAACTGACGTATATAAAATATAAAAAAAAGTTTTCAATATATATTAAACAGTGTTTAATACTCTTAACTTACAATACATAAATGAAATACTAATTTTATAAAATAATAATAACAAAATTATAGATTTTGTGTTTAATATCATACAAGTGTGTTCCAAACAAAAAAAAGCAATTGACTCTGTTAACCCTCGTTTGTAACGTGTGTGCTGAAGTTGTTCCTGGTCTGTACGTACGACAGTACAATACAGAGGTAGGGACAGAGTTGGAACGGTTTGGGAACACAACTGTAAAAAGGACGGCGCCGCGCTCACATTTTCTACCAAGATGTTTGGTAGGAGCTGTATATATTATAAAAATATAAATCACTGTCTTATAAAGAAACAAATAGTGTGCTCGTTTAAAAAAAAAAAAAGTAAATTGATAAATTAATATTCATACATAATTATTTCCTTGATGAAGTTTTAATATATCAAGTTTTAACATGTAAAAACTTGGCTTAAAATTTAAAAAAAAATGTATTCGTATAATATAGTACTATATTAATAGTATATTTACATATAATTTGTTAAGTAGATCATGTGTAAAAATGTTTGAAAGAAAAAAAATAACCATAGTCATAATAATACTTCAGTCTGTGGTTGAATAACCTAATTTGATATTATAGCAAAGTTTAGTTAAAACGTCTCTGTGCTTTTTAAGTCATAACAATAAATTATATTAATAATGATTATAGATACACTAATATAGTTCTATAATATTAATTATGTACTGAATACAATAATAATAAAGCTACATTTACATAATTATTTAATTGATTAATAGCAAAACAAATCATTCTGTATAGTGTATAATTATTATCTAGAAATTTAAATGGAAAGAAATAAGTTAATATTATCCTAAAGACAATAATGGAAGTAAAAATATATGTATCAAATAGTTTTTAGGTGGGTTACTTGGTTATAATATAACACTATTTCATTTTTGATAATCATAATTTCCATATGTCAATTAAAAAAGTTTGAGCCGTTCTTTATGTCCATCGACAATAATGAACACACATGTTTAAAAAAATGATAAATGTTAATGTACATTTTAAAAATAATGGTACTTAACTTGGTAAATAAATGTTATTTTAACAAAATATACAACACATTATATGTCAGGTACAAAATTAACAAAAGAAAAGTAGAAAAGAAGGAAAGAACTCACACTAGATTTACTCATGACATAAAAAGCTGTTTGAATAAAAGCTATCTTTTATTCACTTCTGAATAAATCGAATTGTGATTAATTTCATTCAAGTCTACTTTTAAACTTTCATAATTTGGATCATTTTCAACATATTCAACAGTCATTGTCCTAGTCAAGCTTGCATAGTCTGGTTCAGATGGTTTGTCAATTTTTTTTATCCGAGCGTACCCATGACTAGTGGGTCGTAACTCTTCGTAATTAGGATCAACATCTGACGCCTGTGTCTTTTTAGGTTCAACCAATCTATCATAAATACCTTCATCATATAGGGGGGGTAAAATAGGAGATGTTTGTTCTGGTGAATCATTGCGTTTCTTCATTACTTTAGCATACATCTCGTCCAGGTATTCTGGAGGTTTTGGTAGAGGTGAATTGGCCTGTCGTTTTTCAGGCTTAGGTGAATTAGAACTCACAGCACTTGATGAAGAATCTACAAACAAAATTGATTTACATTTCCATTTCATGTATACCATCAATATATAGATCTGTACTAGAGGTAGGTCTAACTATTCAAGTTTTAAAAGAACCAAAATAAACCAAACTAGAACATAAGTTTGAAATTCTATAATTAATTCACTCCAATAAAATTCCAACATATCAAATGTCTGGAACCAAAAATGTTCCCTGTATTTAATAAAACATTTTTATTTTGTCTATTGTATATTCCCGATATTAGCCATATTTTCTACTAGTTTATTATTTTAAATATGGAGTTGAATTTTGATTCCAATTGCATTATTGATTATTGTTATTTTTAATTTTAATACTATACATATGTAGAAAAACCATGATACTACACGGGCATCGATTATTTTTTGTGCCATTAAATTATTTATAGACTTACATAATTATTTTGGCTTCGTACTCTTTTTTCAATCAAAGTTTTTAACTCGCTGAAGAATAATAAAAGTTAATATTGATTATTATTATTATTCAGAAATCATTATTGTTTATAACTTTATAAGCTGTAACATTGGTCCTACTCATTAGTCGTTACACAATTAGTTATCAATGTTATTAGTGTTATTACTTATTAGCAGGGCTGTTCGATTCGGGTTTGACATCACAATGAATTGTTCGATTCGACATACTATTAAAAGGTTTGGTTTGAGAATATATTTGTGAGTTTGACTCACCTCTCATCTGTTCTTAAAATGTTATAAAAAGAATTACCCTGTCTGGAATGTGTTTGCTCAGGTCCATTAATGTGCGATGTAGAAGCTTTATATGTCTGACCTGTTGAAGCAACTGGTATATTGTTTGCACTAGGTATCTGAGCATATGTTTCACTTCCACTAGTATATACATTATTGCTTGGGTCAATAATAGCTGCATACATTTCATCTATGTAAATCATAAACATATTTATTATAGTATATTTTAATATTTAAATGTAGCTATATCACATACCAGAATCATCTGAGACAAAAGCATAATGAGGATCCGATGGTATACCGCCATTTCGAGCACTGGACATGATCCTTGATAATGGTTCTCGAACACTGATACTTGTGTATCCTTCTGAAATTTGGTTATAATTTTTAAAAAAACATTCAAACAATAATTATTCTAATAGTATTCTTACTACTAGAATCATGCGAATCTCCACTGTAATGTCCCTGTCTTAGTTGCACATTTAATGGATGTTCTATAGGTCCTACCGGTGGAGTCATATAAGGAATGTTAACACTAGCAGCTTCGTCACCTGCAATCACACTAGCCGCTGCTATATCTTGATCAGGAGCCCTGTCAACTTCATCCAATTCTATTGACTCAGTTAAACTGTCTTTCTCCGATCTATAACATACATTTTGAAATAATATACATTTTTTAAATATAATGTGGAGTTAATTACCTTTGGGAACCAGGATATTGATTTGTTGCATTATGCGCACCAACTTTAGCATATGGATGTTCCTGTTTTAATTTGTCATATGGATTTTCCTTATTCACACATGCATAGACACATTCACTTTTGGATGCTGTAGTGCCACTCGATGGAGACATTGTGTTACTGACATATTTTGAAGAATCCCCTTTGATGCCATTTTTATTTTCTTCAACAGTAGCATACAGTTCAGAGTTTGTATCACCTCCATACCAAACAGCAGTGGCAACAGCATCTGAACCTCTAGGGGTTTCAACAGGTAAATCGGGAAGACTTCTAGTGGCTGAAGATAAAGTTGCACCAGCTGAACTTCTGTTGAAATCAAAATCAAAATATTAGGTTCAAATGAAATTGTAAAATATAAATAAAATTCTTAATATAAAAACCTTTTGGTACTATTTGTTGGGGATGGACTAGTTGATAAGTTCCTGTTCACTGGTTCTGGTCCAACATCAGGATTGGTAATTTTTACCATGCCAGCAAGACCAAGTAATTCATTTCTTTTGTGATACAAGCAAACAAACAAAAATAAACAAAAAATTACATTCCAAAAAAATAATAATAATTGCATTTCTTTTAAATTTCAACTTTGAATGGACTAAAAATATTTATTGTTGCTAGCAAACAATAACAACAATTATAGGTTGATTTTCATAAGTGCAAGCATTAATTTTTATAATTTTTGAACAAAATTTCTTCACAAGATAAAATGTATAAAATAATTCTAAAACAAACTACAAAGTGCGCATACCTGATATTAATACAGGTTAAAAGGTTACACTTACCAATGCATACTTATAATAATATAATGTAATTAGACCTAGGAAAACCTACCTATACTCTGTCCAGCTAAAGAACATACTGCGGCTCATCAAAAATTGGTTTTTCCACACATTCCTATATCCCTATGCAACCCCCTGCCATAGTGGGGAGTGTCTCAATGGCAGGGTGTCGAGTGTGGATGAGCCGAATTTGTGTGTTCTCTCGCTGAATATTAGTTTTTTTTTTTAATTATAATATATCAGATAATAACTTTTCTAAAAATTGTTTGATACTAATCTGTGATAAATTTAAAATTGTTTTTCGTTAAGAAAAATTATTATAAAAAGCTAAGCTATCCGAAATCTGTAAAATAATTAGAGGTACTATAAAAATATAAAACAATAGTAGTGAATATTTTCCTATAATTTTTTGATAGGTATATTGACAAAATTGGTTTCTTGGGTTTAAAATTTATTTTCGACATTGGCTATTTTAATATATTGTTTAAACTTTGATATCCACCTAATTTAAAAAAAAACATAGGTAGGTAATTACATTTTTTTGAGAGTTAATTCTATTTATATAGTTAATTATTTATCAATAATATTTTAACTTTGTCCATTAAGTACAACTTTATGTAAAAATCTTTAAAAATATAGTTATTTTAAATTAATACCTTATACAGTTATACTTAATATACAACTACCATTAAACAGGCACTTTTTAAGAATTTTTAAAATGCTTTTATAAAACTTTGGTATACTTATAATCGCTTATAATTAAAAACAAACAATATAAATTATGAATTACAAACACAGTTTTACATGCACATAAACACAACTTATATAGAATAATTCACCAAGCATGCTCACCTTCAATATTTGATTTTTTCATTAATAATGAATTATTCAAATTATGATTTTGTTATTTTCAAGTATACTGAAGGACCATATTTTCAAATAGGTACCTACTTTGATTTTTTTACCATTTAAGGAAAGCCCTATGTCGATACAAACCCCTTTTTTTAAATCTCAACCAACAAACCTTTTTTTACTGTACATTGTTAATTTACATAACGTACTTCAGGTAGTTCTATTGAACTACCTTGAAAATTGGGTGGGTGGGTTGAGAGGGTATAGAGTATACTTTCTTGTCTTTTTGCTGTAATATTAAATTAAACACAGGAATTTTATTAAATTATTTGTATATAATTAGTTTAGCCCATTTTAGAGTTGTTTGAAGGGGTGGGTGGGCCAATCATACTATTTGAACTGCCAGTTTTAATTTCAATAAGTAAAATTATTTTAAATTTATATTTTTAAAAGATTGTTATTCTTCTCAAGCTTTTACAGCCTATTAAGGAGTTTCACTGCGTCTCATGCATTTGCCCATCTGTCTCTATCCATACTATCTTCCATTATTATTTAAATTTGATTAAATATTCTTTGATTCTGTTCGGCTAACACTGTCTAGGGCAATCTCTATGGTTCATTCCATTTATGTTTCCTACTAGGCCTTTAAATTAACATGGCCTGCTCACTTTAATAGCTAATACGGCAAGCATTTATACCAGATTTTTGATTTGTTGGACTTTTTATTTATTCTTGTCCGAGTTCATGTCCTATAAACTTAATTTCCTAACATTGGTTCATATACCCATTTAAGTACTCTTCTTTTATATCAAGACGTTTTCCTTCATCACACCTGTATGTCTACATTGATCATAATATGATCATATGAGCTGGGGCGAACCTATGGTATGAGTAGAAGCCCCTTAACATTTAAATTGAATATATTTTCTTAAGTATTTAAAAATGTGGCCCTTGAGCATGCTTAAAAATTTCAAAATGTATTATTAAAGGTATATTGGAGGTGAGCGTGCTTGTTGAATCATCCTGTATAAATAGTAGTACTATATTATATATGTTACAAAAATGACCTATACAGTTTTAGTATAAAGAAAATACAACTAATAATAGTAAAATTAAACTCAATAAACATAATATTATAAAATATGACTCACTTTGGTATCGATTTGTGACATCCGCATATACAGGCAACAATCAGTATAACAGTAGTAAACAATAGTCCACCAGACACAAACCATATTAAGCTATCCTCAAACATCATGCTATTATAATATAATTAAATTTCATTTTAACACGAATAGAACTTAACCTTGAGCGTTTTTAAACATTAAAATTCGGTTTTCGGATCAATTTTGAAAGTAATCTTGGTACGTTTTACATGTTTCTTAGCGATTGAGCATTTGCAAGACTGACACCGCATAATTACACAATGATCACAACTTAACATTAACATGAATTCAATAGTAACTTGAATGTACAACTTTAAAAACCATGTAACAATAACAAATAGAGTAATTGCATTTCGTTATACTTTCCAAATTAAATTTCATGTTAAAAATTGTTTAATGTTTATCAACCGTGTTATCAAAAATTTTTTTTTATTACGGTAATCCCCACTTTCCGTCAAATAGGTGTAATTAGTACTAATTACTAATTCGTAGGTATCCACAAGTGTTGGTGAGTCAATTCACTTATCTTTGGCCATGAAAATAATATGATATGACTTATGATAAATGATAATAATAATATATAATTTAAAATTTGATGTTTCGTACTTTCGTGCCGCTTACTAACTTTTGTTAAAATGTCGATTGTTCTGTAAACTGTAGATCTGACACTATTTTAAAGCAATACATTTTTAATTATTATAGTTATATAATATATTAGTATATTACAAACTTTGATACTTATCAATTTATTATTGTATTTAATTATGTTTGTATAATATCAAGAAACATGGGAAAAAGAACGGTTTTAATTATTTTATTACTATGTTATTATGTAAGTGCATATTCGCGTTCAGACGAAAACGAAACGTTGAAAAAAAAACTGTCTTTAAACAATGAACCAGAATTCAATGTTCGACAACTTAATAAACCATTCAAAATTAATAAACTTAATTTAGTTTGGAGCAAAGCTAAACAGGTAACTCTTAACAATGACTATAATTTCGATAATTAATTTTAAAATCCAAATGATATGTTTATAATTTGAAGAGATGTTCAGAACCAGAATTGAGATCATTGCTATCAGAGCTGCGAATTCAAGATGAAGACGAGCGAGAACTTAAGGTGTACAAAACCAAAAACTTAGATAAAGATGGGGAAATGGAATCTATTGTTCGAAAAAAACTTTTAGGTAAAGTGACATGTTTGTTGTGTTGTATTTTTTCATAAACCGAGTTTGAATGGGTCTTAAATTATAATTTACATTTAAAATTATTTGAGCTTTTATAGTATATTATAGTTACTTGGATCTATTGAACAGGATTTAAGGACTGATCGACAGATATGCTGTTGAAATTATTTATACCTTAGCAATAATATTATTTTTAACATTGTTTCGGCACAATTACATTTACAAAAAAATATTTTTATTTTTTTTTTAATTATCAGGAATTAAATTAAATTTGTAAATAATTATACTATAATTATTTAATTAAGATAGTAAAAAAACTATAATTAAGTATTAGACGATTAAAAATAATATGTACTTCAATAATAATATAGGTACAGGGGAGCAGGGGCGTACCCAGGAATTATTAAAGGGGGGATCCAAATTTTTTTGACATGTAAAAAGTATATAATAAGTGTTTTGGACCTTAAGAATTTAAAATTTTGTTAATCAATGGGGCAGGGGGGTCCCTTGGGTACGCCCCTGCAGTGGAGCGTAAAATTATCCGCACTACATAATTTTTGCACAAACTTATTTATAGATTCCAGTATTATCGTTTGTATTATGATATTATTTAAAATTATGTTATTATCTACAGCAGCTCACTTTAATGTAGATATTTTATCTTAAATTGAGTTGGTTCTTACCACTTTTAGTATTGAGTACATGTTTAAATTAAAATGGGTTCTAAATGAAACAATAAAGTGTTAAAAAAAAAAATTGAAATATTAGAAAAACTTGATAAATACATAAATAAAACATTTAAATTCATGTTCATTGTATATTTTTAATCACCCCTCGGCCCTCAGTCCCTATTAGTGTGGATAATGTACGATCCACTGTATTGGTAGTAAAATATCCTTTTAAAGTTTGATATTTATTAATTAAACTACCCAATGAACTAAAAAAGTCAATGAATTTGAAACTAATTTGTATTATACCTAATTTATGTATTTTATTTTATGTTTGCTATTGATCATTAAGGTTATAAAAATGTATAAATTATATTTTGATTTAACTACTATTCATTATTTTAAAGGTATATTGGAAAGATACAAGTTGAGCTATCATTTTGACAATACTGAGAATGAACCTCAAATTATTAATCATACAAATTTTGAAACACAAGATCGTGTTTCTGGAGATTCATCTAAAGTTGTTGATAAATATTTATTGCATGATAAACGATTAAACAAACTATGGGACCAAGCTAAACAATCTGGTTTTACAAGTAATATAACTAATAATTACTAATTTTTAACTAGTTTTCAAATGAAACATTTTAAAAATTTTTTTTCATTTATATTTAGATATTGAGCTATTAGCACTGAAAGATGAATTTTTAAGCCACCAAAAAAAAATTGATGAATTTTATTCGTTGACAAATGAAATTGAGAACATGCAAAATGATATACCTATAGGTAAATATATTTTATTAACTCAAAAATTATTAATTGAGTTTTTACAATTAATTTTCACTAAAACTTATACTTTTTAGCAATTTCAAAAAAAGGATTAAAAGATGATCTCAATTCATTACACGAATTTCAAGGTTTTACAGATTTCAGTCATAAGCAAAGGAACTTACAGTAAATAAATATGTGTATTTATATAAAGATAAAAAAGTCAATGTGCTATATCCATAGGTATTATGTTGCCCTTGAATGGTTCTATTAGATTTGTAATTGCCGGACAGGCCCAACTGTCCAATCTGTCCAAGCTGTTTAGTACACAATAAAAATAAGTTAGTTATCCAAAAAGTGTATTGAATTATGAAGCTAATATTTTTGTATTTAAATAAGCCTATCTTTGACACAGCCCATAGTATATTATTTTTATTAACATTCATTTAAGACTTGTATGGCATAATCTAATATAAATAATATAATTGATCGAAAACTAAAAATACTAGGGTTTACCGTGTCTTGTCATAACAATCTAGTAGTTACATTATAATATTAATTTCATTACTACAATACTACCATCCCCAGATCAGTAGTGCATCTAGGATTTTTTTAAGGGGGGATAAACAATTTTTAATAGACATTGAATGTACGCATATTATATTCATATTATTATATAAATGTTGTATTTTATACAAAATTTGGTCTCGGGGGGGGGGGGTGATGATCACCATATCAACCCTTAGATACGCCACTACCCCAGGTCATGTATCGAAAAAGAATGGGCCGGTAAAGATATTCGCTGCCCCTGACTTGAAACTCTGCGCACGCCATTGGTTATATCTGATACTATACTTTACTCGATATTTGTTGGTTCAAACCGGAGAAAAATGATCCCTCACAGGGATAATAAACTTTGGTGTGTTTCTTTCACACCGGTTTGGGCGAACAGATTTTTAGATTATGTCTATGGGTGTGATATATTATCAATATTGTCGTTATTTGGATGTTGAGGCATAATTTTTTGATAGTTAAAGTTCAATGCATAATTTCTAGAAACTGTTTATTCTCATTCTCTAAAGCTACCTAGTAGTTTGATTTGTATTTGTTAATATTGTTAAACCATACGTTAAATAGATTTTTATTCTCCTGTAATAGTAACATCAATCTAAACATCCATTTAACTGTTGATTAAAAAATGTATGTTACAAAATATATTTATACCTAATTTTTATAATTTTTTTTCTACTTATTTGTCTAAGACAGAATATCATTAACTTGGCTTTATAAGCTTATTATTTATAAGTTTTTTGCATACAATATCAATAAAATACTTATTTTATTTTCTAGTGAACCCCATTAAGATTATGATAATAATTATGTAGACTTACTGTTTAAAACTTGTATCTGTACATTTTATTCTTTTCTATTTACATTATTTAGAAATCAAGTACGTGATATAAAAGATAGTTTTGATCGTCTTCATCGACTATCACTAACCGGTCCAAATAGTGAAGAGTTTGTAGAACCTAAAGTACAAGAAATTTGGATTAAAGCTCAAGAAACAAATTTTAGTAAAGATGAATTGGAACTTCTGCATGTAAGAAAAAATGAGTTATTTTAAATTTCACGTTGAACAATTTATACATATTAAAAACTTTTAGGATGAATTAAAAGAATATGAGAGACGACTATTAAAACTTCGACATTTTAATGTGGATCTAGCAGCTGGAAATGAACATGATAATATTGAAAAAAAAATTAAAAAAGAGAGTAGAAATGTGCAAAAGTTACACAAAATACTGGAAGACAAAATACAAAAACGGAGAGAAGAACTATAGACTTGTACTGTTGTCATTTTTGAACAAAATTATATTTTTAATTATTTATATTCATTTTTTTCATTTAAGAATTTACCGCCTTCAACAACTAAGGTTATTAGCCAAGATTTATACTTATTGTTAATATTAATTTTATATCAATAGCAACTAGAGTCTACTAAATTTTGTTTGTACATATTTATTTTATTATTATTTATAATAATAAATTGCCTGTTGGTTTTCTCTGAAACTTTTGTAATGAACAATAAAGAAAAATCTATTGTTACTCCTATATTTGATTCATTTGGGTTAAGGGATACTAACAATGACACACTTGATGTTATTAAACATGAAAAAGTAAGATTTAGTATAATGTTATTTTATTATAAATGTTTTAATAATTTGATTTTATAAGAATTTACTTTTCTTCAGTTGACTCAAATTTATAAAGGTCCCATTGTAAGAGGTTGTTATCATGGCCTAGGCTTAATAATGTGGATACAAGAAAATGAAAAGCAAATATATGAAGGGTATTTTTATGTAAATCAGATACACGGTTATGGTCGTATGATTTATTCCAATGGTTTGATTTTTGAGGTAATAACCAAACTATGACAACTTGAATAAATAACCTTTGCAAAATTAATTACAGGGACTCTTCAAAAATAACATGCGTTTTGGACCTGGTGTGATGACATATCCTGATAAATTCCAAGAAGTGGGTTTTTGGATAGGGACTCGTATTATTCGTTTAAGTTATAATTTGACAACTCGTTTAGTTCCATCATACTCGCCAAATGTTTCTACCAAAATAAAATTGCTTCAATTCAAACATCTCATTGATCTTACCCAAGTTAGTTAAAGTTATTAACATTTTTTTAGATAAAAAAAATGTAAGTTATTAAATTTTTGATTCTTGTTTTAGCCACCTCATTCAATCATAAATATACGTGACAACAAGGAAAAATATCTTAATAATAATTACTCATGTCCATACACAAGACATTTTAGCAGTTTATTTTTTGATTCAAAAATATTTGATACTGAATTCATTTATAAATCCATAATATCAGAGAATAACAAAGAAATAAAAAAAGAGAATCGATTCAAATGTGGCTATGATTTGGTCAATTTGATACAAAATAACTATTTAGTAGGTACCTATCTAATTAGAAATTTAAATATTTAAATTAACACCAATATATTTTATTATAACTAGTAATTACAAAACCTAAAAAAAGTTTTTACCTAAATATTTCTGAATTCTGCTTTAGAATAACACTGAAACGGATGATATTTTAATTAAAATGATTTTTGTTTGCTTACTAAAATTATATTTATTTTTTTACCCAAATAGAAAATATCTAACAAAGAAACTCCACAGTCGAATCGCCAGTTTTTATCGAACTGTAGGATTAGCATTGACGAACAATATGAAATTCTAAATGACAAGTCGTGGTTCGTTATTATTAATAAAAACGACAATATTCAATCAAACGAAAAAAATTCTGAAAATTCTGATGATATAATATGTTACGAACGTATTTTAGCATACAACAACCGCACTTTAGACAAAATGATATTGGCACATGCTTATCAACAACAATTTGGTGAAGTAGGTACCTATTCTTAAGACGTTAATAATAATAAAAAAAAAGCGATGAATTTCTGTACACCTATTATGTTTATGTACTTTTAGAAGACGTTGCTATACGATGTTGACGATATTTGGAAAGGGAAACGGAACATGTTCATGCCCTCGCATAGACATGAGTTAAAAGCTGTAAAGTTGTTGACTAAACTAGATATAAACTCTGAAAACATACAACATACTGTTCAAAAATATGATATTGATTTGGATGTAGCCGATTCTCTAGGCAATACTCGTCTCATGATTTCTTCTGTAATATTTTATATTTCAATATTTATTTTCATAACTTTATAGGCATAGGCACTTACCGACCTATTATAACCTATATCTATGTTTTCAAGGCCAATGACCAACATGAAGTTATTAAATGTTTAATTAATCTTGGCGCTGACTTGGAATGCTACAATGACATAGGTTTTACTCCTTTAAACCTAACTATTATGCGATACATATGTTTATTAAATGACATAAATTATTGGACTGAATATTTAATACCTCATGTCGATTTAAAATTTAATATTATAAAAGGTAAGTTATAATATACTTGTATCAATTAATTTATTATTGGTTTTTATTAATAAAACTGTCAATACCAGCTGTTATAGCTGGCATAGCTGGCATAGGCGCAACGAGGGAAATTTTTCTGGGGGGCTAGAATTTTATCAGCATCACATACCCTAATAATTAATATTTTAAAATAAAATATGATTAAAATCTGGGGGGCTCAGCCCACCAAGCCCCTCTACCCATAATTGCGATTATATGATTATAGGTACCTACTTCAATAATGTGGTTTAAATTTGAATATTATATTATACCTTCGTTCTTGGTATATAGTATATTTCATACTTGAAGATTAGGTGCCTGACCTACCTATATATATACACCTATATAATATACTTTAAATACTTTAGGGTCCTTAGGGCGAAGCCCCCCCCCCCCAAACATATTATACATTTTTTTAAGCTTATTCAATATTATTATTTATTTTTTTTATTGGATAACCCTCAGAAACAGGCCAATGGGTGTGGGGAAGGAACTGTGGTGTTTTAGGATGGGTAGGTTGGTACACGTGTGTGTTGAGTTTCGGCAGAATTTCTAATGGGGCACCCGTAGGTTTCTGCCATGTCCCGGGTGGGGGATGGCGGCACTTGATCTCCAGACACCATGACTTGCCCTAAGAAAAATGCCGGACGAGGGCGAGATATCGAACAAGCGTCGGCTGCTCGGCCACTCTGTCCCCCTCAATATTATTATAGCAGATCATCAGCCAAATGACTATTTGCGCCTATGTTGTGTACAGTATATTTTGTATAACTATGTAATCATACTGAACATTTGTTTTAGGAGATCAACACATTACATTAAATAACATACAGACAACAAACTTCTTTCAGCCAGAAAATATAAAAAATATGAAGGTAAATTGTACTTAAGTATTTAAATATTTTATACCAAGTGAAAAAAAATCAATACGTCTTGTAGGCTGTATAGCAAGTTTGTAATGCCTACTAATTGTAGGTAGCCAAGGTAGGTACCAACTACCAATACGTTTTCGTATATACCTCTTCTCTAATATACCGTATGCAATGGCCGGTGGCAGTAGATATATACCACCTATCCCAATGCGGTAGGTACCAAACTGTTTCATAACAGGTAGGTACCTACATTTAGTATTTCCAGTTTCTGTGGATTGCAATACTCTTGTGCTCCTAATTTAGGACAAAACTTGATCGTAATGAGAAAATTTAGTCCTTTCTCGGAATATACCTACATTTACGGGACACTTCTGCCTTCTGGTGCTGGTGCTGGTGCTGTTATGGTATAATCAACTGATGATAATTAGCAATAAAAATAATTGTCAGTATTTTATTCTACTGCATAATAGTGTATGGTTGCCAGATTTCGAAATTACCAAACCGGGACATCATATTGAATAACCCCTTTTTTTTTGATTATATCTTAATTTATAAGTTACCTATATAGAAATTAGTATATCCTTCTTTAATTTAAATATTTATTTAAGCCGAATAGCCAATACAATTGTTTTACATTAACTTACTACTATTGTTATTACTTTTTACTAGGTACTTATTACTTATATTGATACATTTAATTTGAATGAATTTTGAAAAAAAAGAGAAGTACCTATATTAAAAAAAATTACCTAAATTTAAAAAATGACCAACGTGTATTATTATAATTTACTGGGCACATAGGTTAGTAAAAAAAGAGTGCATAAATGCATGGTAAACAGTAATAAACAAAGTTCAGTTATAGTTGTAAACTTGTAGACAATCTATGATATTCATTCAAAAATGATAAAAGCATGACAATTGAGTTTATTTATAAATTATATAATTTCTTGATTGAATAATAGTTTACAGAAAATTATGATGATGCTGAAGAGATGATTTCGACACCGATTGCAGTATCTACAAAAAAGTAAATCATGATATTATATATTTATTGTTTATAGGTTATCGACTTAACAAGTAGGTTTATAGATATAATAAGTTTAAAGTTTGTATCATCTCTGAACATTTTAGACGAACATTGTTACACTCAGTAGAAGACACAATACTACTTTTGATTAATATGGGTGCTAAAGCAACAACTTGCACCGTTCCGAAAATATCAATTCATTTAGCCTTATTGACTATAAATTCAAAAATTCTAAAAGCCGTGTTCGATGCTGGAGGATCTCCAACTTATATTTTATCTGATGAGGTATTTATTAGTTCCACTCAATAGAATTATAAAAACGTATATACTATTACATTTTCTAATTATAATTTTATATTGTAGAACTACAAATTAAATTTGTTACACATGGCTGTTATGATGCCCACAAACTACAGCGTTGTACAGTGTATTAAAGTTTTAATTAAGCATCATGTCAACCCAAATTCAAAATCATTAGTAATTACTTTAAATTCTTATTAGGTACTTACATTATATTAATAAATTGATAGATACTTTATAGTTTATAACTTATATTACCATTCAATATGTTTTTAGCCTATGTTTAGTATTTTTCGACATGAATTACCATGGAGTAAAATATCAAATGAAACTAATGCTTCTATGACACCTATAGACATTTTTTGCTTAAAAGAGAATATATACGAATTAGATGAAGAATTAAGTGTCGATGAGCAATCAGAAAATGAATTAGCCTCTATACTTTATGACGTTACGGAGAAAAGTCATACTTATTGCGGTCTTAAGCCCATAGCTTTAGCTATGTTAACAGGAAAATTACATTTGACCAAAACGTTTTTGGAAAAAAATAGATCAGTTGTAAACGAAAACATTTCTGGTTTTGGAACTCTATTGTCATTATTACTTAATCCATTTTACAACTTAAACTTATCAAATACGAAACTAAATAAACTGTTGGATTTGTTGTTAAAATCAAGTTCAAATCCTTTAAAGATTGTTAAGATTTTAGTTAAGAAATTCAGAGGCAATATTTGTGAATATTATTCCAGTGTATCTGAATCGAAAAAGTATTCTATTTGGGTTTAAAAATAAAATTACAATTGACTCGCAAATTTTATTTATTATAGGCTCAGTGGAGAAATACAACCATCGTGCTATTCAAATGTCTCTGAAATAGAAAAGAAATTAGGAAATTCTGGTAGACAAATCTTAGATAGAATTTATTCAAAAAGAGCTACTGTTGCACTAATGTAAGTAGTCACACAATTAATTATAAACATAACATCCCTTTAGTTATGCCTTTAGTTATGTACTCCATGCCTATACATTACAAATAAATCAACAATACGAACATTAAGAACATAGAATTTAGCATAGGTACCTATCTAGTACCTACACTTACGGTCGTGTTCATATTGTATTAATAGACCAAAGGTAGGCTATCTGATATTATAATATATACGACCTTTATAATATTGCTCCAAAATGATCTTTTTATCTGTAAGAAATCAAGATCACAATCATAAACATTGTATAATATATTCAAATCGTGTTATTTTCTTTGACTGCAACAGCTGCATTTGTTCCTCAATTTCAATTTCTTTGTTTTTGATATCATTTCTTGTATTAATAAAATGAGTACTTATAATGTTGATATTTGTTTCGCATTATACATTTAACAAAACGTTTATAAATTGATAAAAATTTGGATGTGTGAATTTTGAATTGAAAGATTCACAACTGTTAGTGGTCCTCGCCAATGAATATGTAAATGAGGCCCACGCCCCACATCTCTGGAGAATATTGTGAGCTTTTAGGTACTTCAATAATATTCTAAAATATAATCAGTAAAACATTCTATTCGATAATCTGGAGAGAAAATAGAAATTAATTCATCGGTGAAGCAAGCATTGACATTTGGCGTGCTTAAAAACGAAAGCCTAAAATATGTTTTTTAATATTTACCAATTTCAGATTTTTTATTTTTGTATTCAAAAACTAGAACAAATGATTGAATTTTTCTAAACCATATATGCTTGTCCCAAATGAAAACGACAACCCCTAAGTTGTGCTGATGGCCAAACTTAAAACATAAATTCATCCATTATGGTGATCGGCGTACCTCGTTAGTCGAAAGCTAAAGTGTATAAGTATAATATAATGATATCGGTAGACTGTAACATATTAAGAGGACGCCACACCCGCATGTGTTGTCTCCGTCTTACATATGTACAACATAGCAAAAACTCTTTTGCGAGGGACAACTTTTCTCGCACCATATTTGTTGTAGAACTACCAAATTTTCACAGCACTTAAAGAAGAACTTTATCTGTGCAACAGCGTGCTCTTTTTTTCAATAGCACCATCCAATCATTTTTTATAAGCAAATTAAAAAACCAAATGTTTAGAAGCAAATAACTTGTATTGTATATATGTTATTGAAAAAAAGAGCACTCTGTTGCACAGATAAAGTTCTTCTTTAAGTGCTGTGAAAATTTGGTAGTTCTACAACAAATATGGTGCGAGAAAAGTTGTCCCTCGCAAAAGAGTTTTTGCTATGTTGTACATTTGTAAGACGGAGACAACACATGCGGGTGTGGCGTCCTCTTAAATTAAATTTGAAATTCCCGGCCTATATAATATTATGTTACCTATTTTATTTTATTATTATCTGACGAAAGACATACAAATGATATGAACGATATCACGTAGTCGTCTCCATATAGGTAGGTACTATGTATAGTATGGTTGATTTTATATTTTACACAAAATTTTTCTCGGATTCAATTAGTATATTTTTGGTTTTCCAATCGCGGAGTCAATATTAGTATATTTCTCATTTATACCCGGGATTCAATTAGTATATATATTATTTTTTCCCCGTTCAGGTATTGGGGCTTAAATGTTCAATTAGTATATAGCGATAATACGGTATTATTAATAATTATACGGGTACATAATACCAGAGGATACACCCCCGTAATTGTGCCACTGATAATACCTATGTATATTTTGTAAAATAATTTGTTAGTTTTTCCGTTGTGGACGACAATAATTGACGATTATTCAAATAAAAAAAATATGTATTTACTTTTATGGTAAACTGCGTGTACCTATACTGTTAATTAAAAAAAAGTTAATATAATATGGTAGGTTGGTACATTGGATATTGTTTAATCAACAGCCAGCGGAATCAACATAAATTCGTCGGAATTGATAGAACCCAATATTATATTAACCTATTAAAAGTGTTTAATATTATGAAATATAAAACTAATTTCAATACAATAATATTAATTTAACACATTTATAATTTTTAGAAATGATTATAAAAACCCTTTATTATCAGCTGATGAAAAAATGGCAATGTTGCATTGGCTGAATTTGGGTAATATAATGTTGATGCGTCAAGCAACAATTGTAAAGATGTCGAATAATCAGTTATTTACGTTTAGAACTATAAAAAATAATACATTTGTATGCATTTATATTCTATACTATATTTCAGATTTAAAATTAAATTTAAAAACTAATTTATTATTTAGAATTTAAAAGAAAAAAAGAAAAATGAAATATACGCATTATGTTTACAACATATGAAATTAGCAACTCGTAATCAAATTGTTCTCACTAAAGTAGGTTTAACATTTTTAATATAAAAACATTTTATATTCCTGCAAATATTTATATAGGAAGAAAGTCAGGTGTGTTATGAATGTTTGCAACATCAATCAAAAAAGATGGAAACTTGTTTAAGTTGTTATTTTGCTCTACTTTGTTCAGAATGTTGCAAAAATCGACATAATGAAGAATATAATTGTAAAGTACTAATGAGCCAGAGTTATATGATTAAAATTCAAAGTGAACTAAATGACAACCAAATTTATAAAAATTCAAATTTATCTTTTACACGTCGCATTTCTAGTGAAAAATCTAGAATGAATAGTATGATTTAGTTATTAATTTATATGAATTAATATTAAATTAAGAGTGATTTTATAGGAGAACAATTGGAAATCCTCAAATACATTTCTTCAACTTTAGTATCATCACGGTTTTCAAAATCGTTTACATTAAAAATGCTTTCACGGTCATCAGTTTTTTCAAAAACATCGGAGTACTCATCTTCAGGTACCTATACCTAATTTCTCAAAATATGTGAAATGGTTAATAAATAAGTAATAACAATACATATAATAGGTAGGTATACAAATACAATATTATATAATTGTATAGTATTTACTGACTGATTATGATTATAGAAAAACAAACTTTTTTCAAATTATTTTAATTGGTTAAGCACTATAAAAAATCTTATATTTTAGCTGAAATTTTATTTCAGTAAGCACTATTAAAATCCTCAACCCCATTTGTCCCATTAAATAAATAGGTACTATAATAATTCATATATAATTTTCCTTATTGCATTGACAAAGAACTCAAAGAACTTTTTGGTTTTCAACAAAATCGATTTTGGTTTTTGGTGTATCTCTAAAAAAATAACCATAAATACATGCAATTTTTGTTGAATGTTTATATCAGCATCTTCTATACTTGACAAAATTTTGAAAAAGAGTTGACTTGTTTTTAGCTGTGTTTTCAATTTAATTTTAACATATTAGCGACTGACGGAAATTACAAATAATGCAATTTATATACAATATATAATAATATAGTATTGTAGTTTGGTAAATTATCAGATACGTAGGTACTAAGATTCACTTAAATAAAATCATGAACAATCAGGAGTGTACCCAAAAATGTTTAAAGGGGGGGTCCAGATTTTTTTTGACATGTAAAAAGTAAACAATTAGTATAATTGCACCTTAAGAATTTAAAATGTTGTTAATAAATTGTTGATCAATAGGGGGGGGGACTCCAGACCACCAACCCCCCACCTTTGGGTACGCCCCTGTGAACAATTATAATTCCACCGTGTATTTGTAATTTTAGATGATGCAAGTAATTACAATCAGTCTAAGCAATCTATGCAGTCTATGCAGACAATTCAGTCTATGCAGACCATTCAGTCTATGCAGACCGTTCAGTCTATGCAGACCATTCAGTCTATGCAGACCATTCAGTCTATGCAGTCTATTCAGTCTATGCAGTCCAAGCAACCTAAGCGGTCTAAGCAGTCACAAGACAAACCCCACTCAACAAACAACGAATTTAAAGATGAGTCTAACTATTCTAGTACTAATAAAATGTACGATTCAGTATCTTCACAAATCAGCAATATAAGTGTCAGAAGACGTAGTAACGGTCTAGATTACGACAAGAAGAATTCGTCGAATGTTCACTCGGATATTGAAGTTATTATTGGTATTAATGCTATATTATATTCTCTTATTATAGTCTATATAGACTATAAGTAGGTAATGCAAAATTCGTTTGGATTGAAAGGTAGGTACTTTACATTTGTAAAATATTTTTCAATATAATATTTTTTAACGAAAACAATCCATACCTATAATCTATATTCTTAATTTCTAGATATAGGTACTAATAAATTGTTATAATACATATATTATGCAGTATTGCAGTCTTTTGTTAAGAATACTTTCCAAATGTATTCAGAATATGTATTTAAATACTTTATGTCATCTGTATTTGAAATATGCATTCAAATAATTTACAATACTTTTTTTTAGTTCAATTAATTTTATATTGAAATATTTGTACGTTAATCATAATATAGATAAACACTTAAACTTATTTATAAATATTTAAATTAAATAGTTAATACATACTCACTTTAATTATTGGTTCAAGAATTTCAGATCTCTCATTCTTTCATATTATAATATAGTCATATGATTAGACGTGCCAACTTAAACTCCTGCTAGGTGGATTTCAGTTTTAGATATTCTGTCATCTGCTTATTTGATGCAATTTTATAAATTCTTATAGCACCGTTGTAAAATATAATTTTAGAAACAAAATTTAAAATTGTAAAATTAGAAAATAGTGGTCATTGAAATAAAACGGTAAAACGAAAAAAAAGTATTTTAGAAGTATTTGAAATACCAACAAAGTATTTTAATACTTAACAAGACTGCATATTATGCAGTTTATCTATCGATCTATCAATCTATGTGTATAAATGTGAAAATGAAAAACTTTGAGGCATATGTTCTCGGAAACTACTGAACAGATCGTTATGATTTTTTTATATATACGGCCCGCGAACCTATCCTTAATAACCCCCCAAAATATATTACTATATAAATATTAAATACTCCTATAAACCCGGGATGATCAACTGTGACTTCATTACTTTTCAATGTACACTGTATACAAATTTTTTTTAACTACAAAGCTGTACTAATATAGGCTACCTATATATTTGATCTCCCTCCTCAAGAGTAGGGATTGCCTATATATATTCCCTAGGTAGATTGCCTACCTGATAATATACTGTTCACATTACCATATGAGAAACTCACGCGGGATTGCTAAAAATTAAAATTTAATATGATTTTGCCTCCATACCTATGCAGAGCGAATTACACCCAAAAGGAGTTAATTAATCACAATTTTTTTCCGGGGCAACGCCGGGTTATTCAGCTATATAATATATAAATGAATATTTGTCTGTAGATTAGACCTCTGGGAAGAGATAGGCTAATTTAAAAAGGGTTAAAATGATTTTTTTAATAACCGGATTTTAATACGGTTAGTTTAGGATTTTGTATTAATTGATTATTTTCATCCACCGTATATAAAGTAATAACGAAAAACTTGGTATAACTTTGATAATTTAGAGTTAAACCATACACTTGCGTACAAACAGCACAGGGTCCGCCATCTACCGCAGGTAGAATGCCTACCTGATTATATACTGATGCGAATCAGCATTTTTATTTCGGGCAACGGAAAAGTTAAGATACATTTTGAACACCATACACCGAATATTAAATAACGAATTGAACAAAGTTTTAGTCATATAGAGTTGGTACATTTAACGGGCAACGAAGTGCACGGGATCAGCTAGTATAACCTATATTATAGGTAGTTTGTTAACATTTATCCCACACCCCCTCACCCCTCACCAAAAAAAGTGTTATAAATATAATAAAAGAATACTTACTTATAAAACTTAAATTATTTATTTATTTAGATTTATACCAAGATTAACTTAATCCATCACGATGTATTTATGATTTTAGAGGATACACGTAATTACTCTAAGCAGTCTAATCAGTCAAAAAAATCAACGAAATACAAAAACAAAAGTTTTAAAGCTGGGTCAAACAGTTCTGGAACTAATGAAATGTACAGTACAGTATCTTTACAAAACATTAATAGCAGGGTTAGAAGTCAAAGTGACGGTCTAGATTATGACAAGAAGAATTATATTCACACTGATAGTGGTAATAACTTTTAAAGAATAAATATTTAGAAAAATTAAAAAAATCCTGCATAACATTTAAAAATGCATTTTCTTAACTCTTAGTGGTGAAATTCAAAAATAAAAATGAACAAAATGACAGGAGAATGCGACAAAAAAATGCAAAAAAAAGAGATAAAAAACTTACTCTTAACAATCAAGTAAATGCACTTCCTATATCTACTATGAAATACAGAATGATTAGATCACCGGGTTGTTGGATACCAATATTTATGTTTATCAACCGTGGCTCATATGAAGACGTAACTATATTACAAAATGTAATAAGCCCGGGAATGCCATTGATTTTAATGGTTGAAAAAAATGGACAAGTTTACTATAAGATCAATGCTAATCAATATGACATGTTGAATAACTACAGTTTGATATAAAATCACTTTAATATTTAATATATGTATGAGAATCATAGATTTTTGTTATATAGGTATTAAAAATTATGGAATACAACTTTAATAAAAATAATAAGGAAAACTATCAATGTATTTTAATGATAATAAACACAAAATATAAATATTTTAATGACTTATTTTTCTAAGATCGTTAAGAACTATCATTATATGCCTGATATAGTATATATACCTTATTTTTATTTTTTTGGATTCTAAGTAAAGTGTGGATTATATTGGTTTTTACAACGCAGTGGTATCTACTTTTTTAATTATACATAATCATTAATTCGATTAAGTATAATATTAAAAAGGTGGGCAAGTGGGTGTCGCTCTGCTGTACTGTAGGTTACAAGTGGGTCACTGTATAATGGATGGTATTAAATTTGAATTCAATGATATAATATCATTGTATAAGAAAAACGATTCTGAGCGGTGACGGTATGTCAGTCTATGTATAAGACATATTATATACATATCTATGGTATTAAACAAAAAAATGACCTATAATAAATTCCAAATTAATCATATCACAATATCCATTAGATACTTATAACAGTTATAACGCGTTATACATCAACAAAAACCGTGATACTGTCATAGATAATATATAATAGTACACTTTAGAAGTTTCAAGTACCCACGAATAATATTATTCAATCACAACAAAATAACTAAAATCGTAATTCTTGGTTTAAATATGAAATTTTGTCTCAATTTGAAATTAAAATGTCTGTAAAAAATAAGTGTGTTTATATATTTTTTAGATTTTTTGGTTACAGTATGAATTATTTAAGAGAATCTTTGTTTTAAATTTTCAACTCTTAGTTATAAAAACTGAACATTTTATAATTTTTTAATTCCAACGATTGATAATTTTCGAGATTTTGATAAATTTTGTCAAAATTCCAACTTTAAATGCTTATAAAAAAAAATCGTGCCTATGTATTTTTAATATTTTTCAACTGATATTGTAACAATATATCAGGAGCCTTGTATTAAATTTTTACACTTTTTGGCCCAACAGATAAAACTTTATTGATATTTATAGAAAAAAAAACTAAAAAAAATTGAAAGCTGTAAATGTCCATAAACAGCTCAAAAAGAGTCAAAATATTTTCAAAATTGTATGGTGTATAGGAAATGCTAATATAAACATTCAGTGAAATTTTCATGTATCTACAGTTATTCGTTTTTGAATTACAACAAAATAAGGAAATCGCTACATGAGAAATCGAGTGAAAATCCAATGTTGTAAAAATTTGAATTTCAAACGCTCATAAAAATTTAATTTGACTGTCCGGTAGAGATTTTTTTATTGATAAAGGTAGTTAATCTTATAAGGAATCTTGTGTTTCATTTTCAAATCTTAGATTTAAAAAGAAAAATTTTTACGAATTCTTAACTCAATATAATTTGCTAATTTTCGTGATTTTTCCATATTTTGTCAATTTTTGAACTTTAAATGCTTATAAAAAAAAATTGTGACTAAGGATTTTTAATATTTTTCATCTGCCTTTGAAACAACATATTAGGAGCCTTCTATTAAATTTTCAAGCTTTCGCAACCAACAAATAAAATTTTATTGATATTTCTAGAAAAAAAACTAAAAAAAAATGAAAAATGAAAATGTCCCTAAACAGTTCAAAATAAATCAAAATATTTTGAAAATGTTATCGTGTATAGAAAATGCAAATATAAACAACCAGTGAAAATTTCATGTATCTACGGTCATTTGTTTTAAAGCTACACCAATAACCAAATTCGATTTTTTGGAAAATCGATTTTGCGTAAAAATTCCCGTTTTTCCTTAATTTTTATGTTGTTTTTCCCGGCGCTTGTGAAAACTACTGGAAAATGTTTATCTTTGACCCCCCAAAGTACCAACTAGATTCACTTTCCTATCAGAAAAGGTACTATTAAAGAAAATCGAAGCACTTTTACTGTCCCAAAACGTGATGACAGACACAAAAATATAAATAAAAATATAAATAAAAATATAAATAAAAATATAAAAATATAAAAACATACATCATTGTAAAACCAATACATTCATCGCTCCGCTCAGAATCTAAAATTACCTATATATAACCATTGATTATAAATACTAATATTTATAATTTATAATCAATGCTATATGTGTATAACTAACTATAGACAATTACCTATCGCGTGTATTATTATTACTTACAGATTTAAAAAAATAATTTAGATCTATACAAAATTACAAACATTGCACGTGGAAAATTGTCCAATAGGTAGGTAAATAGATTTAATTTTTAGTGAGTAGGTATACTTTAGTTGGAAAACTTTTCGATTTTATCGTTAAAGTCTCCTTATAAGTGTATTTAAAAATGAAAAATACCAACAGTTTAAAAAATTGAAAAATTATCAATTTTGAAACTTGACAAATATTTTGGTTATTTTATTGTAATTCAAAATAAGAAACCTAGTACTTACTTCAAAATGTGTAAATATGTAATCATTATTTAATATAAGTACGAGGTATCTACTTACATTGTTATATTATGTATTGATAAAAAAGGATAAAAATACAAAATATAATTTTTATATTCTTAGTGGAAAGTACGGAAAAACATGAATATTTACGCGATATATTGATATATACTTTAAAATGTTGTCGTAATTAAATAATGAATAATCTGAGATATTTTTGCAATACATATTTTCATTTTCCAGGCTATGTATACAATAAAGATACAAAAATATATGTATTATACAGTACTCGCCACTTATTTAACTATACATAAGTTTATACTATAAGTTAATGTGATAAATAATTATAGGTATGAACACAATATTATAAACCATATGAATTAATTAAGTTTTTTATATTTATATTATATAATTTATAATATATAGTTACTTGTCAGTTGTCACTTGTATGTATAATTTAATTTATATTTAATATTCATATATGTCACGAGAATAAGAAAAATTAGAAAACTCAAAACTGTTTCAATCTCAATTCTCAAACATATAATTATTACGTATAATTCATATAAAATACTATTATGGTATTTGAAAAATTAGTTTATATTTTAGTATTTTACTGTGCACTTTCGCATTAGTATTTGTTTACATTTTATAAATTATTCCATTCAAGGAAATACTTTCACTTATGCATAAGCGACCGGATGAGTTGAGTTGATTGAACGGGATCTCAAGAATACAATATAATATATTATACACTATAATAATATATCCTACAATAATGTTGTAACTGTTTTCATGATTGATAATATTCGTATCATAATACATATTCTAGTAAAAATAATTTATTAAATATTTGTAAAATAGTAACAAACAGTGTGGGTATACTATATAATACTGTTATTGTGGAATAAAATTATAAAAACTTTTATAATTTGCATACAAAACTAAAATAACTAAGTAAAACAATCATTCATTACAGATAGAATGAGTTACCCTACTTACCGTACAATTCTTAAGATTTTCATGTCTGCAGATCAAAGATACCTACTACGTTAAGTAAATTTAGGTTTACTCCCGCGAATTAAACCCAATCAATGCCTTTGGTTATATTATTATAATATCAGAACATGTAGAGTCTACAGTCTCTTTAAATATCATTAAAACATTTTTTGTAGTGCTCGGTTTTTTTTAGAAAAAATGGGGTTGAGTTGAAATTAAAGACATTAGAGTTCCACAAGACACTATAACTATTTCTTAAGGATTCCGTGATCCTAAAAGTTTGTGAACCGCTGCTGTAGACAAACAGTATGTTATATGTATACATATTACTGGTAGGTATATGTACCTTTATAATATTTATACCAGTCATCGTGGCTTCTATGATTTTTTCTTTGTTTTATTATTATTTATAAGTGTATAAGTTCATTAGTTCATAGTTTTATTCGTATATTATACGTATTTTACGTACAGTTATTTAATAGATTATATTTATTTCTTTAAATTGTACGTGTATTCGAGAGATCACCATATTATATTTAATTGCCTACGCGCATGCACGGGTAAAAAAAAATAAACAATTTTTATAAAAAGTAAATAACAATCACACATTTGAGCATTATATCATTATTATACGGTGTAGCCGCATAGGTACATAATATTAAGGTGGCGCATGCGCTCAGTCAACCTCCACACCTCTACTCGTTCCAAGGTTCTACTTCACCCGCACACCGTTCACCACATCGTTGCACCAAACCAAACTCGCCTACTCGCGTTGCGTGTCGCGGTGGTTTCGTTTTTTCGTCGTTGTCCTCAGTATTTCACTGCGTCGGTCCGTGGGCACTCGTTCGCGTTCAGTTCGCACCTCTTGTAAATTGCTTGTGTTTTAATCATCTAATCAAATGTAATTCGAATTTTTCAGTTTGACGCAACGTAAATAATGCGTTTATACACTCGTAAGACGCGCGTATTCGAAATAATATACTGCGATCAGAATATTATTCTGTGAACGATATATTATACAAAATAAGTATAATCTGTTCCATATAATAATTATATTATACGAAAATATAAGAGCCGTTCGTTAAAGTCTCCGCCGACGCCATGAAACCAACTTCGATTTATCTGATCTTATTGATCGGATTCTGCGTACCCGTGAGTCATGATTTTTATAAATGTATTTTAATATATATATAGGTACACGCATGCATATAAGAAAAACCGTTTTAAATATAATTATATAAACATCCCAACTGACATGATGCCATTATCTGTATAATCGGTTCTTGTAAAAATGTAACATTTCATGACTCATATAATAATAATAATAATATATATAATAAAATATTATGAAGGTAGGTACTTGGATAACCAGTAAAAATAAAACTATTATGTACAATGACGATTGTTGACAATTTATATTTCCTTTCTAAAATTGTTGAATTTTAAATTTTTAACTTATAGTCTATATTATAGTGTATATAATATTATGTATTATATTTGTATCAATTTTGATGTACCTATAGGTACTAGGTAACAATTTGTTTTTATTGAAACTTAAATACCAATTACATTTTTTAGATCCCATACAATATAAAGATTAAAATCTACCCCATAGTTATGAACTTAGGTCTGTACTTATTACGTAGTCAAATATACTAATTTCAATGATATTATAAGCCAATAAGTTGAATAGTTCCCAATATAATATACTGCAGGCTACTATATTATGATGTTTTGTACTTGCCTAGTTTTGTTTTATACATTCAATTTTATTTCATTGATAAATTATTTACGTAACACTAAATGTATTATCGTTTAAATAGAAAACAATTTTATACAAAACAATATGATGATAATATGATATCAATAAAATGCATGTATGTTCCGTGACATTTTAATATTATTAGATATACATTTAATACATACAATATGGATTATTTCGACTACTATTTTTAAAAGAAACAATATTTTTGAAATGGCTTGAACCCTAGCTTTAAATATCTATCTATTTTATGTGTGTTTTTCCTCTTTTTACCATAAACATGTAGGTAACAAATTAATTCAACGCCAGCTGTTTATTATATTTTTATGTTTTACCTTACGTAAACAATAAAATGTCAAATGTTTTAAAAGCTCTTTTATTCAATGACCTTTATCATATATAATGTAGGAGAAACCTATTGTAGCATCATGATGTTGTATAGTTGTAATAATAGTATAGGTATATACTAGTATATCATTAATCTTATTGAAAATTAATTGTATTTTCGGAACAATATTTTCTACATGGTTATATATATATTATGAACGGCTTCGTTACACCAATATTATATACTTACTATCGTACTCTAGTAAAATATTTTAAATATCGTATAAATACACCTACACAATACATTTTAGATTAAACTTGACAACACAACAAAAAAATCATAAATATATAAAATAAGCCTTATATAAATACTCTGATCTACTCTTTTGTATAGTTTAGCTGGGTTATCGTGAACTTACATTACACCGTTAAAAGTATATTATCTATATATATAAATTCATATACGAAAATTAACATAATTAACATTATTTTCGAATCTACACAATCATCCAACAAGATCAATGAAATGAAATTACGAAACATCATAATATTATAATCTTAATAATATATATTTTACCTAGTGGTGTACACGTTAGGGGAATACATTTGGGTGTTCAACCCCTCCTACATTTTTTTCACTTTATATGATAATGTAAAAACGTTTTATAAATCATTTTTTTTTATGCCCACCCCCCTCCCCTCCTTCCTATTTGATATTTTTGTGCAAGCAATTGATTTTAGATGATAATAATAAAGATTAAAATATGTAGTATAATTTGAAACAACTTAGTGGTCGTGGCTAAAAAAATACCTCAACAGAAAATGTCAGATATGCTGTTGGTACTATATTTTAAGTATTTTATACAGTTTAGGACATACGTATGGAGATACCTACCTACATAAAAGGTATATTGTGTAAATAATATATAGGTGTGTCATGTATATCGCGGTATACCTAAACTATTCAATTGAACAATTGAATTTTGAACCTTAAATTCGAACCTTATAAACTATATTGAAATTCTTTGCATTTTCAAACCATTTATTTGAATCAACAATTTATAATCTAAAATATCATGAAAAAATGCACTTGTGAAAAAGTACATTTTTTTGTACCAAGATGAATATATAACTTCCAAAACATGAATACCTACAAAATTCTAATCTTACAATTATAATTATATTTTAAAAAACATTATATAATTCAAAAATTGTAACATAATAGTCTACTATAACAAATTTACTTTTCTAAGAGAGTATTTTCATTCAATATTGTACATGAGTATATTGTGACATACTGTACAAATATTTATTATTTATGTATATATTATATATATATATATTTTCTCCAAATGACCCTGCAGTACATCACGTAGCATGACGGATCTATATATAATAAGCATATAAATTGTAGAAAAATCTATGTAGGTACACTAAAACACGTTTATACATAATGTATAAACCAGCAGTTATTATTTTCAAGTTCATATGGTTAAACATATATGCGATTATTTCAAGTAAGATATTACTATATCAAATTTGCGTATTTGCATTCAACATCGTTAAAGAGAAATACAATTTAATCAAATTACCAATATATTAGACGTATGATTACAACATATATTATGTACCTAAACACGAATTTAATTTTTAATTTCATAACAAATTATTTTGTTTTTTTTCTATATGTAATGCTTAACAATATGTACCTACTAACTGTAACAAATAAAAAAAATCGTAAGTTTTTTACAATATAATATATAAACGGTCTTAACGTATAACTTGACACATATTATAAAATAAAAAAAATGCAGTTTAAATTGTTATTATAAAACAATATAGGTATATCAGTTACTTTTCGTTTATATTTTAATATACATACTCGTATGCATACGCCATAAACTGACACGACTATACAGTATACACAGACGATAATAGGTCTTGTATTCAAAATCATCTTTCCGTAAAAAAAACTATTAAAATGACACGCAGTCGTAGTGTTTTCTTTATATTTTATTACAAAATTGTTTTACATAATATATTTACTCATATTTGTATATAATATATAATATGTTCTACTTTTCATTTTAATTATATATAGTGCAGAAGTGTAGAAACCCTAACCCCACAATTGAGTATCTAGATATTCTAGAATCATAATAGAAAAAAAAAACAGTACTAAATAAGTCCAGGCTATTACTATAATATATAGGCTACGGTTGTAATATAATTTATATATATATATATATATATATATATTATATTATCATTGATTAATGAGTATATATTATGGATTATTGATTTATTTATTTAACTTGCATGGCATATGCCCCCGAGGATCAGAAAACGTATACCTACTCTATATTATAGTATATTGTAAATTGGTATTAATTATTATTAAGAACAGCGTATGGCGTATTGTAACTATATACGGTCTACCTACAACGAAACAATGAACATCTACTCAGATTGTAGCTTTGGTTTACCGAACTGATCATATCTTTTGCAGCGGCTAAGATTATAATGTACACCTAAGTACTGTTGCTATTATATACTGTTGAATAAGCGATTATTAATTAAAGAAAAAATGTCCATCTCAACTCGTTCTAGGGGTTAAATTCTGGTTCAACATAGCCCTCGACAGAACATTCCTCTGAAAAAATGCAACTGGCCTGGGTATTATCCTGAGAAATTTGTAGTCGGGTACAAACATTTTGTCTTTTATATATATATAGATAGATAGATTATGGTGTTACAGTTTTTATTTTGGACATTTTTGAAACATGGCATTTTAAAATATTATTTACCGATTATTACCACCAGGCATCAGTATTCAGTTATACAGATCCTAAATAATGTCCTATAGACTCAGCTATTGCTATTTAGCAAAATGTGCTATGTAATATAAATTATTGAAAATCATTGAAAGTATAATATTTGATATCTATGAATAGTGTTATTGAATACATTATTTCATACAGTTATAATAATAATACTTATAGATAATCATAATAGATATTATATATTATGTGTATTCAAACTATACAATATTTCAGAGTAGATATCATTGTAAGTCGGAATAATATACATTCCATGGATCTCTTCTTAGATTCCAGTTCAATCACATAATAGTAGTTAGATACGTCTGTATGAGTTCTTTTGAACATGTTCAATACGAAAAGAGAAAAAATATATGAAATTCAACAAAACCCTATAGGCGGGACTGCAAGACTTGAATAAACTATTTATCTTAAAACGGGAGAGTGTTGATCGGCGCGCGAGTGCGTGTAATATTAATTAGGTATAATCATACACACGAGCATAATACAATATATATGCCTGGCCACATTAATTCAATATTTAGCTTATAAATTAATATACAAAAATATTTAATTTGTCTACAACACGTGTTAACAATCGTAATTATTATACTTATTTAGCGCGTACATCCCAACAACACATAAATTATGTCACACGAATAGCTCTACAATAATATAATAATGACCGCCAACACAATTATTACTGGTTCAAAATTGTATGCTCAGAAACAGGAAACTATATATGCACACCAGTATACAGCGGAAGCCGCGCAATATACCTTCATCATGCGGTATAGAGGTATAGACATTCAAACGAAATATTTACATATATTATGCATACATACGGAACGTGTAAAAAATCCCAAACTAGTTTAACTTGCATCACCAAACTTGCACGTATCAATATCATATATATTATGTGATCACGTCACACTGGAAAGAAAAAAAAATTTAAAAAAAAAAACCATTTACGGTTCTTGTGAAGTGAAAAAAATCCTTTTGTATACACAAAATATAGCGTCGATGGAATGTCGGCTATTATGACAAACTAGTTATTATTATTATCGCATTATTATATAGGTTGAGGGGAACGATATGTCTTCCTATAAAGTAGGTATACGTCACAAATACCACCACATACCCCCTCGGCGGCGATGACGTGACATCTAAATATAATAATATAGCACTCCTCACTTGTCTTAATAATAATGATATGTCCGTGTGCATATTATTAATGTGTTTGTTATGAATCATTGTTTGTATATTACACAGTTTGGCATATTAAAAATATCGTCATGAAATATACAAATAATAATAATAATAGTGTTTAACGCGATGACTATAGTCAGATTATCAGTCGGTGGTTCACAATATTCCTGCTCTGTATAACGCATTATCTTAAATATTTTTTAAACCTCCATAAACTCTGGCACATAAGCCGGTAGAACGACCATAGTTATAGGTGTAATAATATGAAATATTTTGTTTTTAATACGATGTATTTTTTATTATATTACATTGAGACGGCTTTACATGAAATTTGAAATGAATTTAGAAAATTATATTTGTGTACGCTTTCGTAAGTACTTAAGCTTCGTTGTAGAAAACACCGTCTGCAAAACGTTTAATACTAGTTCAAATTTTACCTTTGACTTATAAATTAATGTATTATTTTAAAAGTTTTTCTCAAAATGAATATTCAATCAATACGCTTTGCTTATACATTTTCTTAAATCGTGCTAAGGCATAATGTATAAAATAAATTTCAATCCGTTTGTGCTGAACATCTATGACACATGGTAAACCTCCGAAAAAGGAATATGTCTTTATTTTATTTGATATATAACAGGTGGAGAGCCCAACAGTACTATAAGTTTACATGATATACAATAAAGAAGATAAATTATCATTTAGGATATAGAAAATCAAAATATAATACATAACATAAATACACGATACGTATAACATATAATTCGATAACTGTGTGTTTTTTTTATTTTTTTTATTTTACTTGTGTCTGTGTACACGATAACTAGTCGAAATAATGCTTCGATTTTCAACTTCAGTATCTTGTTCGATAGGAAAATGAATATTGTTGGTGCATTGAGGAGGTCAATATTTAAAATTCCCAGTAATTTTCAAAAGCGCCAAGAAAAACAAAAGAAAAATTAAGGAAAAACGGAAATTTTTACACAAAATCTGTTATCGAAAAAATCAATTTTGGTTTTTGGTGTAACTTTAAAACAAATTACCGTAGATACATAACATTTTCACTGGTTGTTTACATTCGAATTTTTTATACACAATAACATTTCAAAATATTATGATTTGTTTTGAACTGTTTAGGATCATTTTCATTTCCTTTTTTTTTTATAAATATCAATAAAATTTTATTTCTTGGTTAAAAAAGCTTGAACATTTAATAGAAGGGTCCTAGTATATTGTTTCAAAGTCAGATAAAAAATATTAAAAATCCTTAGTCACAGTTTATTTTTATAAGCATTTAAAGTTCAAATCATGACAAAATATGGAAAAATCATCAAAATTATCAAATTATTTTGAGTTAAGAATTCATAAAAATTTTTCTTTTAAATTTAAGATATGAAAATGTAATACAAGATTCCTTATAAGTTCGTCTACTTTTATCAAAAAAAAAATGTTCTTAAGAAAGTCAAACTAAATTTTTATGAGCGTTTGAAATTAAAATTTTTACAACATTGGATATTCACTCGATTTCTCATGTAGCGATTTCCATATTTTATTGTAATTCAAAAACGAATTACTGTAGATACATGAAAATTTTACTGAATGTTTATATTTTTTATTTAAGATTTTATTGGGTTCAATAATTAAGGTAATCTGGTAATAGCTATTCCAACATTTTTTTTTACATGTTTATAACCTACATATAATAAATTGTTAATATTGAAAACAAAAAAATTATAGTTTGTATTTACATTATATTATGATACTTAAGCCACCTTAAGGTAATGTTTGTTTGTTAGATTACATTTTAAGATGAACTAGAAGAGGTTTGTTCTTGGTTGAGAATTTATTTAATGTTGCTCGGGATTAATGGTACATATCCGGCTTGATAAGTAAACATTAGTATTTAGTATAATAGAATTTATAAAATTTAGTCAACTGTATTGTGTATTTTTATGATGATAAATAATTCAGATTATGGGTAGGTAGATTAATAATATATATACCCATAAATACCTATAGCAAAGCCTATAGCCGTATAGGTGTTTATAGTTAACTTTGTATGTCGATAAATCTTTATATAATATGCGCTTATGATATTCTTTAATCGGCTGCAGACTAAGGTTTAGTATTAAAATAATTCAACATAATAATATTTGAGAATTAAATATTAATTACAATTTATAGGTTATGAGTTATGGCCGTCATTAAAAACGTAATTGTTCACGCAATTACGCGTTGTTAAGTTAGCGCAGTAATTCCAAGATATTATGTCACAAAAAAATTATGACCCATTAGTAATTCAAACTGTTAACCGTATTGGGTAAAAATACTTAACTACATAATAATATTATATACAAATTATTGATGACTGTCGAGTGTAGACTGTATACCTACACTATACAGTTCCAGTATATTTTTACGACCGAATAATTTTAATTGAAAATTAAAAATGCATAAAATTGCAAAAATTCGTATTATTTAATCATATATGTATATCTTACATAACATGCAATGTGACGTGATGCCGTGATGGGAAAACAAAACTAATTGATTACCACGTATTTTTTTTTTTCTGTTAAGAAATACTTTGTAACACATAAGAGAGTTCAGGACTCGTGAAGTGTTCTCATATTAATTATCTGTATATGTACTATCATGATAGTACAGAGTACTACTATGCATATTAATATTATTATACATACGTCATATATATATATTTAGCAATTTCAGTATACTGCTAAGTAAAAATCTTAATATTTGAAATTTGAATACTCTTGCAGATTTTAATTTTTCCACAAACCTCCAAAGTATTATTATTGTTATTATTATTATATTATTATTCTTACGCGTGTTATGTAATCGTGTATATTTTCCTATAATAAATGTCGCGTTTGGGGGTTCCCGATTTAAGGTAAGGCACCCCTTAGCCCGCACATAATATTATAATATAATAATGTTTGTCATTAAATCTTGCATTATGTAAGGTGATAAATTGGTGTACGCGTTTAAATCGTGCGACTTTTATCAATTTACATACCTTTATAATATATATATATTATATTGTTTTTAGTTTAGGTACCTATATACCACAGTATACATAATACTATGTGTAAACAGCACGCATATTATGTAGGTACACTTCACTTATAACGCAATAGCTGCAGCAGAATATATATATGTCGTTATGTTCGCATTGACCATCGCCGTCTGTCGCGTAACCTCCTACACTGGCCATTCTCATTTGAATTCCGCGTTTAAGAGATGACGCGATGATTTTTTATGGCTCTTGGATAAATTATTATTATTATTAGGTTTTGGTATTCTACGAGCGACATCGTATTATACGCACACGTTCAGTATAATAATAAAATGACACTATACTATATTATTATATTATAATACCTATGCCTAGCTGTATGTTACTCGACCGCGTTGGGATAAATTACTACTCCGAGATGGGCAATCCGCCCGAGGCATCTGTGTAGTAACAATAGCAACATTTTTTTTTTTTCGTGAACCAATTGCAAGCAGAAGTAAAGTATAAACGAATATTGTGCGGTTATTATTGAATGATTTTAACAATATTATTAAGGTTGCAATTTTTCAAATTTTCCGCAGTTCTATAAAATTTGAAAATTAAATTTTATATTTTAGTTGCCACCTCAATCATAATACTTTTCCACTAATCTACTACCCGATACCTATTTAGGGGGGGGGGTTGATAGGGTGTATTATATCGATCAAAAGACACTTAACAGGAAAAACTCTCACACCTCGTAGATTGATCCAATTTCCGTAATTTTTTTTTTTTTTTGTTAGATAGAGGAATATATTTTACATAACTCATTGGACTTCGATGTTTGATTACGTTGCTAAAAACAAAAAATAATACAAAAACTAAAAAGTTGTAAAAATGGATTAAAATCAAACTTGTAATATAAGATTTAGAAAAATGATTTTGAAAATCCAAGTCCAATGCGCCCTGAAATAAGTCTTCCTCTATCTAACAAAAATTACGGAAATCGGACCAATCTACGAGGCGTGAGAGATTTTCCTGTGAGGCATGTTTTTGAGCAAAAAAACAGGTAACGCGCAGGCCCCTTAATAGAAGTTAAGCCTGCACCTTAAGAGGACATTTGTTGTTTCCGCCCTACAAACGTACAACATGGCAAATTGTATACGTTCACGACAACACATTTTACTCTGTAATTTCTAAAATTAGAGTGAATTTATCTCTTATAACATTTAAAGGCAAGAATATTATGTAGGGCGTCTAGGAGGATTTTATTTATATTATTATTTTTAAGCAAGCTATATGATTATTTTAAAATGTACTTAAATAGTTAAACTAAATCAACTTTAAGAGGACGCCACACCCGCATGTGTTGTCTCCGTCTTACAAATGTACAACATAGCAAAAACTCTTTTGCGAGGGACAACTTTTCTCGCACCATATTTGTTGTAGAACTACCAAATTTTCACAGCATTTAAAGAAGAACTTTATCTGTGAAACAGCATTCCCATATTTTAAATAACATATATACAATACAAGTTATTTGCTTCTAAACATTTGGTTTTTTCATTTGCTTATAAAAAATGATTGGATGGTGCTATTGAAAAAAAGAGCGCGCTCTTGCACAGATAAAGTTCTTCTTTAAATGCTGTAAAAATTGGGAGTTCTACAACAAATATGGTGCGAGAAAAGTTGTCCCGCGCAAAACAGTTTTTGCTATGTTGTACATTTGTAAGAAGGAGACAGGCGGGTGTGGCGTCCTCTTAACAATTTATTGCTTAGAAATAGTCATAATTTGCTTATTAATACAAATATCAATAAAAGCCTCCGAGATTCCCGTAGATCATAGTCTTAACCGGTGGTCAAAAGACCCCTTGGGTGTCCGTAGATGGTTACTCCGTGATACATGGGGTGGCTGTTAGTTTTATTATAATGTCAATTTTTATTGTGAAGTTTATTGAATGTAATTTATTACTATAATAGGTATGCGTGAACGGTTGTTCATATTTCTGTACAGTTTTCGATACATTTTTAGGATAAAATTCATAATTTCTTTCCCACATTCTACCACTTGAAAAACAACTAGATAAACGGGTCATCATTATTTATTTTTATGTACCAAACTTATATTACAATAATTACCTACGTACTTACTAACTACTTATTAAACATGAACATTAAAAAAATAATATGGCTTTGTTCAGTTCAACAAAGACAAATTTGTGAACATCTTAATGTGCTTGAAAATTAATTTGGCAATTATTTCGATTCTACATATTAGAAAGCAGATATATGGTTACGCGATCCATTTCTCGTGAACTAATGATTCAGACCTCTTTATGGATGAATTAATTGATTTAAGGTCAAAAGAAATGGAACACCATGATTTTCAAACAAAAACTTAAATAGAATTTTGGTGTTCATTGTGACAAAGGCTTATCTGCGAGCTGTATCTAGGACAATGAAATTGTTGATTCTATTCGCCACTACATATCTATGGAAGTATGGATTTTCTACAATAATCACAATTAAAAACAAATCAAGAAATCGATTGAACATTAAGGACGATATGCGAGTTGCTCTGTCCAATATGGTCCAGATTTCAAGGCAATATTGCCATCAAAACAACAGCCAAAATATGTCACATTGAAACTTGTATACATAAATTATAAACCATGAAACAAAGAAATTATTTATAATAATTTAATAATATATTAACTTTTAATATTATCACAAAATAAATTAAAATAAAAATTATATTTTTTTGGTTTGTTTGTATTGGGGGGGGGGGGGGGTCCGTGATTATACTTTATTCTTCAAAGAGGTCTATGAATCAGAAAAGGTTATGAATCTATGCTCTAGATAATAATCTTACCTTTAAATTTTATAAGAAGTAAATTCACTCTAATTTGCGAAATTATAGAGTAAAGTGTGTTATTGTGAACGTAACATTTTCCATGTTGTACGTTTGTAAGACGGTCGAGACAACAAATGCCCGTGCCCGTTGTCTTAATTGTACAATATATTATCAATAAACCTTTTTTGAATCATCAATAGAACCTATAAGTCTATTACTTAATACTTTTTGATTCTATAAGCCTCAGAAAAACACTTAGCTTATTATTTGTAAGTATTTCTACCTAACCTAACCTACAGCTGCTATCCGTGAAGCTTCTATCCGAATATACTCTTACGAGATCCCAAATTATAAGAGTGAACAAAATTTGGCGCCAATTGGTCTAAAACTGTGGATTTGCATTTGCATAAATTAGATAGGTATAGGTAACCCGGCTTATATTTTATCTATTGACTATTTTGGACTATTTTGGGGCCTGGTGGGGCATGGATGTTGACCGTAGTCACTAACGTGCTCTGAGGTTAAGCATCAGCCCGCGTCTCTAGTTCCCAGATGGGTGACCACCCGGGTTAATAATAATTATTATTTAACTACCTATAACCAGTTGGCTGTAACCAGTGGAAACCATTTCAATAAATGAACAAAATAAAATATAATTTAATTTATACCTGAATGCCCCCGCCCTCCCCTAATTCCGTAACCCTGGCTACGGCACTGTTAAGATGATATTAGTGTGTGTCTAGGGTGTCTACCGGCGGACAAATAACACAACGATAATAATAATAATAATAATAATAATAATAATAATAATAATAATAAATGGAATGCCCCCGCTGCAGGGCACGCCGCCGCGGCTAGCGAGAGAGAAATGCCGCTGCGCGTTGCATAATAATGAGTGAAATGAATGTGTGCCAGCTAGCTCGCGCTCGTCGCAGATGGTTCTTATATACATTATATTATATATATATATATAGGCATCTTTGTGTGTGTCGTGTGTATTGCGTGTGTAAGTCATAAGTGTACGTTATCCACACAGTTGCACACACGCACATGTCGCGTTCAATATACGTACACACGTATGCGCCTATACCTATAATACAACAACAACCTGAATAATAATAATAATAAGAACACACTGTAGGTAATAATATAATGACACGGTTCGTTGCGTTATAACCTGCGCATTGGTCTCGGCCCGTGGTGAAAAGAAAACTGAAAAAAAAAACAACGATTAATATCCAATACAAACGCACAGTATACCCCATATAATACGCGTTCATACACATATATATTATATACATACAAGGTGGGCCACCCTGTATAACATAGACGGCACTTGGCATACGTCCTGTATGGGGGATGCAATTAAACTTTATAAGCACGGGGTGTGGCCCATCCATCAAACGATATTATAGGTACGAGGTACTACATCAATTTAAAATCACTTATATTATCTTCAGGGTCGGCTCAAGCGAAAATAGTGCACTACAAGCAAAATACAATTTGGCCGCCCCTAAAATAATAATATTATACCTTTTTTGAAATATCCACCCCCTACTAAAGTGCCGCTCTAGGCAGGTGTCCAACTCGCTTGTACATTGAGCCGGCCCTGATTATCTTGAGAAACTTAATATTATATTTGTAAAAGTGCAAAAATTATATGAAGCTCATAAATTCACTGCGTAATCGAGGCGAACAAAAATCGGTGGTATAAACACAATAATATTTCAATCATAGTTTTGATAAATTAAAATTACAACAATTGAATAATATTTATGGGATCCAACTTTATTTATACCTATGTAATTATTAAATATTATTATTGAGTACATATAAATGAATACGTAACACCATGGATAACAAAATATTTTATTCATACTCTGTAATATTTTGTCACCACACGCTTGAAATCGAACATTTTAAATACAAATTAAATATTTTAAAAATAAGAATTCAAATTTTAAAAAATCTCTCATCGAAATACATGTGTACTGTCTATCGAATCTTTAATATTTCCTTTGCCACCTCCCGGCTCACACTCCGTTTTATAGCGTCCTGCGCCTCAGACAATACCAAGGGGCAGGGGAAATTTTACTACAAATTCCGCCAATGTTGCATAATAATATAATATAAGAAGTCTAGGTCGAGTCCCGATAACTCGAATCTCAAGGGGTACAACAATAAATGCGACTCGTGTATTTTTCGAGTTATATATATACTTCAAATGCAACACTTCAAGGGGTAAGAAAATAATGTTGTGTTATGAATTGCGAGTTGTACGAGGTATGAAGGTTTTTGAGTTACAGTATATCGCTGTTGTAAGTATATTACTCAGCAGTGGATAGGTACATAATCGGGACTGGGTAACGCCTCGGCTCGGCCCTCGCCGATATAGGCAGGTACCTATAATATATTACCCGTGTAGTGTGTGTGTCGCGAACTGAGAAAGATTATATTATGCAACGCCCGCGCGTCCGGATATGAGATGGCTGTAAGTACCTATACACGGTGTGTCGGCGACGATGGCGGACCCGTGACAAATGATCAAAGTCTGCAGCAGCGGATACGTCATCGTCGTCGTCGTCGTCGGTAAAAAAATAATAACGAAAAAACAAATTAAACGCGGCCATACTTAAGGACGGGCGGCGGCGGAGGTGCGTGCAGGCTAAGAAGAAAAAATATAAATTATACGACTATTTACTATATTATATCGCGGTCATATCTCTATGCCTTATGTTCAACTACTATAGAGTATTATTATAGGTGTACAGGTACCTACTGCTGCAATGTAATATAATGGTATATTGTACGTGTATATCCTCCGAGACGAAGAGACAATTTATATTTTATTATCATCGTAACATTTGTAACGATAAAATTGGATCGTAAACTAAACGTATTTTATACGTTACATATATGTGACGTGGTGCGTTTAATAATGGATCCGACTTTGATACGTGTGTGTGTGAAATGTGAATCATATAATAATGATGATAAATGTGCAATAGCTATATTATTGTTGTCAGCGCGAGAAAAAAATGTATCCAATTTTAAATTTTTATTAATATCTACTGTTTTTTTTTTTTTTTAATCGGTTTCAAAACAATAACGAGTGACATCGTAAAGACTCGAATATAATATAAAACGTATGCACTCGACAAACTGTATAGGTACCTACTTTATGTCTCTCTTTTATGCTTATACCTAGTCCATACTTTTATCAGTCCATTGCGATATTTCGTTCGTCAAAATGCTGATATACCTATGTATATAACTTATTAACCCATACGATTTTGGTCGTCAGCTGCACCGACTTTTTTGGGCGGTTGATTTTTGTTTTGTTTTTCTGTTGCTATAGGAAATAATAATAATATGATGTTATAGTGTGTGGGTCCAGTGGCCATGAAAGTAGGAAATATCACACATATTATACAATTTTACAATCGGGCTAATCAAATGTATCAATTGAATGAAGGTCGACGTTACAAAACATTGCTAGTTGTGAATTTCAAAACAAAAATCATTTTATTCACACGTTTAACGTATGTATTATTTTTCAATTAGTTCCTAATACCTTCATATACCTATGTATACATTTTTAAGTTATTGTATTATTTGATTTTTTCATTATACTATGGGTACAATTTTCGTTTAAATAACGTATTACACAGTAATACATTTCAGTAAACTAGTTTTAAAAAGTAGTAAATGCAGTAAATACGATTTAAATCATTTCCTCGGTCACCGTTTATAATATTTATAATTTATTCGAGGCACCTACTGCGTTTTAAAGGATGACTTGAATGCATTATTTTGATGGGTATCTGGAAAAAAATTAAAAAAGTACGACAGCATTATTAAAATAACTTATTCGATTAAATTTGTCAAATTCCTAAAGTGTACAAACTACAACAAAATGTATAATAGTAACTATATTAAGAGAACCTATGTATAAAATAAATATTAATCTACTGACGTAGTGACGTCTGACACTGAAAACAACACATGGATCCATCTTCGTTGTGTGGACTGCGTAATGATTATATTATATTATTTTAAAATAATAAACAATTCCACGGAGGTTTTTGCTCCCGTCGCTGTTATTTCTGTAAACGACGTAAAGTTTACTGGACTTGGCATTCACTTAATTTTAGCTTCTAAAAATGTACATATTTTAAAACCGAAGGAATATAAATCAATTCTGTCGATGTGTATGTTCGGTTGTCATTCGTAAAGTAGCAGTTTTTTTTTTTTTTTTTTTATCTGCTGCTTCTCACAATACTACAACGCACGACCGTCCATTTACTCGAGTGTTTTTAAAACAGTGATTTAAAATCCATCATATATGTTGAAAGTACCTGGAATAATATTAGCCTCCAGTATGTGAAAAATAATTTTGTGATTTTAGTGAAAACAAATGACTAGTCATAAAATCGTGTTGTTTTAAAAATAATAAATATAGATATATCATATTCTCATCAACCTTTTTACCACTTTATTCAAATATACACATAGGTCGTTGATAAATTTTTTTCATTTCACATATATGTATAATATGGATTAGCCATTAGGTACACGTGTCGTTCGTATAGGTCAATAATATATATACAGTATACACACAATAATATATTTAATACAATATATTGTATACATTTTTCTGTTGCGCGTGACATATAGGTGTACATATAGGTAGGTACCCTGTTCTTTGATTATTATTTACTTTATGATGATAATATATTAAAATGATTGATAATAATTAAATTATTGTTGTTTGGATAAAATGAAACGTGCATTCCTGATCAATGATCGATTACTCCACGTGACAGTACCTACCTACGTTCTTTATGCATTATTATATTTATTATATTATTATATTATATTAATGATGTACCTACAGATATAGTTCATTATACGGAGTGATACAGCTGTGTGATCGCATTCCGTTTAAGGAACACCGGAGTATCATTAGAACAATATAATAATGTATGAGATGGTTTGTAATAATAATTATGCATGACCGTGGAAGGTGTTTTTCACTCATTTTTCCAAGGTTAAAGAGAAGTCCCGGGCAATTGCTGACAACAGTCGTTTTTGGACTTTCCATTTAAGGAGTCATTGTATAGATACTATAATATAATGTATCAGATGCTTTATGCAATTGTGTTCACCGACTACTTATATACCTACACATCAAGCAATAATTGCGAATGACATTACTATGGGTAGGTAGTGCCGTAGTGGTCTATTTTATGACGTGCATTCTGTACATTTCAATAAATAACGAATATAATATTTCATTAGATTAAAAAATCCTAATGCATATCACTCAAATTTTTTAAAAAATACCTATACCTTAATATTTTGTTTTTTTTTTATTGAATATTTAATAATATTAAATGCAGACTATAATACACAGGAATACCTACGCATTTTAATATTATATTATAATCATAATTAGAGTAGGTACAATATTTATGTAGAGATAATATGATTTAATGCAGTAAGTAATGATATAAACACAAGGAAAAGTCATACCTACGTTTTTATTATTTATGAATTATAATGTACCATGGTACCCGGTGTATTATTCTCATAACTATCTATTTGTCGGTGTTATTTAAAACACCGCAATACCTATGTATTTATGTTATTGTCTTGTAGGTTTATAGGTAACTTAACCTATAGGTACCTTCCAATAAATAAAATAATATAGTATGGGGTATCTATAGATATATGAGTCGGGTACCCACAGATCTACTACCTACATAATATTATTATGTTGTATTGGAAGAATTTAACTCACATTACTCACGTTTATGTATTTTACATATAGGTACGTATAAGACGTGATCATAACGGTTTCCTTATACACGAACGATTTCCGGCTCAAGTCTTACGAACACTTTTTATATTATTTATAATTGTAGCATAGCTATATAATATTATGTGTATACAGAACAAAAGATATACATACTAATAATATATTATGTTATTATTAGTCTTGAACGACTTATCTATTAACTATCGTGACTTTGAGAATTCCATCGTTGACCACATCGCTCTTCCCATCATAATTTATGATCTTTACTCATGTGTCTGTACCTACGTATCTATATATCTAATACTCTCCGCGGTCGATTCTTACAACGGGCCCACCGTCTTATTTTGTGTACCTACCTTATTAGTGACGGTTATATATTATTATATTGACGATGGACCGAGCTCTGTAGCGGATACGATCCTATACTGTACACTCGTTCAGTACTTATATACGTTATTATAATATTGACAAGCCGCTGGAAAGATTTTCGATAATGAGCTCGGCACACGAGTGATTGATGTACATTAAACAAAAAAATCAAATCATTTTGGACCGCCTATCGGTTACTGATTACCAGGCTATTATCGCGTACGGGTATATACCTATATACATCATATTTCACACCTATACATACATACGGCGTCGGCGTGCACAGTCAGCAGCGACTTGGCTCTTGTGCAGGCTGCAGTGTCATGTACATATTATCATTACAATAATATAATCTCTCAGTCTATATTATAATGCATATTATTAAATATACGTATAATGATTTTAAGATTCACGACACCACTTAATACACACACACACACATGTATATATTATATATGTATTGCACATTATACGCACGCATATATATATCTATATGTATGCGAAAAAAACACACGAGTGGTCTAATTAAGCGCATCTAAAAGACGGTTTTAATTAACGATCGCGATGGGGTGCGACGCGTACCTATATTATATTGTAGTATTTCGTTCGTCACGCCATAGGTCGTATAGGTACCTATATACAGCCAGTTTCGTAATTAGCCCGGTTTATTATAATCTGAGTGTGTGTGTTTGAAATAAACCGTACGAACGGCACAGCATCGTCATAGGTATCGTGTTGTTATCTACGACCACTGCTGTCGACTGCGGCCCATCGCTGCACATCACGTACCTATACCTATATAGTACATATTACATATATATATATTAAACGATATATCTGCGGAATAAAAGGAACGCATAAAATTAACCCCGACAAGTCGTATCTCGCACGTGCGTGTGCTGTACACAATAATAATAATAATAATATAATATAAGGCGGCAGCGCCCTCGTGACCATTAAAACAAGTCTGCGCGCCTACACAAGTTCGCCGCGCGGACAAACCTTAAATGGTGGTCAACCAAGTCGCGAGAGATAGTGTGTGTGTGTGTGTGATTTTGCTCGCAAGCTGAGTTTGTATATTATATTATTATAGTGTGCAGCAGGTGTGTACCAAGGCCGCACGCTCACGACGACGACATGGAGACATGGACGACGGCGGCGTCTTCTGTAAAATTATTATCCAATATATTATTGTATGTAGACACCTGTGTACTGCAGCTGTGGGTAGATAGGTATTGTTATCAACGTATGATGAGTTTTTCATTGGTATTTTTTTATCGAGCGGAATAACGCTGCGCTGATGTGATAATAATATAATACGAAACGCATTTTGATACGCGCGAATTGAGTAATCCGTCGCATATTATGTATACATCAAAATATCATTTAAGTACGCGCACACAATAGGTAGTAGTACATTATTATATGTATATTACATGTGTTTATATTATATTATGTGTGCATATAGGTATGTATATATATATACAGATATACTATATTAGAGATTTGCGCATATACGTACACATAATAATACAAGCCGTGTACACATGCCGAGTCTGCAACGTTGGCAGATTAGCTAACGGCCGACACGATTTCGTCTGTGACCGAAACACGCCAAAATCATCATCGTATTTATTTTTGTTTAATCGTGCTTTATCGGTATCTAGGTCCTTGACCTCGAAGTCCTGGTATATATGTATAGGTACGCAGTACCACCTATATATATATAATATTTGTGTATGCATACCCATGCATGTATTACAACAACAAAAAAATCTGGTCTTACAACAGCCTCATCAATTCACAATACGCCCTCATATATGCATTGTGGCCCGAAACTCCGAAGATACAGTTATGGTATTTTTTAACCGCGGGTGACTGTTACTCAACAAAGACTTAAACATAATATTCAAAATAGCTGACGAAACTTAAGCAAACGAATAATGTATAATATCTCATCGGTTTAATCACTGCAATATTATACTATATAAACGAATTCAACGCTGTTTAAATTGCCACATTACGTAAAATGTGAATAAATATTCATTACTGGTTGAACGCCAAATTTAAATCTAATTTATTTATAAGATACCGCCAACACCACATAATATTCACTAATACTACCTAACATCATGTTATTATGTTTATATTTTTTTTTGTACGTATTTTACTATTATTTCATGTGTTTATTGTTTGTTTTTTTTTTTTTACAGCATATTAACCATGGACAAAATCTCGTGGAAGAAGAGTTCATACCATCCGTTACTGCGACATGCAAAGCTGGGTACATGACGATTAAAGTCACCACCAACCAGCCTTTTGTTGGTTAGTTGACATTGTTTTTGTTTTTTTTTTTTACGTTTATTCAATTATAATTACTCTGTTGCATGCTACACGACCGTTTTAATAAGCCAATTACACGATAATTAAGGGCACGAGTTACTGTATTCGATTGTAATGTAAATTATGTATATTTTATCTTCAACAAAACATATGGTATGCAAACAAGAAGTCACGTTATTTTTAAAAAAACAACATTGTGTCAAATGAAAATGTCCCATATAGTATAATATATGTGTCACAAAAATAAATAAAAGTGCATATTAAATTGATGCATAGGTACCGTACCTAATGTCATCTAGGTATTTCGTTTTTGAAAATAATTCAGTTCAACATTTAAAAATATTAGGTACCTGCGGTACCTATAAAAATATGGTATGAATAAAAATAACGTATTTCTCAGTGAACATGTTATCAAAACTGTAGTTCATATCTTGTTAATATATCTTCGACAGTTATTTTAAATGATTAAAACTGACTCGATAAAAAACATTAAAAACCATTAGTGTAGAATAATATAATCGCTTTAAACGCAGTATAAAGTAACAACAAACGATACAAGTATTTGTACGGTGTTTAAAATGCATGTACTAATATACTTTACAATATTTTACATACGATAACATATGAAGAATGTTTTTTTTTTTTTACTTGGCTGCTTTGCTACCTTCGAATCCCACGTCCTCTGTTATGAACAACTGGCCATAAAATATGTTTAAACATGGCACGGAATGCGGTGCACACCTTTAGTCTTTACAATCGGAAATTAGATATTGGATTACGAAACCGATCGGACGGTTCAATATTATTATAATGCGTATGTTGAGTACAAACCAAAACTACGTGTTTACTACGTTTTGACCAAAGGCCGCGTGTCACTATAATCCTTCTGCTTTGTCAATAATGAATAGAACTTAACAATATACCTACCTACAGTGTTGTCTTTTAAAAATAATGTCTTTTTAAAATCCCTGACGAGGCCATATTATTGTTGTATTTTTCCCGCGACCTCAGCGAAAAAATAAATAATGATTTTCAAAATATTTCTATCTAAAAACATGTATTTATATTATAATAATACGTGTGTACAATAAAATATAAAGAACAAACGAAAATTCTATCAATGAGATTTGAGTATAAAAGTATAATAAATAATTCAAATTTCCTAATTTAAAATGTATAAAATATATTGCAGTGTTCAAAATTTAAGTACATATAAGTAAGTATCTAGTTGGAATTAAATGAGACCATATTAAATTATAAATGTACGGAATATATATTATATCGATGGCGTAGCGCACAAGTGTGATAAGTGACATTTTCGTAATTGTTGAGGAGAACGATTTTTAAGTTTGAGATGTTGTAACAAATTCAAAAATGTAACGAACTGTACTACATCTATCGGAGTAAATAATGAACTATTCACTTACAACGTTTGGGCATAATGTGCAGAATTGTATGATTAAATTGATTATGCACTTAATTCATTTTTCAAAAAAATGTCACTTATCACACTTGTGCGCTACGCCATCGATATAGCCAACTAAAGGCTACGCTCACCAACCCCTCAAATGTGTTTTATCTAAAATGCTTATTATATATTTTATATTTCAATAATCATATTAACTGCCAACCGGTATCTATCACTTTTTATTAACATTATTATTTTTATTTAATTTTTTGATTGCCATAACAATTATTAATCACTAAACAAATATTTAAAAAAACTTATTATATTATATAGAAACTATAGAGTATAAATTATTTTATGTATAAATGTATATATTTAATTTTTCCCTAGCACCTGCCTATGCTATATAATATTATATGGGTATAGGTAATTAATAAGTACCTATGTCCATTATTATAAAATATATATACATACAAAATACCGACCATAATGCATTGTAATTCATTTAATTTGTAATACTCACATGTTTGCAATTTCACACATTAGGTACCTATATACATTTTATATGTCCTATTATTTTTGATTTTCTAGAATATTGTAGGCATAGTTTTTTATTCCAACCGGAGTGGTTAGCGTATTAGTTTTTTCTAATTATTTGTGATTTTAAAAGTGGTACGTGGAGGATAATTATCAATTGGAAATTATTTAACGCAGATGGTTATTAATAGGATATTTATTTTTTAATTTTCTTATTAAGTTGCAGACCCGTTTTTATGCATAAAACATTTTAGTTATTCGATTCAAATAGTCAGATGATATTGAGTTTTGTAATGCACAGTTGAAGTCTTCGCATATCATTTAATTTTACTTCTATTTTAATATTTTGTATTATAAGTTGTTAAATTTATGCAATTTAGTTCATTTATGGATTCATTATGGATGCATTTAAATGCAATTTTAATAATATCATGTCCATATATATATTGATATCCGACCAAAAATACCTAAATTAGTTAACACTTAACACATAATATGTATCGCAGTATCGTTTATTATACACAGACACAAAGTTAATAATTTTATCTTTGTTTTCAAATTTAAATTATTACAACCTAGCGTGGCTATATCTGAACCGTACTTATTAATAATTAAGTAATATATTTGTATACTATGCGCGTGCGTCATACCAAAATTATTATCTATACAGTATACACAATACACATTAACAGAAAATTATGTAGTTTAAATTGTATACAATTATTTGACTAGAAAGGTGTGAACCAATAATCAATACTTTCATTGTTTTATTGTTTTTTGACACCAATGATTCTATAGTAAGTATATAGGTACCTCCTTAACATCAAGTTTCACAAAGGACTTTTTTCCACGCCTTTTTCGTGGGATCTAAATATTTTAATATAATCTTTGTAATTTCCGCATTCAATTTCTTGCATTGTTTTTAAGCTAAAGAACTATTATTATATAGATAAGATCTAAACCAGATATCGTTTTCGCTTTGTCAAGCTATGTTTTTTTAAATAAAAATAAAAAATGACTTATCTCTTCATAGTTTTCTAATTTTTAAGTTATTCATTCCTCGCCTTGCAATCTATTTCCAATATTTATAATTTAATTTCAATATCATTATAGTAGGTAGCCATTATCAAATCATAAGTTATTACTTATTACCTATATTTAAAATATTTGCATGTAAGTATATTAAAATTTGAAACGTGCTTCGCACTAGCCCCTCTGTCTGCTTGAAAAAAATTAATTTAACCATCAATTTGTACGTCATTATTTATAATATAATAGGCGTAATAGCTATATTATGTATTTAAAGCTAACTGTGTTCAAATTAAGTTTAAGCTTTATTTTACTCTTTAACTTATTAAATAATTCAAATTTAAGTCATAGATTTAACTAATGAAAATAAATCTTTCAACCAATATATAGATTATAATATTATGTACACTAAAATAAAAAAATATCGTTTACGTAATAATTATTAAGAACTCAATGAAGAACAATAACCGTTTAATATTCACTTATAATAAGTAAATATAAGGACTCAGTCATTATGTAAGTATATTGTATAGTTGTATTGTAAGTAAATATAATATAGTAATAATACAATTGTGTATTAGTAAGTTAGTTTAGTCAAGTATACCATATTACCATTAACTCTTGACTATAATTTAAGAATTGTGTAAAGAACAAATAGTAGAAGTTATTTGTTGATAAAAAGGTTAGGAGGTGAGAGGTAAAAAGTTTTGTGTGGGCCTTTGTCTGCACTGCACCTTCCTTTCACAAGAAAGAAATTCTAAATCTTCTTGAGATTATCGTTGATAATATTATAATAACCACGATCAAATTATGCCCCCCCCCCCCACCAAAAAAACTATCCTTAATTCGGCAAGAATAATCACAATATAAAGTTAAGTTAAAAAACTTATTTTACCCTCCCGCGAAAAGTTCGTTTAACTGGATATACTTACTCGGATGCGTGTGTTGTTTACTTGTTAACGATATAATATACCTACCTAGTACCTAATACCTATGTAATAATTAGATACCGACACTTGACAACAGGCGGTATGATCTATATTAGAGAAGAACAGTGTTCGAGGTCCGGTCGTACCCACGCAATGAACGCATCATAAACGTCAATCGAAATAATAATTTTATAATTAAAAAATATAAAAAATCGTCTCGTTTCCCACAGGTGCCGTGCACGCTAGAGACTATCGTTCGTCGGGTTGTCTGAGTTACGGGAATGGCACCAAGCTCACTACGCTCGGCATCAACCTGTTGGCCACCCAAGGATCGACTGATTACTGTGGCATATTCATCAACAACGTACGTATTACAACATTGCATAATTTTTGTTTAATAAATAATTAATACATAATATTATAAGCTGTGCACATCTTATAATAACGGCATAATAATATTAGAACGATGTGTTCCATCATAGAGTATTTTCTGGTTTCAAAACGATATAACAATATAATAAGTAATTGGTAATGTTTAGGTTCAATGTAGGATTGTTATTAAATATGGCTAAATTGAATCGTATTAAAATTAAATCGAATTAAATTGTCAAACTTAAATTTTTATTTTTGTTTGTATTCATGAATATGAATAAATAAATAATACTGTTAAGCTTATCAATATTTATATTTTTCCAATGTTAATTTAACCACACATAATATATAATATATATATATATATATTAAGTTTACTCTTTGTAATTTGTTTGATTACAAATTGGCAATCGTACATTAAATATGTTTATAAGTCAATTTAAATACCTAAAAATAAAATTAAATAAAGTATTACACTTACGAAACTGAAGCAATTATAGTACCAAACAAAACTGAAGGTGAACAATTTTTTTCACAAATGTTCAATATTAGGTTTTTATCTCCCCCCCTCCCACCTCATGAGGTCGCACAGATATCCAAACTCGTCCCAAACCCTGCAGGCTAACGTCATGCCAGGTGAAACTAAACCGGCGTCCCTTTTGTTCGTGTTTGACTCCTTCCGCCCTTGGGCGTTTTATTCCACCCTTCTTATACTACCCTTGGTCAAATTTAATTTACTTAATATCCTGCACGATTAGCTTCTACTTTGGGACGTTACTTTTTTGATCAACATAAATAAATACTTTAAACAAGTGTATCTATTCATATATTATATAACAGCCATCAAGTACTGAACTGACCACCAGGTATATATTATTATATAGTGTAATCGCTTATAAAATATAATAAAAAAACCTAACCTATGTGTTCTCGAATATGGAATAGGCAGAAGGTATGCGATATCGAAATAGAGAAAAGTTGTAATAACGACCTCGCATTCGTGGACGTATAATAGATGACTGTATAGATGAGCAATATAAATTATAATACGTTATATAGGTACCAGACGTACCACTAGTATTTTATTGTATGTGCCTACGAGAAAATATTAAAAAAAATCTCCATGCCTTATTTCACCCAACGTTAAATCATCCACCACCATTCATGTGTACACCTGCATATTATGCACCACTTTATAGAGTCGAGATGGGTGTATTTAACACAATTATATAATAAATGCACAACGTAACAACTATTAACAATATAGACTATAGTTATTTACGAGTGATAACAATATTAACGAAAATTACGTGTCCTAATATGTTAACTTGATGTACATCGACAATCATGATATTATATTGTGTGCACCTATATGACGTGTGCATCGCACGGTTACTATTACTTAATAATTGATATCATATTATCGTTTTGCGCACAGCGATTTGTACCGTTTCGTCGTCCGCAGACACCTTCTGCTAACATTGGCGACTACCATTCGGTCTTGTCGCCGTTATTATATTGTTGGGTACGAGTAGTTTATGACATATCTCCGATGAGGCAGCTGATGAGTATTATAGACCATCGTCGTCCGCGTATAATAATAATATCATTTATTTATTATTGTGTACCCGGGCGGCATTGTGTATAATACCGTACACCGTACATTGTATTATGTTATTTTATAATAATAATAATAAAAATATATACCTGGGAAAAAATTTGCGCCCGATTTCACGGTAACCTATACGCCTCGAATAGACGACTTAACGGCGGGTGGGTGCGCCTTTCTTGCGGCATGCGTTACGATTGTTACACGGACGACGAGTATAATGATATCACGTCTTATAGCGAACATTTTCCTCGGAAAAGCGATGGCAGACGTCATCTATATATCAAAACAACATCATCGCCTGTATGACGTGCGTGTAAGACGTATATTATGCACCGTGTATGAGTGTTAGGATTTTGTGTATTTCATACCTTGTATATATACAGTTGATGACCGGTGTTATGTCCGAGTCGTATATAACATAATATTATACCCAAGGACCAAGGTGAGATTATTTTATCACTATACAGAAACAGCCATTTTCTCGGTAAATTTCCGCGTTTATGAATAAACATTTTTTTACACCATTTGAAGTCGTTAACAATAATACACAACATGTTCGAGTAATAGTAATCATTTTTTTTTTCAAATGAGATACCATCGCAGTTGTTAATATATTTAATCGGTTATAAACATTTATTTGAATTTCAGTTGAGCGGATGAGTGGTCAGGCACAATGGTATCCGCGAAATAATGGTTCGTCTCTAGTTACTCTTCGATATATATATATATATATATATACATCAAATTTGAATTCTTATAAACCTAAAAATTAACCACGACTGGGCACTGACTCGATATAATAGATTAAAAATAAAATCATCTTTTACAAAGATTTAGAAGGCACTCTATACGAGTTGATTTCGTTTTTATCCGTTGAAATTAAATACGTTTTGAGATTAAATTATTAAAGACACGTCCGATTAAAAGATATTTTACGTCGACATATTTTAACTCTAATTTGAATATCAAATTGGCTGTTACTTATTATACTAATTTTTACAATATCACTTTGGATAATAAAACATGTTTAGATACATAAAATTCTAACAAGAAAAATTAACAAGTTAAATTTATTTAATTATGTTTTTATAGTTCTTTTAAAATAGACAATTACATCTAAACCCGGGGTGTCCTCGTAGCTATTTTTATGGAGAGGGTGAAAACTAATAAGGTATAAAGTATAAACTCAGTTTTTGCATACTAAATGGTTAGTATATACCTATGTCCTATATAGTTTTAAATTGCCTATTAATGTTTTTAAATAATATATACTTTCTTTTATAATTATGTTTTAAGAGGACGTCGTACCCACATGATATGTGGTTTCTGCTTTATACTAACGTATAAATTAGCGTCAGAGCAAATTGTATGTTCAGAATAATCCATTTTACTCTGTTGTTTTTAATATTATAGTGAATTGACCTATTATGCAATTTGAAGGTAAGACTATTATTTAGGACCCACGTAGGCTTTTATTTATATTGTATTTTAAAACAAGTTACGAGCGTTCGAAAACTGTTGTAAAATAGTTTATTCTGATCGTATAATTGACTGTTATAGATAGGGCCCCCTTTCCCTCCCCTCGATCACACTCCATGGTCTGAAGCTGAACTAAATTACAAAATTCGTGAATTAATATAATATAATAATAATATTATAATATGCATTTTTATACACGAGTTCAATACCAGTTTTTCTATGGAATACCATTATAACAGGTTTTTGACATTTTGATTATGACTTATGAGGAATATAAAGCATTCTGTCGTTGTCATTTCAATTGTTGTACCTTATTCTGGCTTCTATAACGTTAATTCTATGAGCATGACCAAATACTGGATAGTATATAGATACTAGAATACTAGATAGTATCGTATACGTTAATATAAAATATATACGTACTGTTTCGTCTTTAACGAAAATAACATTACTATTGTCATTTCCAATTCCGGTTGTGAATAGGTAGTTACACTAATAATTACACTCTTTTCATTAAAATTGAAATACTTTTTTCGTGCTCGTATTACACCCATTTAACATTTTTTTTTTTTTTTTAGGAACATTATGTTGGTATTTGTACATATTATTTCCATTTATTTCCTATACATTTATACATAGGTACAGTAGTCTCTTTTTTAAGCAATTTATGAGTACCTACCAGAGTATACCTATATACCTACGTAAAATATAACAATTTAGACATTCTCGCATAACTCAAAACACCGTAAAAAAACTTATATGAAACTCCTATAATTTACATACCTTTAAGATTAATAATAGATCAATTAACTCTACTATTAAACGTTACTACAAAAAATTGGAACGGCTGAAAACAAATTTTCTGTTGTACGTTGGTAAGATGGAGACAACATATACTGCACGGGTGTGGCGTCCTCTTAAAGATTCTTAGTTTTTCAGAGTTAGATAATAACTCTAAATTAAACTATACCTAATCGATCCACATATATTTTTATACACTAATTTATTATAATATATTATATGGGGTGATCAATTTAACTTAAAACACTCATTAATTCAGAAAACACCTAAGTTTTTGAAAACCCAGTAATATCTTTTTTTTTATACATAATTATAAGTCGTTACAACCACACTTTTAACAATTATTTTTTAACTTTTTTCTTTTTTTCGAATGACAACATACATTTTTAGTTTGATATTCCAAGTAAAATATTATTTTTAAGTATTTCGATCTATAAAAATCAAATTTCAGACATGTAGTTTAAACTAAACTGTTAGTAGCTTTAAATAAATATATTTTTAATTTCTAAAACAGTATATATTTATTTTACAATCCATACAAACATGGTATAATAACTAATAAATAAGTCTGGTGACAAATTTGACTTTGTCGTTTAAGATAAGAATAGGAAGGCTCCCAGCGATGCCTGCACCTTATAAGTAATAAGTTAATATTATTATGCTTGGACCATTGCCTTTTTAACTTTCTGGGTGTGAGAGTGGCAGAGGAAAGTCTTTAAATTATAATATTGGAATAAGGAATTAAAAATGCATGTTATCATTGAAAAAAAATGATTTAGATAAAAAATAGTTTTTAAAAATGTTTATACTTTTAAGTTTTAACATAAGGAGTGTCCTACACTCCTACGTTAAATGAATCACTCGGTATAATATGTATAAACTCAACTAGTTAGTATATATATATAAAAAGTCTTCAATTATTAAAATATTATTATTATCTTCTAAAATCAACATTTGTCTCTAACATAGGTACCAATTACATTATTACAGGTATTATGTAATTTAAAACTCGTATCATCACTTCAGGGCACAATTATATTAAAATATCAAATATAACTTTATGTCTGAAAGTAGTGTGTATATGTATTTAAAAACAATTATTTTTCATAGTATATAATATAATATGCTCATTTTTAATAGTTTAATTTGAATATCCATTAGGATTTAGGAAGCTTTCGTGGAATAGTAAATCTTTTGCTAAATGGTAGGTACTAAAATTATTCTGAACAAAACGGTTTTGTTGAGTTTAACATTGGCTTATAAGTTATAACATTAAAAAACTATACATTATTATCATATTTTTTTTTAAACAGCTTTAAATTAATGATTTTCTTTGAATATATTAAGACAATGTGTGTAATATTTTAAAAATATATTATGTGGCGGATATTAACTGTGACTATTTAATAAATTTGCATTTAGACAACTACTCGTTTAAATTGTAATTAGCTTCATCGAAGTATTTAATCAAATATATTGTAATAATTACTCTCAGTTTTTTTTTTTTTATGGTATTCCATTACCATATTATACTATATCAAATGCAGTTTTAGATTTTTGAATTTCGTTGTATCCTTTAGACCTCGTACATGTTGTGGAAGATTAGATGAGAAAATATATAGATATTGTAATGTTATGATTATGGCCGTCCCGAAAGACAAATCATGGGGGGGGGGGGTGGTTTGATTCATAATTTGCCAACTCCAAAAAAAAATTTTCTCGCTTCGCTCGACAATTACCTCCTACCTGCGACTACATGCATAGTAGTCAGTAGACAAATGTTATACAATATTATATATTTTATTATGTTCTTACTATGTTCTTTTATTATATCAACAAAATAATATTATAATAAACTTAACACTAAATTTATATACGTCGGTTTTTAAAATTGACCATTGATGTGCTATTTTATTTATATCCAATAGGTCACCAATATCTTTTTCTACTCCCAATACAATTAAAGAGTTTAATCTCTCATCAGAAATTGTTGACCTAAGATGTGTTTTAATCAGTGCTCGAATTGGAAATATAATAGAAGGGGTGCTAAAGGACTTATAAAAATTTAGCGTTCCACTCAATGATTTAAACCAAACTAACCCGTGGGGGGCTTCGCCCCCCACACCCCCCATGCAGTATTTTCAACACAAATCAAACAATCATTAAAATTAAACAAAGGTTACACTACAACAATAAATAAATATTATTAAATTACAAACAAATCTTTTTTTTATTTTAAGATATTTTATACATTATTTTAATTTTTAAATTTTTAATATATTCCATAGCTCTCTTGTGGATGGCAGTGCAGTCATAGATTTTATCATGAATACAAGAATATTCTAGTCTTCGTAGATCTTATATATTATACAATTGATAAGCAGTACTGCAGTAGGGTACAAAAAGAAATGTTATAATTAAACAATAATCGATAAAAACCGACCTCAACTAATGAGCATAACAATAATGCTATAATTATTATTAGATATAGATATTATGAACTACATAGGTACTGTTTACAGTGTTACCGACCATCCGATAACATGAATTTTTAATTTTAATCTCGATATAATATACATTATTTATACACATTATTAGTATATCAGTATAATTTGTAAGCCTGTATTATAATCACGGACTAAGATTTATAGTCTGTGGTCCGTGATCATAATAATAAATTATCTTATATATTTTGATTTTTATGAAATTTTTTTTTTGAAATTTACAATTTATCGCATATTTTGTTCAAATTGATAATACATAATAAATATCTATAAATAAACGTTTTATAAGTTTTTCAATAATAATTTACACGGGAGACGTACCGTCCCCCCGTTCAAATTAAAAATATAAGAAGGGGTACGCTAAAAAAAATTAAAATTTGAAGGGGAGCTCCGTCCCCCTGCGTCCCCCCCCCCAATTCGAGCACTGGTTTTAATCAATTTTAGTTTACTAAAAGATCTTTCGTTTGATGCGACTGTTACAAGAGAAGTCAATGCTAAACGACAAATTTGATTAGCACATGGTAAAATATGTTTTACTTCTTCTGTTTTTTCCATTAAAGAATTAAATGGTAATGTTCTATCTTCTTGTAACATACTAAATAATATTTCTAATTCTGTTTGAACTAAATCATAATCTAGAAGGTAAGCACCTACACTGCTTGGTGGGAACAAAGAAATGAAATATTGCTTTTATTAAATGGTTGAGTAAATAATGGTTGAATAGAAGAAATACATGATTTTAAATTATCATTTGTTAGTTTTAATAGGGTATCTAGAACCATTTTAAATTCTTTTCTATAAAATAGATGCATTGTGAATTCAGCTTGGGTTGTGGCATTACAATCATATCGTTTAGGAGCTAATCTTTTACGATGATGGTTTTTAAAATCAGCGCACAATTCCTTATCAGTTATCATTACAGCTTTATTAAAAATAATTCAATGATTATATGACAGAATATAATATATTATGAAATTTCATATATTCTGTGATTATTCGAATATGTATAGGCAATTTTGTATACTGTTATAATATTATATATGCGATACATTGATAGGTAAAGTCTAAAATATTATAATAGTATTAACTGTGTTGGACAGTTGGCAATCGGAAAATTAACTTATAATACCTTCATATTATTATAAATTACAATATATTATTATGATATATTTGGACTTAGTAGTATATACAAAATTATTAAAAAACTGTAAAAAAAAATTATAATTTGCCGAGTGCCAACTGCCCAACTCAAATACTTAATGTAGGTATCAATGTGCCAACTGACATATACATATTATACGCTCAGGGGGGTGGGACACCCCCTAAAACCCCCCTTCGGGACGGCCCTGGTTATGATATGATTAATATATTCAACTGTAGACTCGTAAATTAATAAAATTCGTACACCAAGTGTATAATTTTTCTTACTCCTTACAATATGTTATCTCTTCGCACTAAAAATCATCTTGTGCGAATATTTACATTTGTATCTATTAACCTCGCGAGTGACCATTGTTATACCTAACGCGTTATTGTTCTATTATTTACTTTTTTTTCAAGTGTCCAGTGACAGCTTATTGTCTTTGATTTTGGTTTTTTTTTTTTTTTATAAATATAACATAATGATACGATGGGCACACATTGTTATTGAAAATAATATATTAATATTATACGACAATCAACCGATGTCGCTTTAATTTATACACAAATTAAATTGGGTTATAACCAATAATAAATAAACTCGGTCGTTAACATACTTATTTGTACAAAGTATAATGAATTCTTATGTTATGTGTGTCTGTTTGGTGAAAATTGTGTAAATAAAATAATAGCGTGTTGGTCACGGTCGAGTGGTCGACCACAGCGAAGTCAGTACACCGAAGCCATCGAGTGATCGGGGAAAGTGCAACGGTAGGGACAGATGATCCGTGGAGGTGACGAAAAAATTATTCATTACGCGAGCATGTCTAATAAACGATTGAAACATTATAATAATATGTACATTTTTCTTTCGTGTTTGAATGACCAATTGTTTTCTTTTTTTCTCGTGGACAATTGTTACAGTTACGTAACAAACAAAATCGAGTTGATCCATTATGTGACGGATTCATTAATGAAATTATATTGTATAGGCCCATAAAACATTTGACACGAAAATAAATACATAATATTATTACCTATGATAATTCATTTTACTATTATTAGGATTAAGATTAACAACGTATTAAAATATCTTCGGCGGCCATAATCACGGTGCATAACTGTACGATAAAGGAAGTATTATAGGTATATAAATAGAACACTTTTAAACCAACGATTAAATTGTTTAAATAAATAGACATTTTTTATCACAGATCTGTGAACATAAAATGTTAATCTTTTTAACAAGCGGGTATTATAGGTACACGATCGTATTATTTTCTGATTATATTCTTTAGATTAAAGCAGTTTATATCTTTGAAATCACAATGTATTGTATTCATTATTCTAAAAACTAGAACCTAGGTGGTAAAAACATCAAAATAGTTATATTTTACTACAGTAGTTTATTCTCATTTAATCATATTTTATGCGTAGGTCGGAACTATTACCATTAATGTACATAGGTACCCAGTCACAAATAAATCTTATTATATTGTAATATGTAAAAGTAATATTTAAGATAGTAAAAAAAATTATAATATTCCTTACATACATTTTAAAACTAATATAAGTATACCTATAACTAATATATAACTGATTGTATTTAAAAATTTTAAATGTGAATTGTATTAGTTATTCAGTTAAGTAATAGTTAATCAGTTTCAAACTCGAAAAATACTATTAAGTTCAGTTTTCAAATACAATTACAAAACAAAATGTAGGTATACAAATACATTCTTCCTAAATAAATAGGCGGTAAAACTTAATTAGTATTTAATATATAGAATACAGAAATTATACAGAACAAAACTACAAGATTTTGATTAGGTACTCAATATTAGAATACCTAGGTATACCAATAACACATAAAAACATATTTGGCAATTTAAAATATATTATGTGTTATGTGGTTAAATAGAATATAAATAGTTATAGTTAATTATTTCAATTATTTAGGTCTATGTATAATGATTATAGATATCTAAATCCTAAATATTTAAAGATTAGGTTATTACATTGAACTCATAATATGATAATATGTAATCACAGAATTCTGTATAGTATTAGATAGCTAACTCCACCATTAATTATAAATATATAAATATGATTTATTTTGTATTGTATTTTATTTCTAAACCTGTAGTTTAAAAAAAAATATATTTTATATAAATCATTTTACTTTTACTATTTTATTTTAAAAATTTTTTTACTCAAAATGATGTTTTTCATAATTCATTTTGTATAATAAATGGAATGTTTTTCCAACCGATAAAACGTCCACAGCTGAGCTTCACTTGTAACAATGTAAATTGTATAGGAGTTCCTTAAATAGTGTAGTATAGAAGCCTGTGAATGTAAATACTAATATTATAATATAATTTTATATTATTTTACAGAAAACTGAAGAAAGATCAGTACCGATTGCTATAAGGATACATAGAACTCTAGAACTTGCGGACGATAAGTATTACGTCATCACATGTGGCAAATCAGGATTCAAGAATTCCAAGTAAATAATGTCTATAGACTTGAGCTTGCCGATTAAATTCTACAATTGTTGAAAAAAAAAAAAAATTCAACAAGATTAAAACATTACATTATTTTTCAGAAACGAAACGTCGTTGGTATCATTAAAATTCCTGGATAACGGCAAAAGAATTCAGGAAGTTGTTTACAGCCATCCTTACACACTAAGGGCTGAGATATCAAGACACGATGGTAATATAAAATTATACTTTAATAATATTGAAACTTTAAATAACTTATTAGCGAATACCTAGGTAAATTAAAAAATTTCCATGTAATAAGTTTGGGCTTAAACACATTTTTGAGGAATTTTGTCCCCAAAACGTATACAATTAATAATTAAAATAATAATAATTATAATATATTAATATCATGACTTATGATAAAACCTTAAGTCATATGATCATAATAGGTACATTCATGATGACTCATTATACGTTTTAATATACAATATTATGTGATAAAACGATACATTTATTGTTGTTGCTTTTTTGGTAAGTACCTAACTACTTTCACGACTTCACGTCTCCAGTACTAAGGAGGATTTCCGAAAAAACGATTTGTATACACTGTTCAAATCAAATCGAATAATAAATATTTCATTATATTATAAAGTAAAAACAAACAGTCAACATTTTTTAACACCGTGTGAAAGTATTTATGTAACAAATTACACGCTTCAATAATATTCGAATTCAATATTTACTCTCAATTTGTGGTTTATTAAATAATAAGTACCTACACATATTATAGTTTATTAATATTTCAAAATTTTGCTTAATTCAACGAAGTAGAACCACGCCGTATTAAACATAAATGGTTTAAAAAAAAAATAAAAACCATATTTGCTCAAACCTAGGTATTATGCGTCTATCACATTGTGTATTTACTGGTGTAAACAATATCCGCAACCATAAGAGATTAAATATAAATATTTTTTTTTTCATGTTCCAAACAACAGGTGCCTATGGAATACGCGTTAAGAACTGTTTTGCGTTCAACAAGAGGAACAACAGCGTCAACCTCATCAATGAGCTCGGGTAAGTGAACCCTGACGATACTGCACATTGTCGGCTACAAAAGATCTCCCGCAGTATACCGCGTGTAACACAATTATGTGGTTTTTCTAGTTACAACTTCCAAAGACACTGAAATTAGTGGTTTAAACCGTGATTGTTTTTTAACTCGCTTACGTACGTCTGCTCGAGCGTTTCTAAGAAGATGGCGTTCGATGGGATTTTCTTTTATACTTGGCTATTATTTCGATTTGTCAATAACCGCGATGGTCTGAGAGAGTGCTGCAATGTAATATTATGTTTCTTCTCAAAACCGACGGACTCGTATATTGTCAACGATTAAATAGTTAATAATGGTTGACGATATCAAACCGGAAACATTTTCGCGTCGTGTAAAATCCATTAGTTTTTTTGTTTAATAATAGATAGTTAGCCGCAGCTTCTAGCCGATTTTCATTGGATAGTAGCCGATTTGATTGTTGTAGGCAGTGGCGTGGTGAACATTTATAAACCTTGATGCCCAGCATATATTTCAGTACCTACCCCTTCTTTATCCCCTTAATATAATATATAATACATATAATTATTATGGAACTGTAAATATTTTAATTTTTGTTTTATGTTATTGGTTACCATAATGTACCCAACCACCCCACCCCAAAAAAAAAAAATTCACCATGACGCCTAGGCGTCATAAAACCCCATTCACCACGCCACTGGTTGTAGGTACTTGACAATGTACAAAATGCGTACTTAGAATGCGTCTGCATTTCCCGTGTCCCAAATAGCAATGTCGTCGAGACTTTGACAACTATCGCTTCGGATAAAATATTTTCTATTTTTCCACCGGGGGGGGGGGGGGGAGAATCGAATTGATTGTTTTGTATTTTTCAAACGGTATATTATAATGATGCACCCGTTAATAATAATTTTTGTTGTACGCTGCAGTTGTCCGGCCAACACGAAGGTCATCACGCCGTTCAAGTACGATCCAAAGTCGGGGTACGCGGACGCGGCCCTGGCTTCGATGTTCCGGTTCCCGGACAGCCCGGAACTGTACTTCCAGTGCGACATCGAGGTGTGTCGGGGCGCGTGCGCGGAACCCGATTGCGACGGCGTGTCCGCGGTGCAGTTGCAGCAGCAGCAGCAGATCAGGTACGAGTTCGCGGTGGACTCGCCGGCGGAAAACGGCACGCTGACGGCCAGCACGACGGTGTTCGTGCTCGAGCCCGGCGAGACGGCCCGGAGCCTGACGCTATGCGACGACCCGGCCGACGGGGGCATCCGGCCGCCGTGGCTGCTATACCTGTGCATAGCGTTCGGGCTCATGTTCCTCATCATGCTCGTCATCAACGTGTTCCTGTGCTCGGCGATGACGTGCTCGTGCGCCCGCACCGACATCATTGAAAAGGAGCCCAGCATCATCGAAGACTACGACCCGTACCGTAGTTGGCACGGTTCGCAGTACGGATCTAGGTAAGCCGAGATGACACGACCCGCTTCGTATATACAGAGTGATATTTCGGGCGCGATAACCTATATGCTTATATGCTTTAACTGACAAATTCTGATTTTTGAAAATTTTAAATACAATTGAAGACCATATTTTTGAAAATTTGAGATTTTTGAAATTTTCGTACCACTTAAAGGAGCACACAACACAAATAAAAAAATTCTTTACATTTTTTTTAAATGTTAAATTATTGTAGTTATGGTCATTTGAAATGATTTTGTGAAGATACGATGTAAAAAAAAATATTACTTTAAGAGATATTAAGAGATGTAGAATAGCCGCGTGACGTCACTGGGCCGGAGTCATCGTAATTGCCTATCTTATACGTGTAAAAGTTCCTTGCTTCACACAACGATTTATCAACCTAAACATTTTCTTTTGAAAATTTAATTGACGTATAAATGTGTGGTTTTATGTGTTTAAGACGATGCAAGAATCAGAATTTCAATATGACGTTTAGTTTTTTAAGTATTAAAAATGTCTGTTTTAAGATTTTTAATATTTAAAAAACTAAACATCGTATTGAAATTCTGATTCTTGCATCGTCTTAAACACATAAAACCACACATTTATACGTCAATTAAATTTTCAAAAGAAAATGTTTAGGTTGATAAATCGTTGTGTGAAGCAAGGAACTTTTACACGTATAAGATAGGCAATTACGATGACTCCGGCCCAGTGACGTCACACGTCTTTTTTCAATTGCTCATAACTTATTGAATAATGTGAGTAGAAACGTAAAACCTATACCATTATCCTTAGAATTGAACATTCTTTCAAATAAAAAAACTTATTTTTTGTGTTGTGTGCTCCTTTAAGGATCATCCTGAGACAGTACAAACTTCTGTTCTTCAAATAGGAACCCCTCTATTAATTATTTATTAAATATTTTTTTTGGGAGAAGTAGATTTCGATTTATATAGTTTTAGATGTAGGTACATTAACATTTTTAAATAAATCATCCACTAAATAATTTTCACTAAAAAAGGGGGGTTCTCATATGAAAAATAAAAGTTTGTATCGTCACAAAACACTCCTTAAATAGTACAAAAAATATCAGGATTTTAAAATATGGCTTTTAGGTGTAATTAAAAATTCTAAAATTCAGAAATTGAATAGATAAAAAAGAGAATTTAAATATAAATATGAGGGTGAGCTGCTTAAAAAATCACTCTGAATACGATTACAATATTATATTTTTATATTAATAGCGTAAATTATAACCGTAACGACTTTCGACGATAAAAAATGTTTGATGTTATAAACCCTCAGATCACCATCCGCGAGCACAGTGGTAAAAATTTAACGTTTTCCCCTTTCCATCGTCAAAATTTTCAGAAAAATCATCCGTTAAATAATTCATAATAGGAAAGGGGTTTTGTCATTTGAAAAATAGAAGTTTCTATCTCTACAGAAAAATAATCAAGCAGAACAAAAAAATCTCAATAATTTAAAAATATGGATTTTGAGTACGTATGTTCAAAAATCCCAAATCTCAGATTTTTTGATTACTGCATTATTTAAGAAGAAAAACGGGGAAAGCATGCTTGGTGAATCACTGTATGCTGCCTGTGTGTAATATAACTACTACCCTGATACTACCCTGAGGTGTATTTTTAACGAAATAAAAACAAGACAAAAAACTTGGTTCCGCAGTTGGACGGGCCACAATTTCTGTTTCATTGCACTTCACTTTAAGTTACTTCCGTATAGCGTCCCCCCACCACATTCAATTGAGCAGGGCCAGATAGAATCTCTGTGAATACGCCACTGAGTTTATTTTTGTCTGCCGGTCGTCGACGATGACTGCAGATGGACCAGCTTGATGGTTGGTATTTCGCGAGTACCTAACTACCAAGACAATGCTAGTGGTCGTAGGTAGCACGTCACTCGGTAAAAACGAAGGGCATTCCGATTTTCTACTACCCACTCAGGTCATAGATACGTTTTAATAATATACAACGTATATAGTCATAGTACCCTACCACGTAGGTGGGTTATACCGAAACACTGAATACACGCATAGGAGTGCGTAGGTTTTAGTGGCTGTAGAGTCAGTATATATGAGAGGAGATCGAGGGGTTTTTGGGGATGAGATTATTCCCTCCAAACCTCAATTCCTTTACGTTACGAAATCAATAATCTACATAGTATTGTTATTACACGACATTATATGGTGTCCTTAAGAAATACTTGAAAGTAATATTATGCGTATAGTACGTAGCAGTAAATTTCTCAGCGGAGGCAGCTGCATCCTCCCAGGTCGCATGCCTCCGTGAATACGACAATCGATTACATTTTTCTACAAGCAACATTAAAATAGACATAATATCGTTATAAAACCATCAGATGCAGTATTGAACAGAATAAGAAAATGACTAATACTTAAAATATTGACACGCGATTTAATCGATTATATTTCTATATAAGCAATATTAAAACAGACAAAATATTATAGTTATAAAATCATCAGCTGCAGTATTGAACAGAATAAGAAAATGACTAATACTTAAAATATTGACACGCGATTTAATCGATTATATTTCTATATAAGCAATATTAAAACAGACAAAATATTATAGTTATAAAATGATCAGCATAGGTACAAAGCTGAATACGAAAATAACCAATACCCAACATATTGATGTGCGATTTGATTATGTGAATATTATTTTAGTGATCGTCAGCTGCGGTTTTAAGCATAATATTATGAAAATAACTAATACCTAATATTGACCATTGATTGTTTTTTCGTTGGATTTTATAGGTATTCATTAAACGGTAAGCCAGGATACGTATCTGGTGGCTCTACGATGAATTCGACTCGGTCCATGTCGACCAACAGCGACCATTATGCTATTGTGCACTCGCGACCAGGTAGTCGGTATTCGGGCACCGCCAAACACCAGCCACACATGAGAGGACCCCCGTCCAACATTGGATCACATTACTCTGGAAAATAGTTTAAGTTTCTAAAATAATAACAAGGTATCAATATATAAATATAATATGTATATATTATATATTATACTATTATTTAGTTAAATTTATCGTTTATTTCGGAGAGGTAAATACTGGATTTTACCTGTTTTTGAAAATAGGATATATTTATACTACAGTGTACATAACAATATACTCGTACATGCATTATGCAGCAGTTGTACTTAATTTTAACGAGAATTATATTTTATAATCTCTCAAAAACTTAGTTGCCATTATATTTTTCTATCTTCAAAAATTATTTTAAGTACATTAATATATAATATAATACAATATAATTTAACGTGTATATTTAATAATTAATTGAATTATTAATAGTTACTATATATATATATATACCTATTACGCGTATCATGGTGTAATAAATTAACTTCCTATTATTGATTTTTATAGAGAGTAATAATGTCTAACTACATAATAATAATATACTAGAATGTAATATTACAACTCAAGTAAACTAAACTTGAATCACTTGTGCGTAAAACCAAGTATTATGTCAATTATTGCCATCACATCACTGAATTAATATTGTCATGGTATATATATTATTATACATTTAAAATTTTATATACAATATGTTTTACGTATGTTAATTATAATAATATGATTTATAAAAAATTAGTTACCTCTGTTGTATTCAATTTTTTAAACAAACGTGTAAATAATAAATACATTCAGTAAAATATTTTCAATGTTTTTTTTTTCTTAAAAATATTTTTGTAAATTACGATTACCTACCACAGAGGATTACTGCTGTCTGCTAGGTGGCTATTATATTTTATCTAAGAACTTGTCATTTCGATGATCTACAATTAAAAACAAATCATCAACTATCAACGTTTTATTCTCCAGTTGTAGCTTATAGTCTGCAGTACTCAGTAATGAATGTCCAAAACCCCATAAGATGCACTCGCTCATTAAATGTTGTCACATGTCATAAAGTCTAATATTATAGTATGTTAAAATTTAGGTACTACGTGTATACCATTTCCACACGATTGTAAGCATAATATTATTGAAGATACCGATTGATGAGGGTATTGACGTATTGTGTATTTGTGTGTATCTTATAATACAAATTAAAATAAATACCTAAAATCGCTGATAAAAGAGATTTAAATGTATATTATTATTGCAGCTTCACATTTTACAAAACAAAAACTTCTAGTTCCTACGAACAATATTATTTAACTATCTCATTCTTATTGTTTTTCGTTAAAATATCCAAGTTTATTGTAGTTCGAAGTGTTTGAATATATTTTGTTGCTGTAATAAGAAGAGTCGCTATGTATTTACTCAAAAAATAACATTTATTTTTACCCTTTCCCCCTCAACGTACCAACTACATTCACTTTCCTACCAGAAAGCATTTTTACTGCTCCAAAATTTGATAACAGACAGAAAAAAAACACATAATTTTAAATCAATAAATGCATTGCTCTGTTCTCCGAGCTAAAAAAAAATTGGTAAGAGGCACAGGCATAATTATATAGGTACATTTTAAAAAACAAAAAAAAAAGAATTGACTATAAAAGTATGTATATGGGTATGTATATCAATATCAATCCCCATATATTGACACATTGTGAACTTAGGGCAATAGGTAATAATTGTGCCCTAATAAATACATACTTCCCAAAAATTTTAACACTGAACTAATATTAGGTAGTTCTCATTAGATACCAATTAAGGGCCATGATTACCGACCGTTTAAGGAGTTCAATATAGGCAATTTTCTATTTGAGTGCAATGTGCATACAGGTCGTGTAAATATGCGGGTATATAGTAAGTGACTATCAGTGTGAGTGACTGTGTATAAAACAAATAGTATACTATTTACTAGTATACAGTATGAACACCTGTAGTAGTTATCAGTGGCGTATTTAGGGGGGCAATTGCAATTGGCAACAATTCTGAGTCCTCAAAGGGCGGCGCCGTCGCTAGAGGTTATAACAAAAAAAAAATTATTTATGTACATGTATTTATAGCAATATAGCTATCAGCGTTCGTGAATTATTAATATACCTAATGACAGTTCCTTAATACTTTTCCCAAATTTGTTGTGATTCAAAATATATTCAATAGACATAAGTTATTTATAATAATATGGCGTATTTTAATAATGCGTGCAACGTGCCTACTACGAAAGTAGGTACAAACTCGAGCCACAGCATTTGTGAAATCTGTGATTAGTGATTAATAATTTTTCTTTCACTACTCAGCGCTGTTGATTATTTATTATGTTATTTTAATTATGACCAGCAAAAAAAAAAAGTTAAATGGATATAAAACTCGTAAACCAACTTTGTTATAAGACAAAAAACAACTTGATGTTATTAACAAATGCAGACGAATTCGAGACATGTTTCAAAAAATATAATATTAGTTTGCTCAGTTTACCTTTATAGTTTTATTAAATTAATTTCATTTTGTTCATATAAATAAATAATAATATATCAATATGATCAACGAATTAAGGAAGTACCTAAATATGTAACAAAATAAAAAAAATTGATGAATTAAAAACAGGGCTCAAGTATATTATTAGAGTATCCCAGTAAGAATGTACATGGTGTCTTCTTTCTATAATCTCATTTTAGCGTCGGTTACGTTTGTTGTTCTTCTTCTTCTCATACCAAATCCGTTTCTTTCTCTGCCGCCGACTTTCGAAAAGGTCCGTCATTACATGTCCTGTAGGGGTCGATGAAGTGGTTGGTTCCGTTGTTGGTCCGCTGTTGTCCATCTCATATTTTTCTCCTTCTTCAGAACTGATTGCTACTTGGCTGTTTTCTTGTTCGTCATCATCTTCCGTCACCGTTCCGTCTTGTAGGATTTCCTCTAACAATGTTTGTTCGAGGGGGAGTTTCCTTGAAAATGGTAATGAGTATGAATGTTCATTGATTCGAATTTGTACAGTGCGGTTTTTAAAATCAATTAGAGCTTTATATTGCTTTAGTATATCTGCCCCGATGATTCCACGTTCATTTAGTCCTTCCACTTGAACGAAGTTGGTGAAGATTGTTGCCTCCCCAAACTGACATCTGCAAAATATTTGTGTTGATGTCTTGACAATTTCTATTCCTACGGCATTACTGATTTTGACTCCTGTTAATGGAAATTTTGGAATAGTCGGGTCTTTCTTAGTGACTATATCCACAATTTCTTTTGTAAGAACGCTTATCGTGGCTCCGGTGTCCACTAATACCTCTATTTCTTCTCCTTCTATGGTACAACGAATGTATGGACAGTATGACGTTTTATTACTTTCTATTTTGTTGATTGTCGGTGGTATGTTGTCACTGTGATCATTCTTGGCTGTGGTGACGACTTGATTAATTTGTTGATTACTATTCAGGGGTGGGTGTTGGTTATTTTGCCTATCGTTCCACCTATTATTTTTTGGTGATTGGCCGTCTATACCATTGTTATTGTTTTGACGATGATTCCCGTTACTTTCTTGAGAACCAACAGAACGTCCTTCTTCTCCCAGTACTTTCGTCTTCTTTTTTGGAGACATTTTTTGTTTTAATAATGTAGAATTTCCTTCTCTATGGAGCCTTGCCGTTGGGTGCCAACTGTAATAATGTGCAACACCTAAAGGTTTCAGGTGAAAAATTATTAATTTATTTCAAATATACATAAAATTATATAAGTATTTTAAGTTTAAAATATTTTCTTTTAAGGGGGTTGGAGCATAGCATATTTTAAGGAGTAATATTTAGGCAGTTTATATTACATGTATATTTGAACGGTGTCATTATGTGAGTAGTGAGTGAACATTAGTATTAGTGTCATCTACGATTTTAAGAACAGTCTCACATAAAAGTTGTATTGTACCAAAGCGATAAAATCGTAGATATCAGGGTGCCACGGTTAAGAAGGACGCCGCACCCGCATATGTTGTCTCCGTACGACATATAGCAAATTGTACACTCAGCAGATCACGCTTAGCCCCGTTAATTTTAAAATTAAAGTGAATTGACCTCTTATAAAATGTTAAGGTAAGTATATTATCTAGGGAATCTCATCGGCTTATTGTTTTATTTTAATTTTAAATTGGGTTATGAGTATTAAAATATGTATAAACAAATTACAATTTTAAAATACTCATAACTCAATGTAAAATTTAAATATAACAAAAAGCCGATGGTTTTCTCTAGATAATATTCTTACCTTTAAATTTTATAAGAGGTCAATTCACTATAATTTTAAAATTAACGAAGTTAAGCGTGATCTGCTGAGAGTAAAATTTGCTATGTCGTACGCGTGTAAGACGGAGACAACATAATAATATTAATGTAATATAACATATTATGTGGGTGCGACGTCCTCTTAATAGATATTAAATATAACTATTTAATATTGTTCTGTGATATAACAGATATTAAATTTCGAACTATATGTCATATTATGTGGTAGCACTGTTGTCAGAAAATGTCAACAAGAGTGACATGACTGTGTGTGTGTGTGTGTGTGTGTGTGTGTGTGTGTGTGCTAGTAGTTACTTTTTTTATAGTTAGTACCAGTAACACAATTGCCAGTGTTAATGGCTAATAAATAAAAAATTATAATTAATTCAGTGTTCTATATTATTTAATATATATTTTATATACAACAAATATGAAATATAAAACACTATATTATATATTATATTTTAACAATTTATTATAAGATCGCCGTTTTTAAATAACTACTTATATAAAATATTAATTTTGGCGCAAATGATACGTCATTTTTGTACCTACTTTTGGCGCTTATGGCATACAGCCCACAAATTGAATTTTTGACATTTTTCCGTTTTTAAAATTAATAGAAAATAGCTATAAGAGAAAGATTTATTTAGTTACTTCCCATAACCGAATTTAAATTTTGGAAATATGTCTTTTTTACTAGGTTATGAAGGAAAAATAATTGATATTTTAAAACTGAATGCAAGTGTATAAAATAAATATACCTACTGGCTACTAAATGACATAATTTTTTATAAAGTTAATATATTTTTTGAGTTGTATTGAATACAGAAATCAAGTCTGTTTCCTACACAACCTAGAAAAGGGGATGAAGAGAACTATTCGTATTTTTAAAATAATAATCGGGTAGTCGGTAGTATATAAACTAATCTTAAGCTCATTGGTCTAAAACTACAAAAATCAAGGTGTGCTGCAGCCACCTTAATCTATTAATAGAGATGTTCTGGGTACCTAACCGGGTACCGAGAAATAGTTTTAAACTAACCGGGTATCGGTAAGAAATGTAAATACAAAATGGATATTATCATAGACCTATAAACTAATGGACTGCACCTCACTCACCACCCAGCCATCAATGAGTGGCGCCAATATAGAGTGAGTGAGAAATAATATATTGGGGGAATCTTGGTGGACAATCATATAAGAGAAAGAGAGAAAAAACATAATGGGGGAAATCATAGACGTATGAAACTAATACTGTATATCGTACCCATGACCTCTCTCTCTAAGCGCTGTCCATTAGTTTATCGGTCCATGGATATTAATAAAGTGCCGGCGCTAGGGGAGGACAAATGGGACATTTGTCCAGGGCCCCACGCTTGTTAAAGGGCCCCGTGATTTTTAATTATCATCTTAATACTAATACCGTGGTCTAACGTCGTATATTGCATTATTCTGCCTGCAGCGGTCGCGTACTTAGATATTAAACAATTTATTATTTTATTCAAACATTTTGATGAATTAATTTATTTTTAGTTGATGATTTTATGTAGTTGTTAAAACAAATGTAAATTAATAAAATAACCAGCCCTTATGAATTTATTGGCCTACGATTTTCCACTCAAAGGTTTAACTGAAACTCACGCTACGCCAATAATTCTGTGCTGAGCGAGGTTTCATCAGGAGGAATCGCACTCGAATGTGTTGTCTCCGTTTACACAAGTAGGTAAGGTAAAGTGGGGTAAGTGTGACGCAAAAATGAAAAGTTAATTTTGAATTTGACAATACTTTTTTTGTTTTTAATTTAAAGTTGTTATTGTTCCATAATGTAACACCTCTAGATATACATAATTGGAATTTATAGTCAACAAAGTTATATAATCACTCACCTAAGAATAATTTTTTTTTTTTTTAATTTTAAAACGTCACACTTGCCCCTTTTCATGGGGCAAGTGCAAAATCGGATTGTTTTTGCTATTAGTACCTATTACATAAAATTATATATGGCAAGTGAATAACAAAGATAAAAAGGTGGGCAAGTGGGTGTCGCTCTGCTGTACAGTAGGTTACAAGTGGGTCACTGTATAATGGATGGTATTAAATTTGAATTCAATGATATAATATCATTGTATAAGAAAAACGATTCTGAGCGGTGATGGTATGTCAGTCTATGTATAAGGCATATTATATACATATCTATGGTATTAAACAAAAAATTGACCTATAATAGGTACCTATAATAAATTCCAAATTAATCATATCACAATATCCATTAGATACTTATAACGCGTTATACATCAACAAAAACCGTGATACTATCATAGATATATAATAGTACACTTTAGAAGTTTCAAGTACCCACGAATAATATTATTCAATCACAACAAAATAACTAAAATCGTAATTCTTGGTTTAAATATGAAATTTTGTCTAAATTTGAAATTAAAATGTCTGTAAAAAATAAGTGTGTTTATATATTTTTTAGATTTTTGGTTACAGTATGAATTATTTAAGAGAACCTTTGTTTTAAATTTTCAACTCTTAGTTATAAAAACTGAACATTTTATAATTTTTTAATTCCAACGATTGATAATTTTCGAGATTTTGATAAATTTTGTCAAAATTCCAACTTTAAATGCTTATAAAAAAAAACTGTGCCTATGTATTTTTAATATTTTTCAACTGCTATTGTAACAATATATCAGGAGCCTTGTATTAAATTTTTACACTTTTTGGCCCAACAGATAAAACTTTATTGATATTTATAGAAAAAAAAACTAAAAAAAATTGAAAGCTGTAAATGTCCATAAACAGCTCAAAAAGAGTCAAAATATTTTCAAAATTGTATGGTGTATAGAAAATGCTAATTTAAACATTCAGTGAAATTTTCATGTATCTACAGTTGTTCGTTTTTGAATTGCAACAAAATAAGGAAATCGCTACATGAGTAATCGAGTGAAAATCCAATGTTGTAAAAATTTGAATTTCAAACGCTCATAAAATTTAATTTGACTGTCCGGTAGAGATTTTTTTATTGATAAAGGTAGATAATCTTATAAGGAATCTTGTGTTTCATTTTCAAATCTTAGATTTAAAAAGAAAAATTTTTACGAATTCTTAACTCAAAATAATTTGCTAATCTTCGTGATTTTTCCATATTTTGTCAATTTTTGAACTTAAAATGCTTATAAAAAAAAATTGTGACTAAGGATTTTTAATATTTTTCATCTGCCTTTGAAACAACATATTAGGAGCCTTCTATTAAATTTTCAAGCTTTCGCAACCAATAAATAAAATTTTATTGATATTTTTAGAAAAAAAACTAAAAAAAAAAAGGTGGGCAAGTGGGTGTCGCTCTGCTGTACAGTAGGTTACAAGTGGGTCATTGTATAATGGATGGTATTAAATTTGAATTCAATGATATAATATCATTGTATAAGAAAAACGATTCTGAGCGGAGACGGTATGTCCTTCTAGGTATAAGACATATTATATACATATCTATGGTATTAAAAAAAATTGACCTATAATGAATTCCAAATTAATCATATCACAATATCCATTAGGTACGCGTTATACACCAACAACAAACCCTGATACTATCATAGATATATATAGTAGATTACTTTAGAAATTTCAAGTACCCACGAATAATATTATACAATCACAACAAAATAACTAAAATCGTAATTCTTGGTTTAAATATGAAATTTTGTCTAAATTTGAAATTAAAATGTCTGTACAAAATAAGTGTGTTTATATATTTTTTAGATTTTTGGTTACAGTATGAATTATTTAAGAGAATCTTTGTTTTAAATTTTCAACTCTTAGTTATAAAAACTGAACATTTTATAATTTTTTAATTCCAACGATTGATAATTTTCGAGATTTTGATAAATTTTGTCAAAATTCCAACTTTAAATGCTTATAAAAAAAAATCGTGCCTATGTATTTTTAAAATTTTTCAACTGATATTGTAACAATATATAAGAAAGCTTGTATTAAATTTTCAGACTTTTGGCCCACCAAATAAAATTTTATTGACAATTATAAAAAAAAAAACTAAAAAAATTGAAAACTGAAAATGTCCGTAAACAGCTCAAAAAGAGTCAAAATATTTTCAAAATTGTATGGTGTATAGGAAATGCTAATATAAACATTCAGTGAAATTTTCATGTATCTACAATAATTCGTTTTTGAATTACAACAAAATAAGGAAATCGCTACATGAGAAATCGAGTGAAAATCCAATGTTGTAAAAATTTGAATTTAAAACGCTCATAAAAATTTAATTTGACTTTCCGGTAGAGATTTTTTTATTGATAAAGGTAGATAATCTTATAAGGAATCTTGTGTTTCATTTTCAAATCTTAGATTTAAAAAGAAAAATTTTTACGAATTCTTAACTCAAAATAATTTGCTAATTTTCGTGATTTTTCCATATTTTGTCAATTTTTGAACTTTAAATGCTTATAAAAAAAAATTGTGACTAAGGATTTTTAATATTTTTCATCTGCCTTTGAAGCAATATATTAGGAGCCTTCTATTAAATTTTCAAGCTTTCGCAACCAACAAATAAAATTTTATTGATATTTTAGAAAAAAAACTAAAAAAAAATGGAAAATGAAAATGTCCCTAAACAGTTCAAAATAAATCAAAATATTTTGAAAATGTTATCGTGTATAGAAAATGCAAATATAAACAACCAGTGAAAATTTCATGTATATACGTTCATTTGTTTCAGAGTTACACCAAAAACCAAAATCGATTTTTTGGAAAACCAATTTTGCGTAAAAATTCCCGTTTTTTCCTTAATTTTTATGTTGTTTTTCCCGGCGCTTGTGAAAACTACTGGGAAATTTATACTTTTGACCCCCAAAGTACCAACTAGATTCACTTTCCTATCAGAAAAGCTACTGATGAAGAAAATCCAAGCACTTTTACTGTCCTAAAACGTGATGACAGACACAAAATAAAATAAAAAAAAAAATAAAAAAAAAATAAAAAAAAAAATAAAAAAAAAAATAAAAAAACACACATCATTGTAAAATCAATACATTCATCGTTTCACTCAGAATCTAAAAATGGAAAATGAAAATGTCCCTAAACAGTTCAAAATAAATCAAAATATTTTGAAAATGTTATCGTGTATAGAAAATGCAATATAAACAACCAGTGAAATTTCATGTATATACGTTCATTTGTTTTAGAGTTACACCAATAACCAAAATCGATTTTTTGGGAAACCAATTTTGCGTAAAAATTCCCGTTTTTCCTTAATTTTTATGTTGTTTTTTCCCGGCGCTTGTGAAAACTACTGGGAAATTTATACTTTTGACCCCCCAAAGTACCAACTAGATTCACTTTCCTACCAGAAAAGCTACTGATGAAGAAAATCCAAGAACTTTTACTGTCCTAAAACGTGATGACAGACACAAAAATATAAAAATATAAATAAAAACATACATCATTGTAAAACCAATACATTCATCGCTCCGCTCAGAATCTAAAATAAGCTTTAATTTGATTTTTGTTTCATTAAAATATCTTGATTCATTAAGAATTGACAGAGCATTATTTAAATTTAATTTTTTACGTATATTATATATAAAAACAGTACTTTTTTTAAAATCCTGATTTAAAAAAAGCTAAAATTTCATTACTCTCTGAGAACCTAAAGGCTATTACCTATGACCAGGGCCCCGCAATACCTAGTGCCGGCATTGGATATTATACTTCTATCAAAGTATCAACTGTATAAACATTAGACAGTAAACACGAGATTTATTTTTGTAATTCGTAGAAGAAAAAAATGATTTGTTTATAATCAACTGGGTATTGTAAATCGGTTCAGTTATTCCAACATGTACCAAAATAAATTATAATTTATTACCCTAGAATTTTAGATTTTCCCCGTTGTATTAATTATAGCCTATAGGTATGCATATATATTTATAAATACTAAATAGATTATCAGCGTTTGCCATTGGATATGAGTCGTAAAAACGTAGTATTGCGCCGGATACCGATTAAGAGTCGAGTCTTAAATGTGATATACATCTCTAGTAGTATATAATAACATGTGCTCGTTGAGCAACAGATTAAATGAAAATTAGATAATATAATATAATATTATTTATTATAAAATTTTATATTCGACTCACGATGGCGTTTCCCGTGGTTTGTAAAGTGCTGACTCTCCGACTCGACGTGTATTGAAATAGTTACGACGAATGTGACAGCCTGCTGCGCACTCTAACACAATTTAGAAGGGCTGCTAAGGTATATTACGTTATATAATTAAACGGATGGTGATCGGTACACTAACGATTACACGATAGAGACAGTGCCTACTATATGGACCGACCGGTCGACGGCAAAAACGAAATCGCAGCGACGGACAGTGAAGTTGGCCAGAAATCCACCGACGAACGACGTGAAAGGGCTAACCGTACTACCCTACCAGACCGTTTACGGGATGGGCAGACGAAACGTCTCAAATCACTGCTAAAAGTGTGAAAGGGTCTAAATAATACGGGCGGACCGTATTTCACAATCACACTGTACAGCGCTAGAAAGTGTTATATATAGAAATGTACTTACGTTATTCCAGGTCGGAACTCCTCGGTTGAAGTCCACTGATCGAAGTTCACTATTGAGAACACTTGCAACTAAAACGGTCGATTGATTGAAGTTGGATGTGAAGTTGATGGCCGTCGTACCTCTTATTTACCACCTGTGAGGATTATGCGATGAGATGAGCGGAATGCTCGTGTAAGATTTTGACGAGATTCCGTGATGGATTATATCAATATTATCATATTATTGTAAGTCATTATATGGTATACAGGGGTGTTCTTCGTACTGAAGGGTTACTTGGAGTTAAGTTTATTGTACTCGAAAGTTGTGAATTGTCACTTATCGCCGCCGTGTTCAATATGAGTGTACGCCGTCGCGCACTCTATGCACAACACGTCGTGACTGCTGCCGTAGTCGTTTTGGAGTGACTTGGTCGAGTTGCGGGCGATCGCCACGGGAGGTCACGACCACGGTTTGAGACTTTGAGTTACGTGGTCACGACAGATACCGTTTTTTGTCAGCGACAGCCGACAGTTCTGTCTCGTAAGTCGTTACAAGTCCTATAGCCTCTACCCTCTAGAATCTAGATAGAGATACAGTGTTTAGGTACAGCCTGTACTGTACTCGTACAGTCGTACACTCGTACCTACCTATATTATATTAGGTACTACGATATAAGTATCTTTCAAATTCAATGTTATATTGAATAATTTGATACAAAATAAAAATAATTTATTTGGTTGATGGAAGTTTTAAAGTTTTGAATATCGTTTAAAATTGAAAATGATGATAACTAAAACCACTTTTAATAATGGGATCGGTTAATTCGAAAATGAACATTCTTCAAAACCCCCTCACATAATAGTAAGCCCAATCCAATCCATTTTGACACCAAACGACCAAACAATAATGATAATCCCAGTTAACAATATAAACATGTACCAGATAAGACATTGATATTTGTTCCATGATAATTGATAAATTTTGGTTCAAAAATGTAATCCAATCCGATAATAAATTATTAGTAGGTAAAAGTCGTAAAACACAATATACGATTGATTCCAATATTTCAATGTTTCTACATTTAACCAACTATATCAGTACTGTGATTTATGTTAAAAAAGAACAAACAGATACTTTGAATTGCAATTGAAGGAATTATTTATTTTGTGTAGAATAAATAAAATCATGGTTTATCAACATTTAACAACCCTCCCGTCCATAAATTGTCTTATCTCAACAGCAATAAAGTTTGCGCCGTCACAGTTCATTACATCTGAGTCTTACCTACTTTGACTTTCTGTTAATAATCGACCATTTTATTTGTAATTTACAAATAATTTTGTTACTTGAAACTAATACAATTACTAAAACAATTATTACAAAATTATATTTAAGTAAAACTAATAAATACAATTCATACATGTTACCTAGTTAATTTGTATCTACCTCATACCTACATTTTAAATCTGTAAAATCTACATACCACTCTATTGTAAAATAAATTACATATTTAAAAGTGACCAAAAACTTGATCAGATATTCTACCAACTTGTTTGTTAACAATACCTATTATTAAATATCTACTTTGCATTGGTTATTTAAGCAATGTACATTTGTTTACAAATTTTTTTATGTTTTGCATACTTATATATAATTTACCGTGTATAATATATAATATATTTTATTATATATTGTCTTCATTATCATTTTTACTATGTGTAACAGAATAGCTTGAAAAGGTATGCAATCGTATTTTTACAGTAAACAGAATATATTATAAAGATATTGATAGGTTTTCCTTTTCCATAATGTTTATTTAATAAATATAGACTAGCATATAATATAATACAATAAAGTTATATATTTTTTGGTATTCAATATTAGTTTCCTAATACAATTTTTAAAAATGTTTACATCATTTTAGTTATTACATTTTAAACAATCATCATAACTTAAAGTAAATAAATGAATACATATTGAAAAGTGCTATAACTTATAAGTAGGTAACACATTTTAATTAATAACACAATAATAACATAAATATTAAAAAATAAATAAATATACAAATGTATGTTTGTATGGATAATACAATTGGCTATCAACCAAAATTAACTATAAAAGTACCTTTTATTTTATTTCAAAACTTAATTTGTATGGTGTATTGGTAAGTGTTTGGGCTGAAAATCATAAATCCAAATGATTAATATTTATGAAAAAAAAGTATAGCAATTTATTTGTATTGAATGATTTATTAAAATTTTAGAAAGTAATAATGTTACTTACCATAATATAAATTTGTGTTTGTAAAGATCTAACTAGTACATCGTTTAAAATGTGTTTGAAATCATTAGGTTCAGAAGTGCAGCCAATATGCATTTTTGGTAATGTTGACACTCCCACAACAAGAGGATAGAGATTATAGTGCAACTTGTAAGTACTTTCAGGCAAAACGGTGACGTTCAACTAAAATTATATAAAATTATGTATGATAATGATATTATGTTTTTTCTTTTTATACACATACATCTTTGTGCCCAGCCATCATAAATGCTTCGTTGGCTTCCATCGATACATCTAACGTAAGTAATGATTCAGAGTTGTTATGTAGAAAGTATACAACGCTCATTGGGGTATGTAACCATCCGTGAGCTGGTAATTTCATGTCCACCTAAAAACAAATTTAATTTATCATCACTTTCTTTAGAATCAAAATAATATAATATAAAATAAGTAAGAACTGACCAGAAATGTTGATTTTTCAACAATAATTTTAGGTAATTCTAAACTTGAATACCCACTTTTACATTCACTTTCCACATCAGTTCTGAAACATAAAAATGCATTAAATTAGTATTCATATAACATACCTTGTAAGTTGTAAGTTGTAAAAGGTTACAAATTACAAATGAGTTGCTTTTCAAATTATTAATTATTTAATATTTATGATTACCTTTTCCAATTTATAGTGAAACAACCTAAAATATTTTCACTTAACTCGGAGGGTGTTACACATATTACTTCTGAAGCACATTCATCAGATTCTAAAGGTACTCCATTTAGCACTGACTGGTAACCACCAGCCGAAATGGTAACATGTTTAGCCTGAAATATCAAATGAAAATGTTCTAAATTGTATTTAAATTAAACAATTTTTTTCCATAACATTTACCAATTGAAAAGATGTATTCTCTATAAGTATTGGCCATGGGGAAAGACACTTTATGTTTGGAACCACTATTAATGGTTCACCTACATACACCTTGGATACAGGTTCAAATCTGGAAGACATGTAAGAAAACTTATATGTCAAATACAATGCTCACGTCTATAACAAGTTCAACATCTTTACGCAAGCAATCTTAGTTCTGTTATTATCTTCTATCGAATAGCTTATCTGAAATAACAATCACCATAACATAATAAATATTAGCAAAACAATTTTGTTGAATTTATTGGTAATAGTTGGTATGTAGAATAACAGTGAGTACAATTAATATTGTATGGGTTAAGATGTTAAGTACATTAGGGTGGTCCTTATTTTTCATTTGTGATTTTTTTTCAGATATTTTTTTTCAGGTTATTTTATTGTTATTAAAAAAAGTGGTATTAATTGCAAATCGTTTAAATAGTTTTTTAGTATTCACACATATAAAATCATAGATTTCCTTTTCTAAAAACTCGTTTGCATTTTTTGGAGATATAATTATTAAACGTTGTGCATTTGAACTTTTAAGTGTAGTATTACTTACAAACTATACTATACAGTATCTAAAAAAGTTTATGACTTATGTTCATTTCAATCGCATTATATCATATAGAAAACATTTTATTTATTGCTGCGTTAAAAAATAGTTACAAATTTATATTTTAAAATTTAAACTCAAATATTTTTAAAAATTAAATATTTAAAAAAAAATGTATAAGTATAAAACTGTTGTAATAATACTAATGCGTAATTAAAGTCCTTACAATGTGTTTGTAAAATCATTATTTTAAGAGTTATGATTCATTATATTGAAAAATTAACGATTTTAAACATTTTTTTATTATTAAAACTTTTGTGGCACAGATTAATATTCATCAATTTGTCTGAAATTTTTTTCTTATGCTTTTTTTAAGTATTGGAATCGATTTGAGGGGGGGTAACTTGAACATTTTGCAATTTTTTTTTCCTTCATCTTTACCAGAGAACCACCCTAAAGTATATGTAATTTTAAATTTATTAAGCAATAAGTTTCATAAAACATTCTTAAAGCGGGTGTAGTGCCCTTTTAAAACAAATTATAATACTTTATTATGATTATATTGATTAAAAATTAAAACAATACAGTAAAAGTAAAATACAAAAATAAAACTAAAAAATACCAAAATTACTATTATTTTATTATACCTATTTAACCTAACCTAATCTTTTAATTATTTACTGTTGGTAATTTATATAAACTGAAAGTATTCGTAAATATAATTGAGTAATAAATACATTTACTATACCTACACAATATTGCATATTTATAAGAATTTACTAATTTTCTAATAATTCAAACTTTTTTCAATTTTCTTCAATTTGAAATTTTTTATAACTAATTTTTGTAGTTTTCATCATATAGATTTGTTTTAAAAATGTTCTATTATACAATAACAAAAAAAAAAATGTATACTGACCATGAGCTGAAATGTACGAGTGTCCAAACTTGAAAACCGAATGTAGAAAGATTGAGTTTTAAGGTGTCCAACAAGCATGCTGTCTAATTTAAAATCTACTGGCAATGATAATATATTTTTATCTGGATCTTCACATACTTCAACTGTAAATTGTTGATAAATGATTATGTGTGAAAATAAAAATTATTCCATTTTTATTATTGTATACTTACTTGAGTGTTCAACCTTTTCATTATTATTGCGATTGAGTGACAAATTTAAACACACATCACTAACAGGTCGATCTTCTAAATTTGTCAAACACACTGAAACTTTATACCATTCCAACAACAGTGCTGGATTTTTGTGTTTAATTTCCATGCCAAGTCTTGAACTTCTCGGTTTAAGAGTTGTTGATGTAATCTGTTTGATTCGTTCAAATTCATCATCAGATGCCTTGGACAGACTTAAACCAGGACGAAAAAGGTTAAAATATTTTAAATGAATAGTAATAACTAATGATTAATAACTGATAATAATAAATTATTATTAGTTATTAGTGATGTTACAAAGTATAAGTTTACACTCTGAGCATGGTCAGTATGAAAAACAAACTGAATATTGCAAAATATCTTAACAGAATCAAATACTCAATAGTTTGGTTGAAAAATCTAAATTTGTTCTATATTTGTTGAAGAACATTAAATAAGAAAATGTATTTGAATGTTAGGGAGAATATAACATTATTCATTCATCATGTTATCTTTATAATTATGTTAAAAATGAGAGTTTGTAACACCACTAATACTATTATTATTAGTAATGATATACCTGAAGTTATTCATTTCTCTTTCAAAACTTTTAGTTTTCTTTATCGAACTATAGAATTTCAAAACTATTGGAAAATCGGGTTCATTTCCCAATTGTAGTTTAATAGAATTAACCTACAAACAAACAAAAAGAAGGGTTTATAATTTCTGGCAACATTTTTATTTAGTAGCAGTTTATATTTAAATAGCTTAATATTTATAATTCAATAATTATATTCATAGCCTTATATAGACATTTTTTTTATGTGGTAATAGATCATTCTAAAAGAAAAAAACATTACTACTTCCTTAAAGTGAGCAGAGAAAATATATTAACCAGTATCAAAAATTAAACTTTCGATTCCGGTGATAGGTCTAACTAAAATAGCTCTCAGACTAGGTGATTTTAATAATTTATTGATTAATCTTACTTGAAATTATAATATAAATCAAACATGAAACAAATAAAATTGTTATTATTTGTCTTTTCACATGATCAGTTCTTTAAAGTTTAAACTCTTTGATAACCAGTTGAAATTAAACATATTGGCCGTCTTCCAGGGGCATAGAGTGCATGTAAGCACTGATCACATTTAAAAAAAGAAAGTTTTTTTGAATTGAAATCAAGTCAATATGAAATAATTAGTTTAATAAAAGTTATTAGTTATTTTTAGGACGCCAAACACATTTGATGGTTTTTTACACAGTAGGGCATATAGCCCAAAATACTTATCAGCGATTTATTTTCGTAATACTTTATTTGACTGGGGAGCCAAAATATCTCAGGCCGGTATTGTAATTATTCCATGTAAGCCTAATTGTAAGTGATTTTGCGAGAATATAAAGTGATATAGGCAAAGAACCATATGAAGGGGCACACATATTAATTATTATTATACAATTTGTAAGCATTTTTCATAATTCATACGTGTAACATTGAATAATGTTTATTTTGTTATAGAAAAATCGAATACAAGTGTGGTGTGCGTCTGTATTATAGCTCTATGTTAATATTAGAAAACCTATTATAAAAAAATGGGCTCTTCAGGTAATAACGATTGTAATTAAATTATTGAAAAATTACTATTAAAGCCGTCTGAATCAAATAGCAATAGTATGATGATTTAATTGACTATTTAACTTGAAAAACAAGAAGAACCGATTTGCTGTAAAAATAAAATGTTTTTATTAATTATGTATTTAAAAAAAAATAAAACTGGAAAATTCATAACTAATTTAACTTGTATGTATTGATTTGATATTTTTTGGACAGTAAGGGGGGGCAGTAAGTATGTAGTACTGTGTACCACTACATACACTCATTCACAACACATGCCACGCCACTGGACGCCTCGCCCAAAAAATAAAAATGAAACTTATTTCAATATTGTGCTTGTTGTTTGAGTCACAAAATACACAATATTATTTTCTACTATTAGTGAATAATGATACTTACAGTGATTTCTTTCCAACGTCATTTGGAGAGGGAACAATTTACAACTATAAGTATGAGTTTTGATTCTCCATAGATAAGTTTTACTGCATCTGTGCAGACCTCAACATCATATGTATTGTCAATGCAGGTAACACAGGCTATGAGTTTTGAAAATTGCACTAGTATAGGAAACTTAGCTCTGAAACAGTTTAAAATATATTTAAATTCATTAGTCTTACAGATTTAAAACTATTTTATAAAGTTACTTACTATATACTTACTTAATAAAAATATCAATTTCAATGCCATCACAAGAAACATCTTTCAAAATAACTTTAGTATCGATCGTAGAATTTGTAACTGACATATCAATTTCTAACACAGATCTTGATCGCAAAGAGTCACATTTTTTCAACTCTTCCATCGAACATTTTTCTCATATTCCTTAAGTGTTTTTCGGGTTCTGGAATTTGTCTCTAAAAATGATAAAATTTTGCTTAAAAATAAATTACTACTTTAAGTTTAGAAAATTATTTATATTGTAATATTATATTTACTTGTATGATTGAACCAATATTATTTAGAGCTTTTTGGAGATCAATATTTTTGTAATATTTCAGGGCTTCTAGATTTAATTCTACATAATTCTGAACACTTGCTGTTAAATATGCGCATTTTAGACATTTGTTTACTAGTTCATGAGCAATTGCTTCCCAGCCTTCGTCTCGGTAATCCCATAACATGTGACTCCATAAACTGATTCATATTTGTATGGAACTGTAATTAGTTTATTCAGCTAAAAGATTGGATTAATCAGAGTACTTACGTAAGAGCTTTGCTATAATCCTTTGCGTTGTAATATTCATCAGCCATCTGTACAGCTTAAATCAAACGAGAGCATACAATTTAAAATTAAAACAAAATTAACATTAAATAAAAATACCTAACAAATTTCTCATCCTTGGACATTTGTAGTGTTTGAACTGTTTCATTGCGTTTCCTAAAAAGCTGATGATTGCTTTCTAAAAAAATGTATAGTTCCAAATAATATGTTGAAGATAAATGGTAATTTGTTATTTAGCTGATTTAACTACATACCGAATGATCAACTTTGGTGTTTTCATAAAATTTTAAAGCTTGGACACCATCTGCTTCAATAATGTTAAAATCTAAGCTATTGAGGGTTTTAATCAATCGCCATGGCCTTTGACCATAAAATTCTATATTATTCCATTCATGTAATGGATCGCTGGCAGGATAAATATTTGCATCCTAGATAACATAGTAACCAATTTGTTTAAAACTAAGTATTGGGTATAATTTATAAAATGTTTCTTTTGAAATAAATAATATATTATTTAAATTAAACTTTTAATAGCACGTCAGACATATTATAAAAATTAAGCCTATCTTTAAAAGTGATCATGAATTATTATTAATTAATAATTAAAAATAATACTGGTGACAAACTTTACATATCTATGAAAAATTGAGGTTTGATTCAAATATGAAATAAATATAGGTACATATTACACTTTAGTCATAATACCTGACAAATATCATAGGCACAAGTTTTTCTCTTTTTTGCATAGTCTGCAGCTTCTTTAAAAAAAAATCCTGGATTTAATGCCTGAGTAGCTGTGGAACTTTCAGATGTTGTTTCATCAAATAATGATGCAAACATTGAAAATCTATACATTAAAAAAAAAAAAATAAATAATTTACCTAATCATGCCTGAATAGTGTGCGTGTGAAAACTCACTGTTTTGACAACCAAGCATAGTGTTCAAACATCAATTCTGGAGGTCCAATCATCGATTTAAATACATTTACATGAGAATTAAACTGAGTTAATGCATCTCGAGCCCTCTTCATTGCAAACAATAGTCTGCTTATTTTATATACAATGTACGCGGCAACAACTTTTACTTCATAGATGTTTGTGTCAAAAGTGCGTATTTCTAATAAAGACATATAACACTGATGATAGTGCCTAAATGCGAACATTTGACATAACAAATTAAAATGTTAGAAATTCAAAGTATAATAGTACACTCACTTATGAGCATTATGATGGTCTTGTCTAAGCTCATTATAAAATCCAATTTTGAATGAATACCGAACAATTAAATATTGGTGACTGGTTTTGCTTAAATTTTCTAGTTTTGACTTCACAGCTCTGATCTGTTGTTGGTAATAATTCTGTGCCAGATCGTAGAACGCATTTTCCAGCCTACGTTTTATAATTAATAAATAATAATATATTTACACAAGAGTATTAAAACTAAATTACCTTATAGCATAGCCATGGATATTGTCTACTACTGGAAGTATAAATAAAGCTTTTGGATTCAAAGTACAAGCGTCACACAGTGATGCAGCTCTCTCAGTAGTAATATTATCATCGACTGCTGGCATTAATTTTTGTATTAAAACTACAACAATCCTTGATTTCCTTCCTTCTAGAGACAACCTATGAATAATATGTAAATATATTACATACACAGCAAGGGTAATAGGAAAATAACAGTTTCTTAAAATAATTGACAATTTATGTTCTTATCTGTAAAATTACTTTCTTCTAGGTTGATAAGTTGTAAATTCCAATATGAAAAACATCACAACGAGTTGACCGAAAATTATGTTTTCGAATTACAAAACTAAAAGTCTAATAATAAAATATTAGATAATAACCTAATTGATTGAACTCTGGATGAACATTCACTAATTTTTTCATTCCACGACTCATCGTCCCAATCACAGTCGTAAAAAATTGACAACAACAGCAGGATCGTAACGAATATGTTTTTCCAGCCAATTCCTTTTTAGTATACCTTTTGGGATGTACGGCATTACACGCTAAATTAAAAAAAAAAAAACACACAAATCATGACGTGGTACCTAAGTAGGAGATAAGCCGCTGATGTAAAGTAAAACGGATGGTCAGGTTAGTTGGATTTGGACGGAGTAGAGAGGTGACTTATTAATTAATGTATCGTGTACCTTTTCGCTCAAAGAGGGAAACTTGTACTCGGACGTAAGGTGAAAGAAATTCAATACGGCTCGGCTGTCACGGCCAACGGGGCTGTGGAAAGCATCCCAAATAGTCCTGTGGATGGCGTTATTGACCGTATCCAGGCCGGCGATGGCGATCAGCGGACTGGGTGAACAGCACAGTTCGGCTGGGAAGTCGAACTCTCTGTAATCGACCATGTTGCGTCAATCGTTCAAAATGTGCGATGGAATAATAAAAAACCGTCCGAGAAATTAAAATTAAAACCGTTTGAAATTGCGGATTACGAACAATAATTTGCTGGGGTTTGCACAAATAATAAAATTAAAAGTAGTAAGTATCGCATTATCACAGACCACAGTATCACAGCTCGTTGTCGTCAACAGAATATAACTGATAGGCCTTATCAGTTAGCACGATTATAAAGAACAGTTCTTTATAATCGTGTCAGTTAGGTACCACCTATATTTACGATTTACTTGGTTTATTTCCATGTTTGTTTCATATTCTAGTCTTCATAGTTCAGTCAATTGGGCTGAAAAAAGGCGTTGCCTTGCAAAAAATACTAAAGGTTTGAAAACGGTCACTTTGTACGGTCCATTGTTTAAAATGCATAACGCGGACACTTTGTACCGGTCTGGAAAACTTTAGATCGGAGAACGAGTGTCGCGGACACTTTGACTTTGTACTATTATAGGTAGTATTATGTACATTAAGTATAATATATTTAATATAGACAACTAACAAGTCTGAAGTCATGACCAGACCATGTAATTAAGTGTAATGATGGTAAATCATAATATCATAAATCATAATATTATATTCCAAGGAGTGAGTCATGGGATATTACCTATCGATAATTATTTTGGTTTGTCAGTTTGACAAATTTATATTGTATATATTTTTACTTTACTTTTGGTATATAATAATATAATACGGTTATAATTTATAGTCATAACTCATATTTGATTAATTTGATAATTTCAAAATTTTTAGGTCATCAATAGTTGTTCCTAAATTAATTTTAATTCCAGATATAGTAAGCATATAAAATATCTTTTCCAAGGAATAGGTGAGCTAGTATCAAACTATAATTATTTGCCTTTAATTTCGAGTTATTGTCTGTGTAACGAATCCATTATAATTTAATATAACTTTCTTACTATAATATCTTCAATTAAAATAAATACATCTTATGGAATTGAACAAAGGTCGTCCGGGCTGCTTTTACGCTACAAGTCCATTGACTAAGCTGTACTTTCGATGCCGAATACAATGTTAATGACACAGGAAAATTATTAATTTAACATTTTACCTAATTTTGAAATTTTGTACAGTATTAATGTATTATCATATATCATACAATTATATATTGAAAAAGCTTAATAAAATGATCAAATAATTGTTGTAGATTGAATGATTGTAACTTTGTATGAAAAGTAAATTAAATAGGTACCTACTGTAAATAATTGTATTAATTTAGCACAAATTTATATTTTCGATGAATAATTCAATTGGTTTCTATACAGCTAGGGGGGGAGGTGGCCCTTGAAGCCGCCCTTACCAGGGCCGAATCTTGAACTCTGAGGGCCCTGGTGCAAAAGAAAATTTAGGGGCTCCCTTGAAAAACAATTCACAGTATTATACCATTATATTTTTACTACAAATCGAATTGCATTATAAATTTATAACCATATTTTAACATATAGGTATATTAGGTAATATGATATTTAAGAGTAATCCTAAATAATTAATAATTTATTTAACATCATTATTACATAAATATCTAAGATATTCTATTATAAGAATATAATTTATAAAGCAAAATTGTCAATAATTTCTCATATTTAGATTTTTAGTTCGTTCTTTTTTTATATTTGAAATTGCTATACTAGATGAATTCACTCGTCCACATGCGTTTCTTAAGTAATTTTTTATTAGTTTAGTTAGGAAAATGATTTTTCTGCTCTAGTGATTGCTGTCGTTATAATTTATATAAGAAAAATAATGCAAGCTCTTAAAACGTCACTTAGGTATATATCATTCGAAAACCATTTTGACGGGTCGTCGAAGTACCTACCTAGTATTACGAAAAAACAATGTGGTGTTCATACAACAACAATAACAAAAACTATAGTTATTATTATTAGTATTTCAAATTCTGAGCCGAGCGATGAATGGATTGATTTTATAATAATGTGTGCGTGTTTTCTTAAATTAATTTTTCTTCTTTTATCACAGTTTGGGGCAGAAATAAATTATTGTTCTAAAACATGGTATGGAGGAAAACATTACCGACAAATAATGACGAGTGATGACAATATAGAATAATGTTATTGTGGCCATGTCTGAGATTTTATGTTATATACCTAGCAAATGCATTACACTTTACACTACATGTAATATGTATAATAGAACATTATTATTATCATCATCATCATTCGTTATAGTCGTTATACACCCCCGACACTCGACTGATCACGCGTTCCGTCGCAACGACAGCCTCCGGGTCACACGTGCTGAAATGCGGTATCCTCGCGGGTAATCGATGGCAAGTCACACAACAAGCATTAATAGAGTTGGTACCTATACCAATAATAGTCGTAATAATGGCATTTGGAAAAATTAACGGGCCCGAAATCCAGCTGATGCCGGCCGTCGATTAATATAATAATGTGCTGGCTACTAATAAACGATGTTTGTTTTAAATCATCGTCGACGGCCCAGGAATAAATACCGAAATCGGCACATTTGCAACTCACCTGAGTATACCTATCTGACACCTTACGCGGACAAAAAAAAAACCTGAACGAAAAAATGGCTGCATCGCATAACGAAGAAAAGGAAATGGAAACAACCATCATGCAAATCTTGGGGAAGATAATAAGTAACGTCGAGTACGAGATTATGGAAGAAGAACTTAAACGAATCGACGACATCGACCAGGAACCTACCATCGGTGACCTGGAAGGACTTTTATCGTATGCGACGCGCTTCGCGGGGGACGACTACGTCCCGTCCAACGTCCTTCAACCGGTCGACAAATCTGGCAAAACGGCAGAACCGGTTGAACCGATCGCAGACGACGTCGTAGTGGTCGCGCCTCCGGTGCAGGAAGCCGCGGAAAAGGAGCTGGGTGGCGAGGCGGTGGGCGCCACACCGGCCAGAGGACTGGAAGTCAGAAACAGTATTGGGATCTTGATTGGTTGGCTGGACCCGGGGGTCAAGCCAGAAACACGCGCAGCTCCGCGCAGTGCAACGGCGAGATTGGTGTCCTCTGCGTGGAGAGGCCTGACGAGAGCCGCACGCGTGTTGCGCTGTTGCAGTTGTCCCCCGAAGTGAAACCGTCCAAAAGTTTCCCCCTGGCCGAGGGCAGCGGACAAGGCGAGGCGACGTGTGGGGTTTCGAGGTAATAGGTACGCGGCAGTGCACATTCAGGTGGTGACCGGCGGTAAGTCGCCGATACGCGTTCTCCGGCCATCCTGCGGTAGCGCGACGGGATCGCGGACGTTGCGAGCTCGAGGTCGCCGAGACACGCGAGACCCTCTGGCGGCGCGGCGGACGCCCGGCTGCTTCGGTCCGGGAGCGACGACGACACGACGACGGAGGTTAGCGGTACCCGCGCGGACAACGACGCAGTCCCCTGCGGTACCTGCTCAGTGACGAACGCTGCAGTGCTGCGCGACTCGCGTGACGGCGGCGACGGAGACCTCAGAGCTCACGGCGGGTGAGTGACGGATGACTATGATTACAGGGTAGCTAGGAACGCCACGGACGTCAGCAGCGCCGGGCTCGAGGAAACGAAACGTTTCGTCGGGTTCGGCGGTGCGCGGCTCCGTGGCCATCGGCTGCGGCAGACGGAGACGCCAGGGCGAAAATCACGGAGACTATCAGGACAGCGGCGCGTCGTCGCGAAGCTGTCTGCAGATTCTCTCCCTTTTTCGCCCAGTGGTCCGATCCCGAGTCGCAATGCCGCCGATTCCGCAGCTGCACCGAGATCGTAGTCGCCAGCTCGCCCTCCGAGCTTTGCAGGTCACCGTCGTTGCCGGCACAAGCAGTCGTCTTCAGCACCCGCAGTACCGTCAAGCAGCGCACGACATCGCGCACTAGCCTCTCGTCGCCAACCGTCGTCGCTCTCGCAGCCGTCGTGGCCGGGCTTCGTCCGCTGCCATGGTCGTCTTGGCGGTCTCGAGCAAACTCGCCCGCGACTCTCGTCCGCCCCGCAGGACAGCCCGTGAGAACGTTGTAGAGGTGACCAGTGGACATATACCAGTTACCAATTCATAATCAGCACCACCAACTCGCCATCACGTACCCCCCCCCCCCCACATCGCGTCGTCTTGTCCGATGCCTTTTTTTTTTGTATTTAAATTTTCTTTACTTTTTTTTTTTTTTTTTTGCAGTTTTGAACCGACGGCGTCGCGGGAACTGCTTTCGCATTCTTCCGCGACGCCGCCAAAAATTTTCTTTACTTATATCGAATAATATTCACTCTACAAATTTCGGCTTTTTCTTTTTTGTTCTAACTTTTTTTTGAACATACAAAATTTTATATAATATAACGGCAACCGTTTCCAAAATTGTTTCCGTTTTTGAAATTATATTCAAAATTAAAAAAATGTTATATTGTTTTTGTTCGATAATAAAAAAAAAATTGTGAACACAAAAAACTATTGTTGCTTTTTTCGTATTGTCGAGTGTGTAAGTCAATTTTTACAATATAATAAAATATTGACTTGAGTTGTAATATTCTAATCTGAACAAATCTTGTAACAGGTATCTATTACTGTACTTGGAAATCACTTTTCGGCGGTATGAGTGTTTTGACAGTTGTACAAAAATATAATTATAGGCATAACCACACAGTAAGTGGTTCGACCTTTATCGAGTACCTAGTGTAAAGTGTAATGCATTTGCTAGGTATATAACATAAAATCTCAGACATGGCCACAATAACATTATTCTATATTGTCATCACTCGTCATTATTTGTCGGTAATGTTTTCCTCCATACCATGTTTTAGAACAATTTATTTCTGCCCCAAAATGTGATAAAAGAAGAAAAATGAATTTAAGAAAACACGCACACATATTATTATATAAAATCAATCCATTCATCGCTCGGCTCAGAATTTAAAATAATAATAATAATAACTATAGTTTTTTTTATTGTTGTTGTATGAACACCACATAGTTTTTTCGTAAACTAGGTAGGTACTTTGACCCGTCGAAATGATTTTCGAATGATATATACCGAAGTGACGGTTCAAGAGCTTGTATTATTTTTCTTATATAATGACAGCAATCACTGAAGCAGAAAAATCATTTTCCTAACTAAAACTAATAAAAAATTACTTAAGAAACGCATGTGGTTCATTTCATCTAGTATAGCAATTTCAAATATATAAATAGAACGAACTAAAAATCTAAATATTGAGGAAATGATTGACAATTTTGCATTATAAATTATATTTCTTATAATAGAATATCTTAGATATTTGTGTAATTATGATGTTAAATAAATAATTATTTATTTAAGATTACTCTTAAATATCATATTACCTAATACCTATATGTTAAAATATATTTATAATTAATGTATAATGCAATTCGATTTGTAGTAAAAATATAATGGTATAATACTGTGAATTGTTTTTCAAGTGAGCCCCTAAATTTCTTTTGCACCAGAGCCCTCACAGTTCAAGATTCGGCCCTGTGTTTAGTCGACAAATTTATACAAAAAAAAAAAAAAAATGGGACTCTGTAGCTCACATAATATCATATTATGTACCCTCTGATGGCCTAGCTGAGTTTCTGAAACTGAATGAGCAAGCCTCCCTCATAAAACCGACTAGGTACCCAACAACCTTTTAATAATTTTCCATTGATTACTATTCTTTTTAGATTCTGAAGGGAGCGATCAGAGCCGTGCTCTAGGGCGACAATAGTTTTAACATTTTAAAAGGCTGCAAATTTTGAATAATTTGTTTCATTAATAAAGGTGCCAAATATTATTTCCCTGGGTCGCCAATGAAAGTTAACACGGCATTGGGAGCAAAATAATGTATGCTATTACATACAATGATGTGTAGATTTGTTCTGGTCTGTGTACACGATAAGTAGTCGAAATAATGCTTCGATTTTCAACTTCTTTGTAGTGGTGCATTCGAGAGGTCAAAATTGAAAATTAATAGTGAGTGGTTTTGAAAACCGAATGTTTTAGTATAGAATTTTCTGTATAATATGATAATATTTTCAGACAGACTCATTTGACGGTAAATTTAATTGTTCAGCTATTACTTGGAGTACCATTGGAGATGGTTCATCGTGGTTGGAGAGTAGTGTTAATTTATTTATCCAAAGTTTTAGCTGGTTCACGAGCTACGTCAGTAACTGATCCTTCAGTTTATTTGGCTGGGTGCTTCTGGAGGTGTTTATGCTTTGATCACAGCACACGTAGCTACTATAATTATTGTGAGTACTGAGTGTACTTAAAACTATTTTTTGTTTATTCCATCATTGTAATAAAATTTAAATTGATTAAGTAAAATAAATAAAAATATATTAATTTGAGAGTATGATTAATTTAAATACTATACAAATTAATTTTACAGAATTGGTCTGAAATGGAGTGCGCTATTTACCAACTCTTGGTATTTGCTTTTCAAATTATTTTTGATTTTGGATCGTCTACTTACAATATCGCTATTTTGTTGACGTTGACAATAAGGTATGTGAATTAAATTTTTTTTCTCGAAGCTTCTTATATTAATCTACTTATAATATTTTTTAGATCGGTTATACGGCACATTTAGGCATTTAGCTGGTGCTATTTCTGGTCTACTTGTTGAAGTATTCACGTTACGAAATCTTATAACGTCCGTCCGTGAGAAAAAAAATTATGTTACAGATCGTGTTTTGTCATTTTGAGTTGTTGACAGGCTCAGGTGTGACGTGGAATTTAATGTTTCCTGAATTTTTTCCAAAAGAACAATATTATAAAAGTTCAAATTATTATTGAAGTTGAAAATGTTGGATCAATTTTAGTACACAAATCGTTTGTATTATAAACATCAATATTTTATTTAACAGATCTAATTTCACCAAAGTTATGAACTTAGTTACTTAATATTGTGTTTATTATATCAGTGGAATATAAAGTTAATGAGTGATATATCAACTCAATTTGTTTTATATATTTTTTTTAAAACATGCATTGCATTGCAACATATTTTTTCTATCACAAAATTGCACTATTTAGGTACTATTATATTTTGTACAAACAAATTTAGTATTCGTTTTTCATATAAAATATGTATTGTACTTTTATTTGATCTAATTATTTATTTTTTTAAATTATGTTTATTTATTAACAGCATATTATACATATTATACTTGTATGACAATAATATTTTTATTTAGAGCTAAATCAAAATCATAATAATATGTACATTATACCTAATATTTTGTAAGTCAATTAAATTTTGTTCAATATTATTCATTCTTTAGAATAATTTTTATACTCTGCACGATCTCTATTAGTAAAATCTGTGTCAGAATACCTATAGTTTTTATTAAAGTTGTGTTTAATTTGATAGTTTTATCTTGTACGTATGAGTAGGTAAGAGTGGCGCCGAAGTCCATGCTGACCTCTTTTTTGAAAAATATGGCCGACCGGCCATATTTAATTTACATCATAACTTTATTATAAGCATGAGTAAATTTAAACCGTGATTATGAATAAATGTATGTTAGGGTACCTCTATATTAAATAATTAAGATATTGAGGCCGGGAAGTTTTAAAATTGCCCGACCACATTTTAAAAACTTCGGCGCCACTGATTAGGTATACAACTAGGCATAGTTATAGTGTTATCTGATAATCATGTAATCAGGTATTTGTATATTAACGTTTTGACAAAAGGTTGAAGGGAAATATTTATTACTTATTAGTAATAAATAATAATTACATGGTATTTTAATCTTTTTATCTACAATAATGACTCCTGGTCTTTCCGATGCCATATAATTAGATAGGTATCATCACAGTAGTACTAGTTTTGGACAGTATGGCTCATCTCCTTCACTTCCTGAGTTCATACTGAAATCACATGTAAATATTATGTAATATTTATAAGATAGGTTATACAAAGTATAGGTTAAAAAAAAAATGGGGGAAAAATGTCCACATAAAAATATATCATGGGAGAAATGCCGCTATCCCCCAACCGGACATGGCAGATACCTACGGGTGCCCACTAAAAAATAAAGCTAAATCGTCGCTAAATAAAACGAAGCTAAATAAATTTAATATTTGGAACTAATTCACTTAAGCTAACCAGCATTTTTTTTTGCAAATTTTGAAATATTTTTACATATATTTAATTAAAAACCATATAGGCGTGCGTAGGGGGTATGTACCCTGAAGCTCTTTGAGGGGTGAAATTCGACTCTGGAAAATAATCTTTTTTGAGCTAGAAAAATAATTAGTTAATCATTAATATACATTTTCTTTCTATATCTCTAATATCTAAGTATATCTATGTATAACCCTTTATTTATAAAATAATTTTATCTTATATTAATTATTTCAATTAATTCAATTTAACTGATACATCCGGGCATCGGATGCATCGAAATTTAGGCAGGCCAATATGATACGGCGAAAAATAGGGCCGCCAATACATTACTCTGCGATACCTCAAATTGAGCAGCTGGTAAAATTGTATGTATACAATACATTTTAAGTTACCTGTTCACGTTAGTTGTCAACGATGAACTAATGTGAACCTCTCGCGTCTGTTTTATTGTGTTATTATTATGTATTATTTTGTATTATTTTATGGTAGTAACGTTGTTACAGCTGTTTCATCATCTTCACGACATTTCCATGTAATGTAGCGTTCCACTACACACCCTACCGATATTCTATCTTCGGAACAATGTTTTATTGTGGTAATATAATATAATATAAACACAACAAACAACAACAACAACAATCTCGCCGGCTCCATGTTCGATGTCCGTGATCGTAATGAAGGCTCGACCCCTAAGCACAAGTCGGCCTATCGTTGCGTCGCACCGAGTCTCCACCAATCAGCACGTCAGAAAAGGGTAACGCTCGAAAAGCCTAAGTGGAAAAGTCTGAACGCCACATAAGATGTTTTCACATCAAAAACTCTTTAAAATCAACTTAATATTCCAGACATTGTAGAACTGCACAATACCAAAACTATATTTTTCACTTTTTTTTTGTAAATGAATAATACAGATAATCCATCTAAAACAGTAAAACGATTATCTTATACAGATTACAGTTATACTTACACCTTATCCTACAACTAGAGACTATATGAAAATATATTAAATATATTACCTATATAATATATTAAATATAAAACATAAATATATATATTTTATATTTTTTTTCATATAGTCTGTGGTACAACGTAACACATGACGTCCTGCGTGTGAATGACAAATATTGATTATGTTAAATTTTCAAAGTACAGTATTTTTCTATAATCGTTGTATAGGTGCGTCTAAGACACTAAAATGGGTGGTAATCAATACCTATAGTACGGTACATGATTGTATACCAAAACACCGTAGGGTATGTCATAATATATAATAGGAATCTGTTCCTTATATCCTATCGGATTACCAACAGGCACGGTTATCTGGATAACCGATCTAACAGACAATGACCAGCTATGCGTATGATATTATGTGTTGTTAAACTTATACAGACTTTCATTTTTAAATTTACGATTGTATTATAGATACGTACCGGTGGCATGCTCAGGTTTTTTGAAATTGGGAGGGGATAAGAATTGTAGACTATTCTCGCACTTTTCAGACCACGTTGAATACTAAATACCTATACTTTCATTAATTTATCATATTATATTTTGTAAGACAATAATAAGCGGAAGTAGTGGATATGACATCCCATGTTGAGCGTGTATGAAGAGAAAGACGACCGATGCGGGTGTGAGTGTGTGACACTGTGGCGTCCTCTTGATGATTTATTTTAGTAAATTGCGACCGTATTTATTTTTTCATCCAAAGTATTGGATGGTGGTGAATATTGCTTTTGACTTTATAGTTTATACTTTGAATCCAAGTTTTTCGAGTACCTACTTAAATTACACGTGTAATTATCGACGTAGTTCTGTTTTTTAATAGTCGGTATTTTCTTTAAAATGTACATCATTTAAACAGACAACATTTCATGTTCTATACATTAATATTTAATAATGGAGGATCTATATAATATGGAGGCGTTTTACTCTTCCTTACAATATTTTTTGGTTTATAACATTTTACTATCAAGCCAGGTTCACAGCTGAATCGTCTGTCGTGTCGTTTTCCTTTTATAGTATTTTGATTAGACCCTATAACTACGAACTACCGGGAAATTTCCAGAGTTCGGCCGAACTCAACTTTTGAACATGACACTACACTACACTACATGGCAGATGGTAACGTAGCTGTCTACCCGACTTTACGTTATATGAAGTAGATTTAATCAAGTATTGTATGAAAATACTTGAAAATAAAAAAAAACTGTTTCCTTATAATATTATTTCATTGTATATAATAATAATAAATTAATTTGACTACGCTACAACATTTCAATGACACAAAAGTTGTATGGTAATAATTTATTATATTTGTATAATCACAATGGGTACAACAATAACAGATATTAGGACAAAAATGTTACCAGAATACCAGATACAGGCACACATTGGCATCGGATAGGTATTATAGTCATTACAAAATAGATAGGTATCATCACAGTTTTTTGGATACGCATCCTCCGTTCTTTACTCTACCTATATAGTAGTTACCCACTTCTTATTAGCTGTCACATGCCAATCATATTATAGGTACATACATGTGGAAAATAGAATAAAAATCAACCAATCAGAAGTGGAGAACTACGACATGGACCGGAGGTGAAGGATATGTGCATACTGATAAAAATCATTATATCTGTGATGATACCATTGATACCTACATCTATTTTGTCATGGGTATATAGGTACTATCTTTAGCCATTTACTACACACACACACACACACATGAAACGCAACTTATGTTTAAATAAGATTACATTCTTGGCATACATAATATTCCGCTTGGAGGCGAACCCAAAAGCGCAACTAGGATCAATTTTTTGGGGGGATCTGTATAGGATGTAGCCTTCATAATATATTTGCAAATGGCTTGTAATAAATACAAATGTACATCAATATTTGTTCAATATGATTCACCAAGCATGTACAACTCCAGTTAATTGTTTTATAATGTGCTTATTAAAATATTTAAATTCTGATTGTTGGAGTTTTTAAATATAGGTAGGTACTTATAGTGACCATGTTTTTAATATTATTTAGATTTATAAGCACAACATCAGCTTAATAGCTAATAGGTAATTTACAGTAAAAAAGTTTGTTTCTCATATTTTGAAAAAAAAAATGAAGCTGGTATAATATTGCCACACGAGTACACGACACTGATTACATAGTATACAACAAATCTAAGCATTAGCCAAATTTGAGAAACAGTCTTGCAGCATACTCGCGGTTCTCAGCCAATTTGTATGACTCATCGAAGAGAACATTTTTCGCGGCTGTCCATCCAATATACCTATCACATTCGGGGAGGGGGTTAACTATTAAGCCCCCGACACCATGCCCTCACCTAGTTGCACCAATGAGCGAACGGACAATACGTCGCCCCTCAATAATACTCACCGGCGACGCCGTTTCGGCCGCCGGCGATCGCCACTGACTCGTCTGCCGCGTAACCGACGAGCTCGTCGCGCAGGTCGTCGCCGTCCACGTCCTTGAGGCTGCTGTTGCTGATAACGGTCCAGTTGCTGAGCGCTATCGCCGGCGGCACTTTCACCAGACGCGGTCCCCGCGGTCCACCGAGCGGCGCGGACGTAGTAGAGCTTTCATCGTCGTCGTCGGGGCCACGGCCGCCACTACCTCCGCCGCCACTTCCCGCGCTGTAACAGCTGCTGCCTTTGTGTCGTTTGGCATTTCCGCCCTCCGCCGAGCCCGTCAGCGCTCTCCGCCAACAGTCGGCGAGTCCGGCGCCGGGGACGTGATGACTGTCGCCACTGCAAACGACTTCGTCGTCGTCGTCGGCGGGTAGCTCGACGGACGATGTCGCCCGCCCGGACACGCGCCTATACTTTGGTCGGCGGTCGTCGGTCGCCGGTTCGGACGAGTCGCTGCGCAGCCTCCTCCGCGCCCACCGCGACGGACGCCGTTGACCGCTTCCGGTCCATCCGTCGTCACTACTGCAGCCGCTGTCGCCACCACAACACCGTAACACCGTTTCCTGTCGGTACACAACAAAAAACACTGTTTCTCTGTTAACATCGCAAGTACAAGTGAACGGAACCGATTGATATAACAACTCTGCATACACGCGTGCGCATATAACGATACAACATAATTTAGAGCTACGTGAGATGCACTCGAGAGGACCCGTGCTCGAATTGTGGGGGGGGGGAGCTCCACTACTATTTTTATTTTTTCTGTGTGCCGTCCCAAATAATTTTTTTTTACTTGGACGGCATGATGGTACAAACTATAATGCCCGAAATAATTGTTATTAAAATGTGAATTTGAATAATTGTTGTGAATGATATAATATAATTATACCCAATCGTTGGATTGAGCTCCTCTACCTGGTTTTTCCCAATTCGAGCACTGGTCAGAGGACGCTACCCGTGCACTTTCCGTCTTACAAACGCATAAAACATGCGGGTGTATCAAATAATACGAGTCCAGCTGAACCGATTTTGTGTTGTTAATCATTGGTTTTTTTTAATCGGTGGACCCCCCCCCCCCCCCTTGGGCTTCTCGCCGCCACATGCGGACCACCCCATGGAAGGGGTTGAACGTCATTACCTCTGTGGATTTGAAATTTACCCACCCTAAGAACTAGGATATATCCACCACTGTGATATATCTATATATAATGTATAGAGGGTAACCCGGGGAGGTAATCATATTTACCCAAGAGTCTGTTTGGTTAAGCTCTTACAAGTTGAATATATATATTTAAATTATGCCATGCTACAGTACATCATAATAAAATCTATATATATATAAAAATGAATGTTCGTCTAACCTGTCTATGTATGTGTCCTTTATGCATTCCTAAACGGCTTTACTGATGTTGATGAAATTTGGTACAGAGATAAATTAGACTTCTGAGCAGAAGATAGGCTAATTTAAAAAGGGAGAGGACCGACCCCGGAAAACAGGGATTTTGAGATTTCCAATGGAAATTGTTGATTATAAATAGTTTAAAGTTGCCATGGTTGGCGTAGTATTATAAAATAAAATATATTATTCATATAAAGTTGTCATTTTTAATTGGTAAAGAAGTGAACGGGTCAGCTAGTTTATAATAATAATATATAGTGTGTTGAAATATATTGTAGAAATCAGTTAGAATGCCACTCAACGATTAAAAACATTTAAAAAAAGGTGCTCTGCAGTACAGTAGGTTACAAGTGGGTCACTGTATATCATCCATTGATGGTATTAAATTTGAATTCAATGATATAATATCATTGTATAAGAAAAACAGTTCTGAGCGGAGACGGTATGTCAGTCAAGGTATAGGATATATTATATAGGTAACTACTTATCTATGGTATTAAAAAAATTGACCTATAATAGGTACCTGTAATAAATTCCAAATTAATCATATCACAATATCCATTAGGCACTTATAAAGGGTTGTACATCAACAACAAACCATGATACTATCATAGATATATAATAGTACACTTTAGAAGTTCAAGTACCCACGAATAATATTATACAATCACAACAAAACAACTAAAATAGTAAAGTTATTCTATTGTTTTTTAATATGTAATTTCGTCCAAATTGGAACTTTAAAATGACTATAAAAATAAACTGTGCTTATTTATTTTTTGGATTTTTTGATAACAGAATTAACTACTTACGTGAAATCTTTTTATAAATTTTCAATTCCTTAGATATAAAAGTTGAACATTTTATAAATTTTTAACTACAAAATAATTATTCAATTTTAAATTTGTTAAATTTTGTCAAAATTCGATCTTTAAATGCTTATAAAAAAAAATTGTGCCTATGTATTTTTAATATTTCTTAACTGATATTGAAACAATATATCAGGAGTCTTGTATTAAATGTTTACACTTTTTGGCCCAACAGATAAAATTTTATTGATATTTATAGAAAAAAAACTTTAAAAATTGAAACTGAAAAGGTTCCCTAAACAGCTTAAAAAGAGTCAAAATATTTTCATTGTATGGTGTATAGGAAATGCTAATATAAACATTCAGTGAAATTTTCATGTATCTACAGTTATTTGTTTTTGAATTACAACAAAATAAGGAAATCGCTACATGAGAAATCGAGTGAATATCCAATTTTGTAAAAATTTGAATTTCAAAAGCTCATAAAAATTTAATTTGACTTTCCTTTAGAGATTTTTTTTTTATAGAGGTAAACAAACTTGTGAGTAATCTTGTATAACATTTTCAAATCTTAGATTTAAAATGAAATATTTTTACGAATTCTTAACTCAAAATAAATTTTTAAATGCTTATTAAAAAAAACTGTGACTAAGGATTTTTAATATTTTTCATCTGCCTTTGAAACAATATACTAGGAGCCTTTTATTACATTTTCAAGCTTTTTTTACCAACAAATACAATTTAATTGATATTTTTTGAAAAAAAACTAAAAAAAAATTGGAAAATGAAAATGTCCCTAAGCAGTTGTAAAATAAATCAAAATATTTTTATAATGTTATCGTGTATAGAAAATGCAAATATAAACATCCTTTGTTTTAAAGTTAGGTACATCAAAAACCAAATTCAATTTTGTGAAAAATCGATTTTGAATAAAAATTCCAGTTTTTCCTTAATTTTTCTTTTGTTTTTCTTGGCGCTTTTGAAAATTACTGGGAATTTTAAATTTCAATCTGCCCAATGCACTAATGATATTCACTTTCCGACGAACAAGATACTGAAGTGGAAAATCGAAGCATTATTTCGACTACTTATCGTGTACACAGACACAAAAATAAAAAATAAAAAACACTCATCATTGTAAAATCAATACATTCATCGTTCCACTCAAAATCTAAAACTGTATTATTAATAGCCCCACAATTTTTTTATTTAAAACATTTTTTTTTTTACCCGTGTGATTATATATTATTTTATAACATTGAAAGAAATTTTAATTTATTTGATGACTGCTGTTTGTTAATTTTAAGTTCAATTCCCAGAATATGAGTTAATATCGACAATAATTAGTGGGGATCATCGACATATTCAGCTCAACTATAGACTATACGTCAAAACCGTCAGTTTATTAGTCAGTGTTAGTTATTTCATTGGTAATTTTTCTATTATTTTATACATTTTACAATTGGTAAAGGACTAAAGGAGTAATATTGAGATTTACGGATTTTAAAAATCGTTACACTTGACATAATTGCGAGGTCGAGGTTGTAATATTTTAGTCTTAAGTACAATATGATAATATTATAGTCTTTTAGAGTGATCACTGTTGTAGGTAGCAAAGATTGATGGATTTAAACAAGAATATATTATAATATATATTTATATATTATGCTAAGCGGTAGAGCTACTGTGGTCCGGAAATGTCCTCGCACAGGAGACAAAAGAATAACGTTGATTATCTGTATAATATATTTATGTAAATTTAATACGATCATCAGTTGACCGACATCTCTTATATAGTTATATACAATAAACCTCGTCGTCAAGCATATAAACACATCGTTCCATGCATATTTATTTTGTAAAATCATGGCACTAGGTAAGTGTCCCCAACCAAAAATTCTATCGAGTAAAAGCTGCTGTAAAATGTCAGTGCACAGAGGCAGTATTACTGCAGTGTTTCGCAGTGAATTAAAATTTAATCTATTCTGTAGTTGTAGTCCCACAATTGATGATACCTAGGTATGTGTGCGCGTCTATATTATATCACTCGTTCTACATTGTTCTTTAAAAATGAATTCTAAAAATAATTACATTTTTTCATGCCAAACGTTAAAACAATCGAAATATTAATGCACCTTTATAGATTTACCTAGCGTGTTTTTCTTTGAGTTCAACCCTCTTCAATCAAATAAAAATCGTTGTTGACGGACAATTTCATATTTCAATGTTTTATTTTTTTTTTCTGTGAATATCAATAACGTTTTATCTGTTGGGCCAAAAAGTGTAAAAATTTAATACAAGGCTCCTGCAGATATATTGTTACAATTGCAGTTGAAAAATAGGTACTAAAAATAAATAGGCACAATTTTTTTTTTTAGAAGCATTTAAAGATCGAATTTTGGCAAAATTTATCAAATTTAAAATTCAATAATTATTCTGTAGTTAAAAATGTATAAATTGAACTATTATATCTAAAGATAGAAAATTTAAAACAAGATTCCACGTAAGTAGTTTATTCTGTTACCAACAAATCTGAAAAATACATAGACACAGTTTATTTTTATAGTCATTTTAAGTTTAAATTTGGACGAAATTACATAATAAAAAACCTAGAATAACTTTTTTTTTTTGTGATTTTATAATATTATTCGTGGGTACTTGAAACTTCTAAAGTAGGTACACTATTATATATCTATGATAGTATCACAGTTTGTTGTTGATGTATAACGCTTTATAAGTACCTCATGGATATTGTGATATGATTAATTTGGAATTTATTATAGGTAATAATTATAGGTCAATTTTTTTTAATACCGCATAGATAAGTATATAATATGTCCTATATACCTAGACTGATATATACCGTCTCCACTCAGAATCGTTTTTCTTATACAATGATATTATATCATTTAATACAAATTTAATACCATCCTTTATACAGTGCAGATCCACTTGTAACTTACAGCAGAGCGACATCCACTTGCCCACCTTTTTTTATAATTATTGCACCGATATCGTTTCACCTAAATAACATAAAAGATTTGATTTATCTGCTAGATTATCAACTACCGAGCAAGGTTTTCAAAAACTTACGAAAATGTTAAAACAAATCACCAATCAACGTCACAACAAAATTATAGCTAAAGACGATTTAAATTCCTGTACCAATTTTATGTAAATACAAGTGTATAAGTGTACAACCAAATATCTGACACTACCTCTATAATTTAAATTATACTATTTCCGACCAAACTTATTCACAAGCTACCCATAAACACCAAACATTCTTCCAATAGATACAATTAATAGTATATAGGTATAAGTACAATAAAACATAACATTTACTGTTAAATTAACCTCTTTCTTTCTTACAAATGTAAGACACTATTATGGTCATATCAACCAACTAAATCTCACTTCTGAGTTTTGACAACTTACTGTCATTAATAAAATTATTAATTATTATACGTATAAGAAATAAATTTTAAGAATGTCAATCTAAACGATTTTTATTTCGTAAATCATTAAAATACATTATTAAAACCGTTATTATTCGGGTCTTAACGATTATGAAAATCATACTACAAAGCAATGGTATGTTCAATCATTGTATTTTGTATTTAATTCAATAACAAAGAAATAAGAGTTACATTTTATTTATAACTTAACGAATACATAGGTCCTACAACTGTTGAATAATAATATTACAACGATCAACGGTCTACCTATACACAATAACTATATTATATATTATATAATATATGCTATATAGAGAAAAATAATAATTAAATTGCGTTTTTCATTAATTTATTATACCTTCATAAAACCATAATTTAAGTGTATTCAACATTAGCGTAACCTGCAGGGCGGGAGTTAAAAGGGCTGATGCCCTCCCCGAAATTTCACGGAAATTTAAAAACGCTCTCAATGTTTTGTGAACGTTTTATGTAAAACGTATAACAATGTTCTATAATTGTAATTTGTATGAAGGTTGATTCAAAAGTTTTAAATGTTATATAAACATCACACGGTACCTATCAGCATAATATACCAAACTTATGATCCGAGTTAAGCCCTTTACAACAAATTATCAGCAAAATTACCCCAAAGCAAAACCCTGGCTTCGTCTGTGTTATAGGTATACTCGTAATATATATAGGTATATTTTTCACATATTAAGCGTATGCCGGTATAGACGCTGTACCTTAAAAATAAAATATTATATAATAATATTTATGTAAAATATATATTATTTACTAGTCACTATATGAGTTATGAAATATACCCACACTAGATAATTCATTGTTTGTTTTTTTTTGAGAAAATGTGGTATCAACTCTTAATGGGCAATACAAATAAAATGTCAGTATATTTAAAGTTAAATTGCAAAAAGAACTAGTGAAAACGTTATACCTTTTATAGGTAGGTACTATACTCAAATCATTAATTTAAATTTGATTTGTCCTCAACGGTGTCAACCCTATACAATATCTTTTAAATATAAAGTATTTATTAAACAAAAAGTATTGTACCTTGTGCTATATAAACAACTTACAACTATACTTTATTTTTAAGCAAAACTACGGGTTCTGTTCAGTTCATCAGAGTTTGAAAGTATCAAGACAAAAACGGCACTAAGTCATAAAGTTTTTAATTTTTCATGCGCTTATAATATATTTTTATCATTTATTAGGCACATTCACGCTGGATTCGATTTTCTTAATAGATATTAACTAAGTTTTCTGACACTAAAAAAAAAAATGGGAAGTCACTCAGGTGCATAGTAAGTTTTTATTGCACATTGAGTAGGTAATGGATGAATTAAGTTTGAATTCAATATTCAAATAATAAATCATTGTGTACAAAAAATTATCTAAACATACAACACGATTTTATTAATATAATTTTTTGACACCGAAACATAATGGCACATATACACACACACACACACAAATAATAATAAGAAGGAATAACACTTGGCCGTGAAAATCGAAAAACCTATACATTCATCGGAGCCGCTCAGAATTTAAAAGTAAGTATAAACGTAAGTTCGCATTGCATGATTGCATTTAAGTGTTGCAGTGTACAATTTCACGGCGGTGAACAATAATATATTGAATATATATGTCATAAATAAGTATCAAACAGAAGAAGATACGTAGTAATTTAATATAATAATTTCATAATACTAACAACTGTTTTCAGAATATCTTCATCATACCTGTACAAGTATAGTGTACTTCACTGCTGTTTATGGTATAATATTATAGCATATTACCGTCACTAGAATATTATAAAACCTGCAATTGCAATATATAACTTTCGTCTCGTCGAGTGTAGAAACTTATAAGCCACACTAACGTAACCTAAGTCCTAAGTAGGTATACATTTGATTAATTGTTTGTTTATATTAATATGAAGTACACCTGCAATCCTATACTAAATAATAGTTAGTTCCCCGGCCAAGGGTCTTAAGGTCCCTGAATTTTAAGGTGTTATATCAATTCGTTTGTGCTTCAAAATAAATGTATTGTGCTGTGTTGGAAAACATTGCTCGTCACAAATGATTAATAATTTAAAGGTAAACCATTGTAAGTATATTGTTGGGTACTGACTACTGAGAACAAACCCTTTGGTTCACTCGAGCATTCACAAGAAGATATATTATAATAGGTAGACTTGTCATTTTAAGACTTATTTCATAAACGTTTACAATAATATTTATAATGCTATTAATTTGATTCTAAAGAAGGCAAAACATTAAAAAAACAAAATTATGAAAATGTACCTACTTACGTCAATTATTAGTTAAAAATCTATTTATAATCACGACGTTCACGGCTTTGGTTATGGTAAAAAATTATAAATTACTAAACATAACGTGGGTGTTTTTCATATTAATAATATGTTAAATGATTTACGATTAAAAAAAACACGGACCAATAGGTAATCTATAACTATATTACTGTCTTGTAATAAGCATGTTGAGCGTATATATTACAATAATATTATTAATTTATAATTATAGTGATGTGTTATACGTCATAGGTACTGAAGGGGATAATTTATTCTTGATGTTATTGTAGCCTGTAATATTAACGTAGCAAATTAAAATTATACGACTAATAGTGAAAATGATCCTTAATAGTATAAAGAAGATTTCAACAACACTTATAACAAAAATATTAAAAGTTGAGTTTCTATTTAAAAACGTATGTATAGAAATATAGTATTTTAAACTCAGGTAAGAGATTTTATTTCGTAAGTTATGGTAAAAGATAAAACACTGCCAGTACATTTGAAATATTTTGAAGTTTATATTTCGTTTCATAATCAGCTTAAACTCTTTCATAATTTCTTATTACATTATGTTGGTAAAAAAAATATATAAAATTATGATTTTTGTGTTATTTTTAATTATGTTTGTATTATTATTCGTATAATATTATAGCGGGGGACGGAGTGGCCGATTAAGGCTTCGGATGCGACGCACACCTACGCCGGTTCGATTCCGGCCGCGGGAGGCACGGTGTCCGGACAGAAATACCGCCATCCCCCACCCGGACATGGCAGATACCCACGGATGCCCACAAAAAAATCTGCCAAACCAAAACACACGTGTTTCAACTTTCAGTACCCTCACCCACAGCAAAAAAAACCACCCAATGGCCTAAGTTACAGCAGGTTAATTAATAACAAAATAATATAGCATAAAAAATATTTACCAATAAACATTATTCATGTATTACTTTTACTGCTTTCACCAAATAACTATTTTTTCGTGGCTGAATATGAGTAGGTTTGGGCAATTTAACCTAAGCCATTTGAAGAATACTATATTATTATGTAACATGAGTTAGGTACAGTTAATTTAAATATATTCAGCATTCATGGTCAGGTTGCCGACGAGACATTTAATTTTATTGGTCGTCTCAATTTTCCAGATTTATTTATTCAGTTATAACCAGTGTTACATATATTTTATGACTAAAGCCAAAAAACATGGTTACGCATGTAAAATATATAAAAAAAGAAATTTAAATATTAGTCGGATCCTTGAAAATTACACGTTTAAAGTTTTTGTTTTGTGCAACTACAGATAATAGAATTGAGAGCGAGGAATTTAAGAATTTAACTATATAATTATATATTTGAGTAGGATTTTTTTATTTAAATATTGATTTTACGTGAACGACGAAAATAAATAAAGCGGGCGCTTGACACGTGTGTTTAATTTACTTGGGTTTACTGGACGATGTAATGATGTACAGTTATAATAATAAATAATAATAAAAGTTATCAAATAGACGATAGTAATGTTATCAAAAATAGGTATCTACATATTTTATGAGTAGGACCTATACTGGCTACTCGTAGTACCAATACGAAATACGCAGTGGCGCAACTAGAGTTAAAATCTTGGGGGTGCTATATAATATTATGAATATCTCACATACCTAGTCGTGGGGTCCTCTTCCCCACACCCCCCAATATTCTATATTGCCAATATTTAGATTATACTATTGTTCACAATTTGTTGTTCCACAACAATTATTTATTTATTAATTGAAATACGGGACGTGCCCAATTACATAGAAGAAACATGCACATATTTATGCACTCAAAAATTTAAAAATATGCAAAAAAACTAAATAACTAAATAAAATTACAAAATATATTTAGTGGGTGTATATTATGTTAATAAAAAATACAAAATATAAAATTTACAAAATATTTTGACCTGTTTTGAGCTGTTTACGGACATTTAAAATTTTTTTTTTCTTTAATTGTCAATAAAATGTCATTTATTGGGTCAAAATGCGTCAACATTTAATACAAGGCTCCTCCTATATTTTTACTTTACCAGTTGAAAATTTTTTTATAAGCATTTAAACTTCAAATTTTGACAACATAATATATATCTAATTTTAAATTTTAAAATTATTTTGTTGTTAAAAATGTATAAAATGTTTAGTTTTTATAGCGAAGGATTGACAATTTAAAACAAACTTCCATGTAAATAGGTAAAAAAAATAACTTTATTCACAAAAATATCATCAAATATACGTAGTAATATTATAGCCTGACTGTCTTCGCTCAGAATGTTTTTTCTTATACCTATAATGAATTTATATCATTGAATTCAAATTTAATACCATCCATTATAGACTACAGTGATCCAATTGTAACCTACTCTACAGCAGAGAGACACTTGAGAGACTTGCTAACCTTTTTTTGTTGGAGCACCCCCTGTTAAAATCTTCTGGGTCCGCGCCTGATAACAGTTTTCTATTTAAAATCTTAACCTATATGGTCGTACCTACTTAATACTTATCAATTGATTATTGCAATATTGCATATGGATATGCAATTAGAAGAGAACATTTTAACTACCTCTTCAAGGTTTTAAAATCTGTAACGAGAATTCAAAAATTCTCGCATTAAAATATTACGAGTTATCGATTAATTCAAATTAAAACAACAACACTCTGTATTCGCCATTTGTTTTTAAAATTGATTCACTATTTAGGATTTGTTTTTATTACCAAAAAAGCTTTTATATTTAATCGTTTTAAAGTGAAAATACATTATTAGATTTTACTATAGCTGTTTAAGTAAAATGTACATTCAAACAATTCATCATTATTTGATAAATAACTAGAAGAAACGATTCTGAATGGAGTCATGAGTTACCTACTTATTACTGGTAGGTTATAACTTATAAATGCTTAAAATGTTATACCTTTAAAAAAAAGTTGTTGACTAAGTTTTAAATAGTAATTGTATTATTGTATTATGTTGTATAATTTTAAGGTGTAACTGTGTAAGAAACAATAAACTATACATTTAACAAAAGAATAACTGGGATAAACATAATAATAATAATCATAGCTTTATATATTTAAATACGTGCAAAATATACTACTTTAACATTTTTTTTTTATAAATGTTTTCACTTTTAAAGACTCATTGTTTAACGTTATAACGATTGAATTCTAAACATATCATAATATAGGTACATTATAATAGTATGTTATAAATCATAATATTTAGAAAAAAACTATGGTAGGATGTATAATTCGGTTCACAGGTCTCTAAGATAAAATATATGTTAAATTGTTTATTATACATATTATCTCAATGGCAAAAATTATTTGAATTAACCCCATCCCGGCCACAACAGAGTTCGAACCTTTGAATTATCGTTGGAGGCACCCTTCTCTCACGTCATCAAGTCCTACAATTTTGTGCACCGTACCTAATATATTTGTTTATTGCGTGAAAACCGATGGTAAACTGTTTTAATTTATTTTAGTAAAAAAGGCACATGTTTGATGTTAAAAGAAAAAAAGAATATTTAAACATCAAATACCTACATCCTACGCGCTTGATAGAATCTGAAACAAAAAGGCCTTATCTATTAATATATTCATTGAATATTCCGTATTATAAGAATAATATTAATCATGGTACCATAAAAAATTGGTATTAAGTTTAAACCATTAATTGACTCTGAGTTATTGGTTTTAGGTTTTTATTTTATATAAACAAATGCAGAGGACAGAGCTAATGGTTTTATATTAGGTGGTATTTAGAGAGAGAAAATGCGTTCGACTGGTATCCGTTCTATTGATTATAAACTTATAACTTATTAAAATATTTACCTACAGTCCACATTTGAAATCATATACAAAACACAACTACAACAAATAACAATGGATCAAAAACAACTTAATAAATGGGAGTTTTCATCCGTTTAATACGGGAATAGTTAAAAAGTACGACCCGTGAAAGGTATACAATAGTGGTATTGTCTTGAGATGCATTACTCAGATGGTTTAAACAAAAAAAAACATTAACAGAGTCCCAAAACTTTTGTCTATAATTTTTTTTTAGATGATTGAATTTTCGGGAACAATTATTGCGTGTTTCCTGAACATTATAATGCGGAATATGCAACAACAATCGAAATTTAAATATTTAAATATGGCGATTGTGTTTTATAAGCTCCCAAAATACCGAATTGTAAAATATTATTTAATATTGTCAAAATACTAAATTTCTACTCCTATTGTATGCTGTGCCGTAGGAATAAGGTTTAGTTAACTAGACCTAATAAAGAGTATAACAATGGCAGTAGCATATAGCGCACTGGTAAGTGGTAGTTACCTATTTTTTCTCTAAGTTTTGAATTGTGGACAGGAGGGTAGTATGCCCATTGCTGTCTCCCTTCAATTTTTTTTTAATACCATAGATAAGTATATAGTATGTCTTATACCTAGACTGACATTATACCGTCTCCGCTCAGAATCGTTTTTCTTATACACTGAATTGTTTTTCTTATCATTGAATTCAAATTTAATACCATCCATTAGACAGTGACGCACTTGTAACCTACAGCACCTTTTTATTACGAATTTTATTTATTTTTTGTTTTAATGTAAATTTTTCATAAGTTAGTAAAATATTGTAAATATTAGCAATGAGTTTATATTACACAATATATAGGTACTGATATTAGGTGCAATGAAATTATTATTTTAGTTGGTAGAACTATAATAATTAATTGTTTCATTAATCATTATACTTTAGCAACTAAAATGAATTACTAGTTTATTAGATAGGTAATAATGGCAGATAATACATAGTTGTATTTATGTATTTATTTTTTATAATAACCTCATTATACTACTATGTTTCCCACTAAAGTAACTATTAATTTGTAATATAATATAATATATAGGTATGGGTATACTTAACATAGGTATAGCCAATATTATATACTCTTAGCATCACTCATCAGTCTATAATAAATTATATCATAATACACACGGATCCCACGTCGAGGACCGGTGTCCAGGTAACGTTGGTAACTATACCTACATACCTTGAAAGCTCCACGGAACTTCAGTGACATGATATGGTACAGTATTGGATTGATGGTGGTGGACACGTAGTAGAGCACGCCGGAGATGTAAGTGGAAATGCCGTACAGCTGATGGAGAAACGGTATGTCCTCCACGTCCAAGTTACCGGACGATGCGTGACTGGACCCGAATATGGCGATAAGCCTTTGCGCGTGAAAGGGAGCCCAGCAGATAAAAAATGCCACCACAACGGCCACTGAAAATTATAAAACGATTAATATTACTGTTCTCGTTTGATTTATAATTTAAACAGTATTTTTTCTCATAGCATATAATTCTGTTGCAACAGAAGCACATATTATGTATAGGTATTAGCATGTTATACAACAGAGGTACATATTATATTATATTAGTATAAGATTTTGCTGTTTTCGAAAGAAATATCGAAAAACAGTTAGAAAGACCTATTTAGGCTTGGAATATGATTATAGAAATGTCTAAGTGGTCTAACCATCATGATAAAGTGGACAGATGGCTTAAACAAATTGTACTTGACGATTTGCATTATAATATTATATGCACCCACCGGTCACTACAACATATAAGTCTATAACATTTCACAGATAAATTGAGTGTAGGTACTAGGTATAAAATTAATATAAACATATTTTTATAGACCTACTATAAACCTCACCGTTCCATTCAAGCTTTTCTTTAATTTTTTCGTATAGTTTTTTTGTATTGTATTTTAATTTTAAGATAGTTTATTATTGTAACTATTATAATTTTCAAACTATTATCAACAACAAGTAGGTATGCATGGGAAATGGGAATATTTTAAGAAATAAAAAAAAACTATTTTTGTTGTGGTATATTTTTTCCATCTTAGGGACGAGGATTTCTAGATGTGTCTAATTATTTATGTGATATATTATATATATAGGGTTGAAAATCTACTCATGAAATATTCTTCACACATAATGTTGCTATGATTGTATTGGCAATATATTTATTTGTAAGCTCGTAATAATAAAAGTTTTTGTTTTCCTTCGTAGACGACTGAATTTAAACAAGATAAAATACCTAAGGTACCTATACCTTCGTAAAAAAGTTGTTAACTAAGTATACTACAATAATTGGCACTGCAATATTTAAATGTTGAACTGAAACTTGCAAAATTTGTTCAACGCCCCAAAAATGTGTAATAATAAAATTATGCAAACGAAAAATAAATAAAATATAATTCTTATAAATTCGATTATTATTATTATTATTATTATTATTATCATAATATCATATATATGTATATGTATAGGTATATTATAAGTATATATCGTTTTAATATATACTGTAAGTTAGTTAAATTAATAATAAACATGTAATGATTACAATGGTAATTTGATTTTTATATGAAAATTAATAAAAAATAATGTCTAAAATAATAAATCTAAAATTAAATGAAAGTAAATAAAATAAATAGAATAAATAAAAAGAATCAAACAAATTATTTTTTGTATCATATGAACTTGATCCCAAAATCCTATCAATTTATACAATTCCTTGCTGCGAGCTGCGAGATTGTTCATTTTCAGAAAAGCTAAATAACTAAAAACTACGAAAAAAGTATCATTTCTTGCACGCGATTTTTTATTTATTAAAGTAGTACCTATATAGAGTGTGAATGTGTAAACTATAATAATATATATATATATGTTTTTAATTCAAGAAGGATTGTAATTTTAAGCTACTTTAACGATTTAACTAGGTAATAGTTGTGGAATATGAACGAGTTGTCCATTCTGTAATATAATGAATAATATAATGAAGTGTATTAGACAACAAGATTCAACGTATTACAAATTTATAAAAATTCATTGTTACAAAGTATGAAATTCTAACCAAAGTTAGCTGAACACCGTTCACCTACTAAATTGTTATCTGTTTTTTTTGAAATCCAAGTGATCTCAGTATAGAAATACTTTGCCTACTAAATAAATAGAAAAGTATTCAATTATACCTGTATTCGATATTATTAATATCGCATGATGTACTCTATTTGAATTCCCCCTACTTAAATAAAAATACTCAAGAGTAATTAAAAAAAAAATCAGTAATTACAATGAATACTCGAAGTGTTTAAATACTAGTACTCAAAAATGTTACAACATTAAATGTACCTACATAGTACGTACCTACCTACTTAATATTAAAAAAAGTAAATCTATAAACTAATTAAAAATAAGATCGTTCAACGTTTTATTAGTCTTAATAAAATTACATTAAGTCCTTTCTTAACACCGAAAACACTTTATTTTGACAATATCCGTTGTTTTATAGTAACAATTAGTTTCAAAATTGACCCGTAAGATTTATGTACTTTGTGCACCACATAAAATGTCAACACATAAAATATACATTTTAAGTAGAAATGTTTTTTTTCATTATAATTATTTAGTATTAATATAATTAAATTTCTACCCTCATTGATATCGAAGATTATGAAATGTCAAACTAATTAAATACAATTAGTATTAATATTATTAACGTATTTTAATAATCTAATGAATATTATCATTTGAAGGGTAAGTACAGGGTAAAAACTGTAATAGTTCATTTCTGTACATTTTTCAGGAAAGTAAAAACAAAGTTTATAGAGTTTTACGCTTCTAACCATCTAATTTTTAAACAATAAAACACCTTTTATGAGCTATTATTTAAGTAACATGTTTTAACTTTGAAAAGTAATTGAAATAAATTAAAAATTGTAATGACTAGCTATTATGAAAAGAAAAATATTTCAAAACAAAAAAATATAGAATTCAATCTTTATTCTTTTTTTTTTTTTTAAATAAAAAGATATTTCTGAATTCGACATTAACCTGTTTTACTTACAACCGCATGGAGTAAAATTTTTTTTCATCACTATACTTAACTTTTCCCTTAAAGGAAAGTGGACTGAAAGGTTCACTGAATCGATTTCAACACTGAATATTACTCTAAACGTGCTATCAAATCACATCATAAAATTAAAATCAATACGAAAGGACTACACCTTCCCCCTTTAAACCCTTCATTTAATAATAATAACAATAATTTAAATTGTAAGATGAAAATCACAGTAGTTGATGGTTTGATGTTTACACTCTTAAGTGTTCACTAATTGTAATGCGTTTATCTACTATACACTATTATTGTGTTTTATCAATAATAATTGTTAAAATATTCAAATATCTAATCAAAATTTAATAAACTCTTCAAATATTTGTTAGATATTTTATAATAATTTATTGACCATACAATAAAAATGACACGTTTTAAAAATATTATTTGTGTTATTTGCGTACTAATTAATCACCAATTAATAAATACAAGAAAAAAATAATTTGAAATATAATAATTACATTCTTCTAATACTATAGTATGAATAATATTAAACAAATCTAATTTAAGCCTATAGGTAGTTGTTGTAAATGAAATATAATATAATAGCCTATAGAAAATAATTATAATTCCTAAATTTTATTTAACTATCTTAACTAATCTAACATAGGTACTAAAATACCTAAAATAATGATTCATCAATGTGATAATTTTTTTAATTGAAACACGCCTTTGTATAATATTGTGATAGTATTTGAATAATTGTCAATTTAGAATTCTATACCTAAAGGTCACATTCAGTTAAATTTGTACTTAGGATGTATTAAAGAATATATTAGAATATATTTTAAATTCCTAAATTTTATTATAATTTTATTATATTGGATATTCTTCAGAGTTCAGGTTCAGCATGTTTTGTTATGCTAATGCGTGGGTATAAAATATGTAGTGAATGTAGTAATAGCGAGTAACATATATTTTTTAAGGCTATGTTAATTTTCTGTTTATTTTGTTTATTTACAAAAAATATTTTATATAGTTTGAAGTATTCTAGTATATTGTTTACTACATTTTTAAAAAAAAAATGAAAATAAAACTTTTATTTCTGTATTGGTTTCGTACGGGTTGTTTCAAATGTTTTTCAATTCCATATACCTATTAGAATTCAGAATACTTTTCTATAAATATTGATGTATAATAATATCAAATATTGAATAAATAGTTTTAATATGAATGTAATGGGTACAATTCAAAAAATTTGTTTTATACTTTTTGTATTTTAATTTTTCTAAAAAAATCATTATTATAATCTATAAATTGATATTACAATAACTTGGTTTTAGAAAGATCATTACATTACTCGTTGTTAATGTTTAAATATATTTGTATCCAAAAACTAGGCCAAAAAATGAGTTACCTACTGTAAAAATGTAATTAATTAATTAAATTACTTGTACATTTATAACGTATGACGTGTTAATATGAAAAACACTTATAAGTTAACAAATAGTACATTAATACCTACATTTATACGACTACGAACAAATAAAACGTCTTAGACATAACATTCACAGTAGGTAGTTAAAAACTGTTAATAAAGGCCAAATTATAGTGGCCATTAGAAGTCTTATTAAAAAAAACACTAAAATTTAACTCTATACAATTTATCGTAATTAATCTTAACAATAAAAGAAACCCAATGATGATGAAACCGTTTTTATACCGTAGCACAGATCGATATAAAATGCTTAATGAAAAAAAAACAAAAAGATAGCCACACTGGAAACAGCTTGACAGAATATCGTGTATATATTATGTTGGCGTAATAAATATCGTCTAAAATTTTAAAATTATTTTAGATTAATATATAGGTATTGTTATGGCGCCTATCTATTGGTAAGAAAGTATTTCCAACTGCAAACGAATTTCGTTCCGATATAAAATATAAAACAATTAGCAATCTTGTTTAATTATTTCTATGGGAATCGTTTTTGAAATTCTTTGTCACATTAAGTCTTAGTCAGTAGTTCTTAGCCAGTAAGTTTTTAAAGTAGTCTTTAAAAAATTATGTTTTAAAAAAGAAAACTAGGTTAAGCTTTAATACATAAGAGACAGAAGTGGACAAAGGGAGCTCTTCAGCTGTGATCTCTGGATGCGGTTACTGTAGAACAAAACATAATATATTATTATCTCTTAATTGTGAGTGCCTTTATTAGTATACATATAATATATATATATGGGTGGGAAGTTATTGGCGTGTACGACAATTGTTTTAAAATCAATTATTATTATTTATTACTATTTGTTTATGAACAGCCAAACGGGCAAATTCACATATTAAAAACGTGAATAAACAAAACACGTGTAGATAACATAATTTACATTGCAATAAATTATACTGCAAAACAATGTTAAATTAACTAAATAACAAATACACTTTCGCAACATAACTTGTATCAGCCTCAAAACTAGGTTAGAATTTAAAATCCATGTAGAATTAGAACTAACTACCTATAATTGCTATCAATGGCATATTGTGACCATATTATAGGATTATACTACCTGAAATATTCTAGTACTGTTTTTATTTTACTATTAAGTTGAAAATATTTATTAATCAACCATTCGACAACATTTTTATATCAAATTTCATCGCAATCATCGGATGGACGGCTTAGGAATGCATAAAGTACAAAGGCGTGCAAACATTTTTTGTCTTTTGTATGATTTTGAGTGGTACACTGTACAATCTGAGATAATATTTTAATCTAAAAATATTTTATAGATACAAACGACAACACAACAATAAGACAAATACCGGTAAATGCTACTTATATAGTTATATTATCTAATACATGTATATGTATTTAAGTGTATGACATAAAATAAATTTGTGGTAGGTACTAAAGGTATATGTATCGAGGTATATTAGAACTTGGAATAATACATAGCACTTACCTAGCATTTTGAGGACTTTAGGCGACGAGTTGGCCCTGTACTCGGGCGACGACATTTTTTTCTCCCCGTGGGTCGATCGCACCGTGATGGTGCGTTTCAACTTGTCGGAGCGACGGAGGCGAAGTCCGATGAGTGCGTAAAGTACAGTGATCACTGTCATTGGCAGCAAGAAAAACAGCAGCGTGGACAGCGTGAACGACACGGTTGACAGTTGAATGTCTGTGTCCATCAGAGGTATGATCCGGATATTGCACTGCATCAGTTCCGACGAACCGTTCCACGACGAGACGGTGAATTGCAAAGCCTGAGGATTCGACGTTTCGACGGATTTTAGTAGGAATAAACGGACTATTGTTATTTTTTCCCGTCCCACATTTTTGAATTTAGCCTCACTCGAGTTAAAAAATTAAACTGAGGTAGTGAGGTTTTTGGTATTTTTAAGTCGATTATAGCTAATATCGAGTAACAGTGTAGAACACGGCCATTATATAGAATGTGGATTACATCATACATATTTTCAAGAGATTAACAGTATGTTAATGAATAGGAAAACCAAATGTTTATTTGTAAGTCTCTGCAGACAGGTATTGAACTGTTGACACATGGTAAGTCGACAACTTAATTAATCTTGACTAAAAAAAAAGCGAATCAATAAAATAATAATCTTTAAATCGATATTTATAAGGTCATTTATTTTACATAAATTAATACGAATGTGATACGATTGTATTTGTATTATTGTATTTTCAGCCTTCTGGGTTCATATTGACAAAAGTGCACTATAACCGGAAATTTCGGTTGCAAAAAATCTTTTTAATAACAAGTTTCGATAGAAAATCGTAAAGAGTATACTGCAATAAGAATAATGAGTATTGTAATGGAACATATTTTAAAACATGTAGGTAATCAAAAAATCTGTGTTTTCGAATTCAAATAAAATGTTAAACGCAAAAAAGTGTTATTATGTTATAATATAACATATGGAATTAAATTTAATTGATACCTATAATGGAATGTTTTTCTGAATTTAATACGTTAAATTATTTGTCATGAGGCGCTACATAGTTTCTTTTTACATTTTCTCGAATCAGTATAGATATTCAATGATAGCAGTTAAAGTGTTTATTGTTTACAAAAATAAAAAGGTGGGTAAGTGGATGTCGCTCTGCTGTACAGTAGGTTACAAGTGGGTCACTGTATAATTGATGCTATTAAATTTGAATTCAATGATACAATATCATTGTATAAGAAAAACGATTCTGAGCGAAGACGGTATGTCAGTCTAGGTTAAGACAAATTATATACATATCTATGGTATTAAAAAAAATTGACCTATAATAAATTCCAAATTAATCATATCACATTATCACAATATCCATTAGGTACTAATAACACGTTATACACCAACAACAAACCCTGGTACTATCATATATATATAATAGTACACTTTAGAAGTTTCAAGTAGGTACCCACGAATAATATTATATAATCACAACAAAATAACTAGGTTTTTTAATATGTAATTTCGTCAAAATTTGAACATAAAATGACTATAAAAATAAACTGTGATTGTATATTTTTTAGATTTTTCGGTAAGAGAATTAACTACTTACGTGGAATCTTGTTTTAAATTTTCAATCCTTAGCTATAAAAACTGAACATTTTATAATTTATTAATTACGATGATTAATAATTTTCGAGATTTTGAAAAATTCTGTCAAAATTCGATGTTAAAATGCTTATAAAAAAAAATTGTGCCTATGTATTTTTAATATTTTTCAACTGATATTGTAACAATATATCAGGAGCCTTGTATTAAATTTTTACACTTTTTGGCCCAACAGATAAAACTTAATTAATATTTATAGAAAAAAAAAACTAAAAAAATTGAAAACTGAAAATGTCCGTAAACGGCTCAAAAAGAGTCAAAATATTTTCAAAATTGTATGGTGTATAGAAAATGCTAATATAAACATTCAGTGAAATTTTCATGTATCTACAGTAATTCGTTTTTTAATTACAACAAAAAAAGGAAATTGCCACATGAGAAATCGAGTGAATATCCAATGTTGTAAAAATTTGAATTTCAAACGCTCATAAAAATTTAATTTGACTTTCCGGTAGAGATTTTTTTATTGATAAAGGTAGACAATCTTATGAGTAATCTTGTATTAGATTTTCAAATCTTAGATTTAAAAAGAAAAATTTTTACGAATTCTTAACTCAAAATAATTTGCTAATTTTCGTGATTTTTCCATATTTTGTCAATTTTTGAACTTTAAATGCTTATAAAAAAAAATTGTGACTAAGGATTTTTAATATTTTTCATCTGCCCTTGAAACAATATATTAGGAGCCTTCTATTAAATTTTCAAGCTTTCGCAACCAACAAATAAAATTTTATTGATATTTCTAGAAAAAAACAAAAAAAAAACTAAAAATGAAAATGTCCCTAAAATGTTCAAAATAAATCAAAATTTTTTGAAAATGTTATCGTGTATAGAAGATGCAAATATAAACAACCAGTGAAAATTGCATGTACCTACGGTCATTTGTTTTAAAGTTACACCAAAAACCAAATTCAATTTTCTGAAAAATCGATTTTGCGTAAAAATTCCCGTTTTTCCTTAATTTTTCTTTTGTTTTTCCCGGCGCTCTTGAAAACTACTGGGAAATTTAAATTTTGACCTCCCCAATGCACCAACGATATTCACTTTCCAATCGAACAAGATACTGAAGTCGAAAATCGAAGCATTATTTCGACTACTTATCGTGTACACAGACACAAAAAAAATAAAAAATAAAATAAAAAAAAGGTGGGTAAGTGGATGTCGCTCTGCTGTACAGTAGGTTACAAGTGGGTCACTGTATAATTGATGCTATTAAATTTGAATTCAATGATACAATATCATTGTATAAGAAAAACGATTCTGAGCGAAGACGGTATGTCAGTCTAGGTTAAGACAAATTATATACATATCTATGGTATTAAAAAAAATTGACCTATAATAAATTCCAAATTAATCATATCACATTATCACAATATCCATTAGGTACTAATAACACGTTATACACCAACAACAAACCCTGATACTATCATATATATATAATAGTACACTTTAGAAGTTTCAAGTAGGTACCAACGAATAATATTATATAATCACAACAAAATAACTAGGTTTTTTAATATGTAATTTCGTCAAAATTTGAACATAAAATGACTATAAAAATAAACTGTGATTGTATATTTTTTAGATTTTTCGGTAAGAGAATTAACTACTTACGTGGAATCTTGTTTTAAATTTTCAATCCTTAGCTATAAAAACTGAACATTTTATAATTTATTAATTACGATGATTAATAATTTTCGAGATTTTGAAAAATTCTGTCAAAATTCGATGTTAAAATGCTTATAAAAAAAAATTGTGCCTATGTATTTTTAATATTTTTCAACTGATATTGTAACAATATATCAGGAGCCTTGTATTAAATTTTTACACTTTTTGGCCCAACAGATAAAACTTAATTAATATTTATAGAAAAAAAAACTAAAAAAATTGAAAACTGAAAATGTCCGTAAACGGCTCAAAAAGAGTCAAAATATTTTCAAAATTGTATGGTGTATAGGAAATGCTAATATAAACATTCAGTGAAATTTTCATGTATCTACAGTAATTCATTTTTTAATTACAACAAAAAAGGAAATTGCCACATGAGAAATCGAGTGAATATCCAATGTTGTACAAATTTGAATTTCAAACGCTCATAAAAATTTAATTTGACTTTCCGGTAGAGATTTTTTTATTGATAAAGGTAGACAATCTTATGAGTAATCTTGTATTAGATTTTCAAATCTTAGATTTAAAAAGAAAAATTTTTACGAATTCTTAACTCAAAATAATTTGCTAATTTTCGTGATTTTTCCATATTTTGTCAATTTTTGAACTTTAAATGCTTATAAAAAAAAATTGTGACTAAGGATTTTTAATATTTTTCATCTGCCCTTGAAACAATATATTAGGAGCCTTCTATTAAATTTTCAAGCTTTCGCAACCAACAAATAAAATTTTATTGATATTTCTAGAAAAAAAACAAAAAAAAAACTAAAAATGAAAATGTCCCTAAAATGTTCAAAATAAATCAAAATTTTTTGAAAATGTTATCGTGTATAGAAGATGCAAATATAAACAACCAGTGAAAATTGCATGTACCTACGGTCATTTGTTTTAAAGTTACACCAAAAACCAAATTCAATTTTCTGAAAAATCGATTTTGCGTAAAAATTCCCGTTTTTCCTTAATTTTTCTTTTGTTTTTCCCGGCGCTCTTGAAAACTACTGGGAAATTTAAATTTTGACCTCCCCAATGCACCAACGATATTCACTTTCCAATCGAACAAGATACTGAAGTCGAAAATCGAAGCATTATTTCGACTACTTATCGTGTACACAGACACAAAAAAATAAAAAATAAAATAAAAAAAAGGTGGGTAAGTGGATGTCGCTCTGCTGTACAGTAGGTTACAAGTGGGTCACTGTATAATTGATGCTATTAAATTTGAATTCAATGATACAATATCATTGTATAAGAAAAACGATTCTGAGCGAAGACGGTATGTCAGTCTAGGTTAAGACAAATTATATACATATCTATGGTATTAAAAAAAATTGACCTATAATAAATTCCAAATTAATCATATCACATTATCACAATATCCATTAGGTACTAATAACACGTTATACACCAACAACAAACCCTGATACTATCATATATATATAATAGTACACTTTAGAAGTTTCAAGTAGGTACCAACGAATAATATTATATAATCACAACAAAATAACTAGGTTTTTTAATATGTAATTTCGTCAAAATTTGAACATAAAATGACTATAAAAATAAACTGTGATTGTATATTTTTTAGATTTTTCGGTAAGAGAATTAACTACTTACGTGGAATCTTGTTTTAAATTTTCAATCCTTAGCTATAAAAACTGAACATTTTATAATTTATTAATTACGATGATTAATAATTTTCGAGATTTTGAAAAATTCTGTCAAAATTCGATGTTAAAATGCTTATAAAAAAAAATTGTGCCTATGTATTTTTAATATTTTTCAACTGATATTGTAACAATATATCAGGAGCCTTGTATTAAATTTTTACACTTTTTGGCCCAACAGATAAAACTTAATTAATATTTATAGAAAAAAAAACTAAAAAAATTGAAAACTGAAAATGTCCGTAAACGGCTCAAAAAGAGTCAAAATATTTTCAAAATTGTATGGTGTATAGGAAATGCTAATATAAACATTCAGTGAAATTTTCATGTATCTACAGTAATTCATTTTTTAATTACAACAAAAAAAGGAAATTGCCACATGAGAAATCGAGTGAATATCCAATGTTGTACAAATTTGAATTTCAAACGCTCATAAAAATTTAATTTGACTTTCCGGTAGAGATTTTTTTATTGATAAAGGTAGACAATCTTATGAGTAATCTTGTATTAGATTTTCAAATCTTAGATTTAAAAAGAAAAATTTTTACGAATTCTTAACTCAAAATAATTTGCTAATTTTCGTGATTTTTCCATATTTTGTCAATTTTTGAACTTTAAATGCTTATAAAAAAAAATTGTGACTAAGGATTTTTAATATTTTTCATCTGCCCTTGAAACAATATATTAGGAGCCTTCTATTAAATTTTCAAGCTTTCGCAACCAACAAATAAAATTTTATTGATATTTCTAGAAAAAAAACTAAAAAAAAACTAAAAATGAAAATGTCCCTAAACTGTTCAAAATAAATCAAAATATTTTGAAAATGTTATCGTGTATAGAAGATGCAAATATAAACAACCAGTGAAAATTGCATGTACCTACGGTCATTTGTTTTAAAGTTACACCAAAAACCAAATTCAATTTTCTGAAAAATCGATTTTGCGTAAAAATTCCCGTTTTTCCTTAATTTTTCTTTTGTTTTTCCCGGCGCTCTTGAAAACTACTGGGAAATTTAAATTTTGACCTCCCCAATGCACCAACGATATTCACTTTCCAATCGAACAAGATACTGAAGTCGAAAATCGAAGCATTATTTCGACTACTTATCGTGTACACAGACACAAAAAAAATAAATATAAAAATAAAAAATAAAATAAAAAAATAAAAAAAAAAACACACATCATTGTAAAATCAATACATTCATCGTTTCACTCAGAATCTAAAATAAAAAAAAAAACACACATCATTGTAAAATCAATACATTCATCGTTTCACTCAGAATCTAAAATAAATAAATGGGGGGGGGGGGTTAAGTTTTATTTTGATTTTTGAGGCATAAATATATACATGATTTATACATTTTTTAAAGTTAAGAACCTATAGGCTATAGATCATATCAATACCACCAATAAAATAATATTTCGTTGAGATCTTACAAAGTTTAATGTAGTGTTCACTGTTCATGGCTAATCGTTTAGTTTAAAATGAACGTAACAATACCTAGTAGGTAAATTAAAACTGTAACTATTTCTATAGTTTCATATTCCGTGTGTTTAACAAATATAACATTAGTTTACTTGAATCAATTGCTTAAATGTAAAAATATGTTTTTGTTTTAAGAAAAAATATTTCTGTTTACTAAAAATTGGAATAAATTAAAATAAAATAAATTATTGGAACTGTAAAACAAATGTTGTTGGAGGCTGTTGAAAGTTTTTTTTGTGTATTTAGACCAATAAGCGGAAAAAAATTAACTTCCAATTTTAATTTTGAAAACATATTTTAATTTTTTTTTTGCTTTTCTTTGTGTTTTGTAGGAAATTAATTTTTTTTTCACATAAAGTAAAAGGAATTTCGAAATAAAAAGAGAAAATTAATTTGGTGTTTTTATACTAATTAAACAATACGACAAATCAAAAATCCATTTCCTACATAACCTAAAAAAGAGAATATATAATTCAAACATGTTTTCAAAATTATTAAAATCAGGCTTTTGGTACTGGATGAACTTTTCTTCTGCTTATTGGGGCTTTCATGTTGAAACGTTTTTGATTGCAAAATATAGTGACTTGTGACTACGGTATATACATACCGAATTTCCAAGAATATTGGTCATGGTTTATCATTTATCTTTAATTACTAAATGCGTTCAAGGAACTGACGCACACTAATCATCAGTCACTATATAGTCACTACTCACACAGTCACACATCACTCACGGTGGATATAGCATACATATATCCTAAATCCGCCTCCTTAAAAATGGTTAGCTTTCAACAGCCTCAATTTAAGACTTAAGTTAGTATACTTAGAAATGTACTGACTACTGATAATTTAAACTGTTACAAAATGATAATGACATTTAATTATAATATATTGCCTCTACATAAAGTGTTCAAAATATTACTGTGTACAGCGACTTTAGCTTGAATTAATATGTTTTGTGTAAATGTAAAATGTTAGTCAAGAGTCACAAATGACAAACAACTACATAAGAATGTGGGAAGTGGGTTTGATTAATTTTATTGAATCGTTCTAAAATAAATGTTTTTGACAGTTAAACATACATTTGGTAGGTGAAGTTGTTTGTTTAAAACTACAAAATGACGTATTTTAAAATTATTAACCAATATTTTTCCATTCTGGACCAAGAAAAATTGTGTACTTTATGTAATTAAAATATTAGATAAGTGTGTTTGAAGTAAATTAAATATGATATAATTTAATTTTAAAAATCTTTACGGGTTTTTATTAATACGAATCAGTGAAAAAAATAGGTATGTAGGTACTCAAAATATACAACATTATATAATAATATTTTAGACTTTGTTGTTGCAGTTTTTAATATATAGCAAGAAAGATTTTCATTTTACGATGTATTATTTTTTACAACACAGAAACATGTTTTATTAAATAAAATAAAATCTTACAAATTTACGAACGAAACACCCGTACAATTATAAAATGATATATAGTGCCCGTTATAACAGCTAGCAGATTTAATCGTAATGTTATATCAGACAAATAATGGAACTTGCAACCTACATAATTGACCCATCTGTTGTGTTTTTATGTGGATGAAACTTGCAGAATAAACGGATAAACAACCCGCTGTGCGTTGAAATGATCCACCTATTAGATACCGACGACAATTAATTATCAACCTAAAGGGATTTTCCTCAAACATTGTAGGCTTATGATAATAATAGGGGCATACAACGATTATCTGGGAAAATTAGAGATCAAACACAACAACAATAGTGAATGCTGTAATAATGTTTAATACTAAAGACGATACTGTCAACCTTAGCTTGAGAAGGGTCTTTTACAAAAATAACAAAAGGGGTGATAAGACATGACTAAAAGAGTGAGTCCGCTAAAGTGATCTACTAAAAAATTAATGCATTTCGACTAGATAAATTTGAGTTAATATTTTATAAATTCCACTAGCATTTCATCCTTTCGCACAACCATCATAGCTGCAGTATTTCGGTTGATTGTTAACCGTGATTAAACGAAGGCTTCGAAAATTACCAGTACATAACGTCTTTATATACGTGACTGTACCGGTAGGCGGAAAAAAAACATAACGGAAAAAAAGCTCATCGAAAAAAGTCAGTGTTGGGAATTATCTAAATAAGATTTTTTGAAATAAATTACCTTTTAAAGTATCTAGATAATTATGTTACGATTTATCAAATGTTTAACTTAGATAAAAGATGGGCTCATCTAGATAAATATTATAGTGCCCTACAAAATTATAAGACCAATGTTACTAAAATTCTAATATAATATAAATTATTTATTAAGGGGATTGGAATCGACGATTTTCTGCCTTTATCTAACACACTTGCAACATTGGATTATAGACGTGTTCTATTTCCAACGTACCGATTAATCTAATGAAGCGATAAGAATTCTGAAAACAGATTTTAATTTGTCGACAAGTCTACTTGAGATCGACTTCCCCACATTTTTGATTTTTTGATTTAAACTTCTCCAAAAATTGAAATATGTAAATTTTTTAATTACTATTTTTAATATATCGTTTTTATGATTTTGGTGGGACAATATCAAAAATGTGGGAAAGTCGATCTCAAGTAGACTTGACGACAAATTCAAATCTGTTTTCAGAATTCTTATCGCTTCATTAGATTAATCGGTGCGTTGGATATAGAACACGTCTATAATCCTATGTTGCACGTGTGTTAGATAAAGACAGAAAATCGTCGCTTCCAATCCCTTTAAATTAGAAGAATATATATCTTGTTATTATTGCCAACGACGGTATTACGATAATACGAGAACCTGAATGCGGGCTTGCACAATACATCGTATTATACTAGCCATAATGAGCATATTCAATTTAATTAGGTATAGGTTTTATTTCCTCATCCATTTAAAAAATAAATTAAAACTAACTTCGTAGAACTGTATTTCAAAGGCTCAATTCGTTGTTATTATAAATATTATGTCATTATATTGATATTAATCTAATATTACAAAATTACTAAAAAACAATAAAAGATATTTATCTAAATAATATTTTGTTAAAATTATCTTATCTTATCTAGATAATTGTTTATTTATCTATTCCCAACACTGAGAAAAGCTCAGAAATAAAAAATGTAAGTATAAATATAAATGTATAATTATAAATGTGAACACATGTATACTCTACTCCTAATTAGTAATTACCATGTACCTATAACAAAATATTATAAAATATTATAATGAAAATAATAACTAATTGTTAATTTATTGTAAAAAATATAGATTCTAAATAAAATAAAAATATAAATATGAACACAATATTATGTACAATATGTCATGATATATTGTATTATAATTTAAAAGTTATAAGTCAAAAAACATAAGTATTAGGTATATACAATATACATGCTAAAATATTATCTGTTATCTAAATATTTTATACTACCACCTGTTTTGTATGTAAAAAGCCTGCGGAAAAAAAGTCCACGGTAAAAAATCCCAGAAAAAAAAACTAATGTGACCATGTATAGATTTTGGATTACTACCTTCGGGGAAAGACACTATAGTCCGCATACTATATAGTACAGTTGTAGGTACATAACTCATTTTCAAACTGTAGTTGTAAATTTCGTAATTTCATATTATTGGCATTGATCGTATAATCGTATAAACGTATATATTGATTACTTTCTTGTAAATTTTCTATATATTGGTGGCTCTTCCCCTGATCGCTTCGCTCGTCTAGTACCAAGTAGATCCGATTTTTCATTAGAAACTACCCTTCAAAGTTAAAGATCAAATCACTTTTTCTACTTTAAAACGTATTCACAAAAACAATTTAAACATCATTGAAAAATCAATACATCGATCGGAGCCACTGTTTTACTAACTATAGTAAAATAAATTACTTTAATAGAAATAATATAATAAAATATAATTAGTAATCTTTAGTAGTTCTCGCTTATAATTGTTTTTTCGTATACAATGATTTTATATAATTGAGTTTGAATTTAACACATCAATAAATTACAGTGATCTGCACAAGACATAATAATAATATTATATGGTACCCACTTTTTTAAATTAAATGTTTAATTTTAACCAAACCAAAAAAACAATTTTTGGAGGATAGTGATCGCCTTGTACTCACTTATAAAATAAAAATAGATAATGCTAAATGACTATCATAAAAATAATATTATAGATACTTCAAAAAACCTCTGGGTGCAATTAATTACTCAGAAATTGGACAATTACCTCAAAATATATTTATATTTGTATGAAATTTTTTGCACAGATATCGAAATGTATTGCGGCTCAATTTACAATTGTCTCCCTTCATTGGACACAACTTACGTTTATCCAACGTATATTTTACGATAACTATGACAATATTGCTTTTTGTTTTATTTATAAATTACCTAAATAAATGATTTACAACTTATGGGTTTAACTATTTGTGGACGATATGAAAATATTTATGCCAATCCATTCTACCAACGATGAGTTCTATGCAACATAATATGGATCAATTTTCTGTATGATTCTCATTAAATGGCATACATTTTAATACCTCTAAATATGTTTTTATTTAATTTAACCGGTTTAAATCTCGACTCTGTTAATCAAGTTTAGAATCTATAATATGTATTATCCTGTCAGCCGATTTATCCTTTTAATTTATAATATTTAATTACTTTACAGACAGTCCGGTGTGTCGCCTACCAATATTGTGTAATCAAATTCAGTTTTAATTTTTTTTCGATTTCTGTTCTAAGCTAAAAACTTGTATTTATAATTTAAATATTTTATGTATAATTTGTATTCGATATGTATTCAGTTAGTCTCTTTAAATGTTAATTTAACTAACATAAAACAATTTTGTTTTTCACTTACTGTAGTCTTACCTCTTTGGGGTGTTATATATTTATTTATTTAATAAACATCTATTATTGTTATTATTATTTTTACTATCATTATTAAAATACCGTGCTCTCGCGTTCTTATCATTTATCAATCTGTATAAAGTGTTATATTTTGATATTATAATAGATATTAAGTCTCAGCTGGGACTCACCTGGGGTATGGCAAACAACACAGCGACCAGCCATATGATGATGATAAGTTTTACTGCTCTGGAAAGTTTTGACATGCTCTGCGCCATGAATGGGTGGCAAATAGCCACGTACCGCTCGGCCGTGAACGCGGTTATGGTAAGTACGGTTGCATTGGCAGACATTTCCGAAAACAGACCTCGGAGTTGACAAAATATTTCGCCGAATACGTATGGATATCTGCAAGTAATTGTCAACGCGTTTATTGTTTACGAATTATTTCGGATTAACTGCGTAGGCTGACACTTGAATATTATATTGATTCGTGTTTATATATTTCGAGCAGAATATTTAACGTTTCGGTTCTCCACCAGTCGCTGGCTAAATATTTTTTCAAAAAAGTTTATCATCGTCAGATGATGTGCGTTTATTGTTTTAATGTAGAAATGGATAACCATGTAAAATATACCACAGATGTATCGGCAGTTTAAAGTTTAAACTGTCAAACAGCAAACCGACAGTTATAGCGTATATTATGGAAAATACTGAACTGTACCTATCTATAATAGTATTACTGCACGTGATTGCCATACACAATATAAGCGTAGGTACTATAATTCTTCAGTCTTCGATTATATTCGGCCAAGGGCAACAAGAAATTATCGAGGGGAGCGCATTCAATTTTTTATTTTGAAACAATCGTAATTTTTCCCTCCCAAAAACTATAATTTCAAGCAAACAAGTTAAAAAGAAATTCTTATTCTGAACAAAAATCTCGAATTGAACCCACCGAGAAAAATGAGTAATTGTTATAGTTGAATAATGGAAAAAGTGAAGGGAGAACCGCCACTATTTGTCCACCTCCCTGTGAAATAAATTATTGTCTTCAGTGATGGCATATAGAACATAATATTATTACAAATATAAATGCAATAAATTAGATTTATATGATATTAAATATTTCATTTAGCCCATTTAGGTATCGTACGCATTAATCAATACTATAAGACTGGGATTTCCGGGTCCCTGTTGCAGTGTAACTATATACGTTCCTAGTATTTTAGTGTTCCAATATATGTAATCCATCCCAAACGTTTCATCTTAAATACAATTACGTCAATAAGGAATATGATATTATTATTGGAGGTTAGGTTTGAAATTGAGCCACTATAGATGTGTCGTATATAAAGCCTAATACGCAGTTTAGTCAATTCGTTTTCAACTGATCGTATATGAAAACATTATAGTATTAAACAGTACACCACTAACTATTATTTCTAATATATATATAGCCATCTTAGTGGTAACATCATGAACTACTACACAGGACTGGACACTATTGGCAGGAGGAGAGTAGGGGGTCGTCCACAAAGTTGTACATATTCGGTACACATGCGACACAGCGCCATCTGTGAGATAAGAAATATTTTGTTATATAAAATACCGCCTTAGTAGTTCATGCTTAAACTGTTCACTCTTTAAGCAGTAATTATTTTCTGATAATATTCTATAAATAGTATCATTATTATCTTGAACTGTGTTATTAATAATTGTTTTTCAAAAATTAAAAAGTAAATTTATTATCAGTTATTATCACTAATATCACTATTCTTTAGTGTTATCCTATAAAAAACGTAGTTCGTACTACTAACAGGCAGAGTGCAGTTACATCGCATGTGTACGAACCCTGTACAACTTTGTGTCCGTGATTTTCTCTGTAGTGTCCAGTCCTGTGTAGTAGTTCATGGGTAACATACTAACATGCGTACAGTTTGTTATCAAAGAGGTAAAATAATATGTGTGATAATATGTACCTATAATATATAATATATATCATATAATATTATATACCTATGACTGTAGGTGTATTATTATGTCGGTATACCTACGCCCTGTATTATATGCAGGCGTAATGTTGCATTCGTATACATTTTGTAAACATACACCTCTTTGATAACGCATTTCAATACGTCATTACACAGTTTATAATACAAAGACGGCTCTGTGTAGTTAATATATTATACATCTGTGGTATACGCATAGATAAATACAACAATTAGATAGCAGTCATTATACTACAGTTGTGACCAATATTGAAATCGGCTGCCATTTACAAAGCAGGCAATGTTTACATTTATTTATTTACGTATATATTTATCTATACATATATACTATGATAATATTATTTTGTAAACATTGCCTGCTTTGTAAATGGCGGCCGACTTCGATGACAAGAAGGAGGCGGCTATCTAGTTGTTGCATATCTATGGGTATACGGTATACACGAATCTCTTTATCGTTCACGTTCGAAGAATCACGACACTCGTGATAACTGATAATTTCCATCTGAGTGACTGCAGATTCGTAATTCGTGATTGAAAGTGATAAGTTGTGACTGGGACGCTGTGTATCATTTACATGTTATTTTACTATAGTTCCCCGTTACAGATCCACCCCCCGCCGGCCTGATAAATGATAAGCTTTCAATCGCCAATAACATTACGTTTTATCCAAAGTTAACCCCACGTCTAGTCGCTAATAGAATTCAAGATAAATATCACCAACGCGGACTATATTATGTAATATATTATAATGCAGTGTATAAATGACGGGGTTGGTAGTTTTTAATAGGTTTCCGTCAGAAACATGCCACTATAATAAACTGTATTATACAATTTACAGGGTCCTCGTGGGTGCCAAAATTACCCTTATTTAATGTCCCGAGTGCGTCCCGAGAAAAAAGATCAAAATATATTTTAAGATTTTTTGAAATTTTTTGAAATTAAAAACATGACGTGTTGTTAGTACTTGTTACTATAAATCTTATCTATTATGGCACTGTTTCGCGCATCAATTCACTCACTAGTCACAGTTATTAACCACGAATGAGACCCAGTCATGCTCTGTAGTATTATCAAAGTTGAAATGTGTTATCCCCATCATTCACCAGTCCTTACGATACGACTGTTGCTGTAAATACCATTGTTATATTCTGTGTAAATACTAAATACTATGAATATAATATTGTTTGTGCTATAATATTATAATAATCAATCGTCGGACCTGTCTCTTAAAATGTTTGATTGCACTTGGGCTATGTAAAGGTAAAAATTAAAAACTGATAGTGCTCTGAACATCCCCGCCCTTGTCCATACCCACTCGCCCGTATCTTACATACTGTAAATAATATGTATACATATATACTTCTCCACCGCCTTTGTGCCAAAACCTGCAGGATGAGTTGTTATTTAATACCGTCGCCTGTTTTAGGCTCAATAACTATATAGCTAGTACCCATAATACCGACCTACAGTTTGACCGCGTTATAGGCTAGAAACCGGCAGGCTAAATAGTTGAAACATTTTTCACGTCAACGTGGTCGATCACAATTTCATCATACAAAGTTGTACAAATATTTGTAATTGGGTGATGGCATGAGAAAAAAAAAACGTACTTAATTAATTCTCGTTGATATAATAATATAGGGTCATAGGGGCACGAAAACATGAAAATCTAATAACGCCTCATATTAAACTAATATTAGATTTGCCCATTTTATTCTCCTAACACAATAGATTTTTATTTAAACTTTGTGCGTCGTTCTCGTCATCACTCACCTGGACCAAATGGACCACATTTCCTGCGGTAACCCGGACACCAGTAGTATGAGATCGGACACGGCTAAACTGAACAAATAGTAATTGGTGGCCGTGTGCATGTATTTGTGTTTGGCGATCACCATGCAGGTGATCGAGTTGCCTATGACGCCCGTCACGAATATCACAGAGTACATTATGGTCATGGGCACGACTATGTACAGAGGATCCCGTTTGGGCATTATGAAGTCGTTGTCCCAAGCATTTTCCGCAGTCAAGTTCAGCTGACCACTTTTGCCGCCGCCGCCGCCCCCGTCATCATACAGGTTATTCTGCAGTGACATGGCTGCTGTGCGTTATATGCTGAAAAAAATAAATAAAACGGACCACCAACGCCAATATTACTTAAAGCACATCGTTTATCGACAGTGGTAAGAGAGACATTTTTCTCACCATAATATTATATTATTATATAGGACCATTTTTGGCCATTTTTTTTTACTGCGCGCGGGCTTTTGTTGTAGTCGTTTACGATTATATAATATAAGGTATTTTGTACTTTTCAGAAGACTTTTGTTTTAAAGAAATAGGTGTTTATAGTATCAATATGATATTGATAATAAATAAATTGTTACAATATTTATGTTTTCCTATATGCCGGTTTCATGTCAAACAAATGCAATTTTCACATCGAAGTAGATTTTTAATTTATCAATTTTGAAAGTTGTCAATTTAACACGCATGATTTATTTGTTTACCAGCGAGTCACACGCCTATGCCCTACGGTTTACCTTTCATCCGATAATCAATGCGTTTATAAGTATTTAAAATTACAATCTAAACGTCACGTGTTATCCACTAAAGCTGTCTGCAACCAATCACAAAACCAGTGACCTGATCTGGGCGTGAAACACGTTTAGATTTTCTTGTACTTATACCTACTCAAAATAAAACTAGCTCAAAGATTTGTAAAATCTGTAAAACTGTTATGATTAAATTTTAATGTTTCTAGTGAAAAACTATAACATGTAAAACATTAAAATACACTAGTGCCTTATACGTGATATGAAACTGTTGAAACTTAGTCTTGACGCAAAGCAAAACATGGATTTTATTATTATAATGTTTACTTTTAAAGAGACTGTTGAAAAATGTTGAAGCAATTTAAGAAGTTACGACTTACGACTAATAAATATTAACTACTACACGCTGTTAAGTATTCAATGGGCATGAGCTATATTTCTTAGGGATGGTTATAAAATATTGTATCTCATCAAAATTATAAAGAATAAATTGTTCGATTTTTAATTTGTAATAGATATAATAAAAATATTAAAATATGCACAGTAGATAAAGCTATAGGTATTAGAAAAGGTATACCTACTGCTTCACTAGTAATAACGGGTAGTAGGTATTATATCGAAAAATATGTTGTGTCAATGTAAAATATATATCCCTATGGTTATACCTATATAGTACTTTTATATCCATTTATCCATAATCCATTTTCACTTAAAATAGTAATTTGATTTACATCTTTATATTCAAATGTTGATTTACCTATGTCCTATACAAAGAGGTTGGGTTATACTTACGGCTGTAAAAAATATAAATTAATAATAGCTTATAAAAAAATATTTTTAAGAATGCTTTGAATAATATGCAAAATTATTAAACAGTCATTAGTATTAATCGCATTATAAAAATCCTTGTGAATATTAAATTTATTTTGTGATTATTTAATATTTTTCTAAATTGTACTACCTATCGAAAATATTTGATAATCTTTTAATAAAATTTATATCATACTCTCTGTTTAAGGGCAATGACTCGATAACTTATGTCTATGGTTACTTATATAAAATTGTCACTTGGTCAATGATAATTGACTATTATTGTTCATTGAGAAACCCTAAAAATTAAAAAAAAATAACAACAATATACCGTAAAAACAATGGTATTTAATGAATATACTGAAAGGGTATTCTTTTTTTAGATTACGATATGACGTCATATTAACTATACTGAGGATTAATAAAAAATGTGGAAATTGTATAGAGTTGTAATTTTTTTTTTTAACTGTTAACTATACTGACGAAATTGTAATACCTATTCCGTTTAACGAGTAATACAAAGAATTCATTATCCAGTATATATATTTTTTTCTACTATGCAAATAAATGGTTTACTCGTGTTTTTGAGTCAATTCAAATTACAAATACAATAATCATATATAATCATATGTTAATAGGTAGTTAAAATTTTCATAAAACACAATTAATAATTTTAAAAAAATTCTAATAGTCACATTGAACGATAGAGAGATAGGAAGGTAAATCTTTTTTCATTCTTCTATGGTTAAAACAAACAAAAGATAAACGACTATAAAAAAAAATTGTACTTTAATGAAAAATATATCATTTTAGTTTTAATACAAAAATTGTGAACAAGTATAGGTCACTCTGCATACCGTATTAAGCCTTTGGATTTTTCGTTTGCCTGAATATTATTATTACCACTATTACATAAGGCACATTCTTATTTCCTATACTGAATTAGATTTTTGTGAGTAGCACTTAACTGAGTCTATCAAAACTTGTAGAAAATCGGGAAAGTAGCTCTGCTGTATAGTCTGTGTCGAGTGTACCTCGTCATTGAGTAGGTCACTGCAATGTGTTGAATTTGAATTCAATGATTAATCATTTTTGATACGATGAAAAACAATTCAGAGTGGACTCAACTTATATTACAAAGTATACTTTTAACTTTATAATATTATTACCAATTAATTATTATATAATAGTAGTTACCTATATACCCTACATATTTATATTATATAATATTATTATGTTGTAAACATGCCTTGAGTTAGCCAGATTCTCGAAACAACTATTATATCGTCTTCAAAAAAAAATAATAATTTAGGATGTGATAAGTGCAATTTATAAAATAAAAACAGCAGAGACAAATATTTAACCTGTACGATCACTGAAAGACAAGTGGCAAGTTATATTGGAGTAAGCAACTGAAAAATGAGAATAAAATACAATTGATCAATAAAAATAATTACAAAAAAATTAAAATCTAGTCATAACTCATAAGTCATAAGTATTGTATATTGTATACCATAAAATCAGAACCGATTGTAAATCTATCTGTCCATTCATTATGTGGAACAATCATTGCAATTTTAAGGAAATGCAATAGGATATAAATCGCTGAAGAAATTAATCGAAACAGAATATAATTAATTATTATAATTAAACACCTGCAAGGAAATTATAAGATAACGTTTATAAATTCATAAGAATTTAATTTAATTTAGTGTAATATTATAACTTTAACACAGTAGCTTAGTGCTATTTAAATTTTATGTTTTTTTTAAAAATAATAAAACCGTGCTGGGTTGCATAAAAAATTGATTAATTGTCTGGTTTATTTAAATAATTGTCTTAAACCATGTTTAACCACACTATTGGTTCATTATATGTTTAGTGATTGTTTATGCGGCCCGGCATAACAATATTTACTTATTTACACTTTATAGTTATAATAATTATATTTTGATTTAGTGGATGTTCGGATGTTAATAGAAAAATATAAGAATATGTGTTTGATAGTTTTTGTCTTACCAATGACAATGTCGGGTATAAAAAGGTAGCAAAATAATACCTACCCACCTAGAATTATTATTATTTTTTTTTAATGACTTTACTATACTTACAACTATACACCACAGATGTATCATTTTACTACTTACAGCAGCTTATATTATTTTCATTTACGATGAATTATTTCCTTTTTGTCTCTGCCGCAGCTGTCGTCCCTATTTTATCTATTGAACTCAGTAATAGATTTCCCCATTCCTACACATACAATATCTGTCATATCAAATATCCTCACATCAGCCGACATTTACAAAAATCGTAATTCGTTTAGTCTGTTGGCTGACCATTTGCTATTAATTCAGTGTAAACAATTTAGATAACAAACAATATTTTATAACCAACTTTGATAAATTATCTATCCCATATTATTAATGAATATATACATTGTTGTGAAGTACCATTCGGTTTTCCTATTTATAACCTTTTTTATTAATTAATATTTTGAAATTTAGTTTTAGAAAATACTTATCGTATATAGTAAAACAAAACATCAGCTATATTTTAATTCGTACTATTTTTTTAATTACTTTAAACAAAAATACAATAGCTAAAATGGTTGCTTTTGTGTTTCTTATAAATCTGAAATTACTATAGTTAATCATAATAGCTAGTTTATGTGTAATATTATTGTAGAAAAATTTAAATTATTAATTTTCATTAAGACGTATTAAAATAGCAAATAGTAAGTGTTGATGTTTAGACAGAGCCACAGAGGACGGGTAAAACAGTATATTTTGTATTTATAGGTGGGCGTATTAGATGACAAACTCGATAGACATTCTGTACCTATATCTTATAATCTTTAATGCTGCTGGCTGCAGTTATATTTGTACCATATTATTTTAAGTTGAGTAACTTATATCAATTTATTTAGTGATTTATAGACTATAGCTATATTATATCGTTAAGTTTTTTTTTTTATCGTCATAATTATTATTTGTAGATGTCTCACATATTACATACCACTACGTTACTGCATGGATGGCCAGATTCTTTACGAAAAAGCAAACAATTTTGATGAAATTTTCATATCCATCTAGAGGTGAAATTGAGTTATATAGATGAACGGCCTTAAAGTTTAAATATTATTGTTGTGTGGGTTGATAACCACTTATTCCATGTTATGACAACAACAATTGCATACCTACTTCATACCAATCAAAAGAAGTAAAAATAAATAAAATACTAAGTTGTAAGATATGTTCTCAAAATTTTTTTAAAACTAGGTGAACCTATAGGTTTTTAAGTATAACACTTATTAAAATGTAACATACACTTCTTGCATATCATTTAATGATCGTTTTATTTATTATAATTTACCTTTACGGCTATACATAATATACATTTTTTGTTAATTGTTATTAAATACATTTTAATGGGCATAGATTATGTCACTGGAAGGGGGGGGGGCTTTTCATGAGTATTTAGTATCAAGTATCAACTATCAATAATGATGAAGACATATGTAAGCTTGTCGTTCAAGAAATGACATAAATAAAATTGTATTAGTTGATGCATGGCTGTATATGGCATGCACTTATATTTAGTGTATGTTATGGCATTATATTTGGCTCAAACTTAGCTATATGGTAAACTTTATGGGGAAGTTTAACTTGAATATCTGTTTATTTATTTCCCACGATCCTGACATTTGTATACAATAAGTACAAAGTTCGTAAAAATAAATAGTCATGCATGAAGATGAAGTCATACATATTTCACAAGCATTAATAAAAAGTTTAAAAGTACCTAAAGCTGAAAAATGTCAAATAAAGGTTTTTTAGATTCTTTGACGTATGGCACAAACTGTGTACTAGCTAAGCAATGTGCTATAAGCTAATAAACGTATAGCCTATATGGCTATATGAATTATCTATATTCTGGTTCCATCCAAAAACAGTACACTTTTGATTTCGACCTATAAAATTCCGATGGACAAAAACCGCACACTATCGGTAATTTTATAACTAAACTTATAGTGGGTTAAAACCTGCACACACTATTTTTAGTGATAAATAACGGATAAGATAATAAGATACTGTATACAACAATCATGCTATGCTAATACGTTTTAAGTCTTTAGTCGCCACTAGTTGGCCACAACGGGAATGCAAAGGAACCGAAGTTTCGGAAGCCCTTTGAAACTTACTTGTGATAGAAGCGATGTGCCATCAACGGAGCCAATAATCAACTTATTAAAAAATTCTGTAAAAAACACTGTTCCGTCTGGTTAAATTATTTTATTTTATTTTATTAATATATTATATTTTATTAAAATTATGCATATTATACAAATTTAAAACAAGTACCAGTCGACAAAATATAGAAAAAAAAGAATTTTATTGTGCCTACAAGTTATACATTATATCGATCGATTTCAATAAATTATCAAAGTTAAAAAAAGACAGATAGAAACAAGAAATAGATCCCTAAGTCCTTGAGTTGAATAGGCAAACCAAGAAATCTTTATTCCGAATTTCTTCGCCGAACAGTCATGTCATCGAACAGTGTTTTTACGTGCCTAAAAAGAGTAGCAGCTGAACACTGAAACAACACTGAATCTGTCTATTATACAGTTCATGTAAATCTGTTACCTACGGCTACGATGATGCAGCAGTCGGTTTGCAATTTAATATACAAACTACAAGGCAACTCGGAGCCATGCAATTTCCATACGTATTCTACCTTTATGTTTAGGTTTAATTAAAAAGAACGGTTTGAATTTCGCATTAAATGTTTTCCTCAAGAATCTATGATTCCATAAACGAAAAATTCCCAATTGTTGAGTGATAGTCGCAGCACTATCAACCAACCTGCAGCAGGGAAAGGTGTGCGAACAATAAAATGTCGATAACAATATTCATCGCATTCAAACTATTGTTATATAACATTATGCTATAGTGTATGGGTACTTCGAATAAAGTTTTTTTATTGCACATCGTGGCCCAGGGATATTCTGTATTATTGAAGCCGCGTGCGATGATTACTGACACTATTTACATTTGCAAAGAATCCTCCAAATATACACTAACCTGTATACTTATATATATACCTAATATGTATATTGTATATTATTTAATCAAGAGAGTATAGCCCCAGTTGTATAGAAACCGTCTTAATATTTCAAGTTCATCGAACTAAAATAGTGCTTTACTACTACACACATTTACTGTAAATAATCAATAAAGTTTTAAAATCACACGCCATATATGCAGGAATGTCTTTACACCCAATGATCTGATTGAACAAATTTAAACTTCTTTAAACGATGTCGCTGAGTTAAATTATAATATATTATTAATGTCGAATTAATTGGTATTGTATTAGGTACTCGTTCTTGTCATTTTTCCTTTCTGACTTAGACACCTGGCTGGTACAGATTTACATTAGAATATCGTGTACGATGATTCACAAATAAAGCCAACCAATATTCTTGGTAAAATAATATAATTTTTGAAATATGCGTAACATACGTACAATATACATATTATACCTACTGTTTATGTGCAAACACCGACCTTGATTATGATTTATGTTTAATTGGTTTTAATTCGTTGTATGCTTATATATCATCATAATATAGGTAAAGGTTTATGAAATATGAGTCGTCTATGGGTTGAATATTTTAATTACCTACTTACTTGATTTCATATTGCAGAAATGTATTTATGACTATATTTGATTTTGACATTATGATTTGTTTGATTATTTGAATATAAATTATAAAACATACCTACCACACGAATTTACATATCATATTGTTTGGAAATCAAATTCAGATGTTAATAACAGTTATTAATGCGATAGCATTACTCGTATGTGTTCAACTTAAAATTACAGTTAAATATTTTAACATACCTAGTAAGTATATATAGGTATGGGTATTAATGTTTCAAAATTGATAAGCTGATTTTACATTAATACTTGTTTGCTACTTTTCTTGCTTTTTCTCGCATGAGTTGTTTTATGCATGTAAGTACAAAGTTGTACGAATGTGAACTGTCACAATATTTTCAAGTTTTTAAATACCTACCCATGCAAGTTTCTGAATAATATTGCATATTGCAAGCTGTCCTGAGTGTTAAACATATTAAATTGCGTCCTATTTAATATCCGGCGAAAGTAAAATTGGATTCAAAAAAATTGAAAATGTGTGAACACGGCTTACGTTAGTATAATAATAGTATTAATAGAATACATACAATACAATATAAAACATTTTTAAATTATAACAATCAAAAATATAAATAATATTTTATAGTGGTACCTATATGATTTAAATTTACCTCTTTTAAGTATTTTTTAAATAGATACCTATTTATTTCATATCTGTGCACAATGCTAAATTAATATATTAAGCCTAATACATAAAGGATTACTGAAATAAATAATCATTTTCAAACCAAATTCTTTATGGGTTACCTACTGACATATTTAGATATTAACATACATAGGTTTTCGTGCTGGATAGGTAGGTACAATATATTTTGTTTTTGATCGTTTTTCTTTTTTCGTAAGGTTTTCGTTGTCAATTTGTCATGGTAATTAATTAACAAAATCATATGTAAAGTCTACCTCAAATTGTTATTAAATATCACACCAAGGTATGTAATTGAATCACAGAATAATCACAGAATATTCTGTGATTGAATCAACATTTTTAATCTTACCACATTTACAAGAATCTAAACTCTAAAGACCTATTACAATTTGAGTAGTGTATTGCTAATGGATTATAATATACTAACACTTACTATTGTAAATCTCAAAATATATTTAGGTACTTTGATTTGCTAATTTATTAAGTTCCATCAAATTATTTTGGAACCAGTTTTTAATTGTCTATAATGTAAGAATAGCTAAATTACTTACGATACTATCCGATATATACAACGAACCAAAATTACCGTACGTATCATCTGCAAAGCTAATAATTATTTTAGTATATTTTATAATTAAATACAATAAACCATTTTTATATAGATTATAAAATGTAAGCAATATAGGTCATAGGACCTTTTGGGACACCGCAGTTAATTGGTAAAATGTTACTCAATACGTTATCAACCCTAACATTTAGAAATCTTTCAATTAAAAAAATTGAAAATAAATTAAGTACTTTAAAAATCGTACATTCGTATTATAAGCATTTCTAAAAAAATGTACTAACAGATAATGAATTTAAAGTAGTCCAGTAGTTACCACAAACTTTCTAGTAGTATTCTATTAGTATAATATTTATTATTTTACATAATATATAAGCTAATTACATATTTTTAACTATATTTATAATTGTTAAGAATTTAAGATAGATTAAAATTAAAATTACTTTTATTTTTGACAGTACCTACTTAATTAAAATCAAAAAATGACTAAGTTTTTGTAGGTTATTACTTATTATTTTGTTGCCTATATTGGGAAATAATAATTTATGGGATGATTTTTTATAAAATAGTATAGTAAATTAATCAATTATTTTAACTTACCTTTTAAAATATGTTCGTTTGATTAGTTGACTAGTTCATGGTGATTTTTTATAACCAAATTTTGCTTAACTATTTTAAATAGTTTATGCTAAGTGCTCAGAAACTAAGATCACTTATTTACTTAATTCAAATTCTTAAATGTTAACTAAAATAGTTATAACGATTTTCGTTAGTATCGTTCATTATCATTATTGTCGTAATTTTCAATAATATAAGCTATGTATGACGACTTTTCTTCTTCTATTTGAAAAACCGATCGAAGTTGATACAATTCCTAAAAACAAATTAAAGCAGTTACAGTTAATTCTTTATTTTAATCTTGTTTTTAAATTAAATATTAACACAATTAACAATGGCTTAAAATTAGGTACTTAAGTTTATATAGGTAATAGAATTGTGTTCAATAGCCCATTAATCTCGGAAACTATGACCTTTAGAATTTAGTGTAGGGGGTACGATTGGTTGAGGGGTAAGGATTCGTCGCCAAGTACCCGGTGGCCAAACCATCGGGGAGCCAGCGACTCTGGGTGGTACTCATAGGCGCAATTAGGGGGGGACTTGGAGGGGCTTAGCCCCTCCAATATTAAAATTAGCCCCTCCAAAAATTTATATTTAAATTGAAGTATTAAATCCTTCATTAATTATCTAATATACATAATACCGTAATCGTCGTTTGAAAAAAATTATTAATTTTTAATTAATTGTTCTAGATATGTGCAAATTGGTAAAGGTATGAGGAATATAATATTAATAATACAAATGTATACTCATTAGTTTATTAAGTAATAACTAATAAGAATTTTTTTTTTCAGGATACTAGAATAGTATTTAATTGTCTTGAGACATTGTATGTTTATTTTTCACACCCGGGTAATGATGCAAAATTCACCGAGATTCAAGTAAAATTAGGTATCAAAAAAACTTCTCTGACTCGTTTAAGTGATACACGTTGGAATTGTCGTGTAAGAAACTGTGTTGCTGTAAAATTAAACTTTAAAGCTATAGTTACATTGTTAAATGATGAAATCAACTCTTCCACAAATAAAGATGTTGAACAAGCAATAGGTAAGAATAATAATTTTGATTCTACTTGAGTTATAACTATTGTAAAATATAAAATCTATATAATAAAACCATAATTTATTATTTTATAGGCATTATGACTATTATTACTAAACCATAATTTATTGTTAATCTCATTATTTTGGAAGAAGTATTACAAATTATAAATATATTGTCTACTCAGCTACAAAAAAAAGATGCTACATTTGGAAGCGCTGTTACTTTAATTGAAGGAGTCATTAAAACCTTTGAGTCCTTACGCACAGAAGTTGAATTTCATAATATATGGGAAAAGATAATCAATTTTACCAAAATCAATAATATAATACCAGATTTCACAGGTAATAAAATTTGAGTTTGTCCTAAATGTATTTTATAAATATAAACATCAACATGTCTAGGACATAGGTGCATTTAATTATTGATTTTTATAACAATTGTTACTAATTAAGGACAGGTCAAATATTAGGTGTCTTGTTTTATCATTAAGCATTTGCTATTTTATGTTTTTTGAGCAGTTTAGTTTTTATAGGTTAATTATTGTTACTGTATTATGTTATAAATTATAAATACCTAGTTATCTAGCTCGAAATATCTAATATTCTTATGTTTGATCTATATTATTTATTAAAGGTCCCAATAGTAAAACAAGTAAACGTCAACGCCAATCAACAAGTAATTTAGAAGATTTTCATGTTTTTGCAACTACAAGTTCTGAACAACAAAATCAAAATGAGTTTAATCAATATACAGAAAGTTATTGGAGGACTCATTATTATCAAATTATAGACACTTTAATAATACATTTTAATAAGAGATTTTCATCAAATAGCTTGGAATTGCAGGCAACATCTATTGATTACTTTCATAAAATGAATTATTATGAGAGTCAATGTTTTATTGAACAGTACAAAGTATAGTTTTTATATTGTATAAATGTTTTTAAATATCAATATGCTGATCAATTTTTATAATTTAATTTTTAGGACTTATTGAATGTGGATGTAAATACCCTTCACAGGGGCGCCGAGACCTATATTAATGTAGGGCGACTGCCCTACATATTGAAATGGGTGGGTGGGTGGTTGCCGAGCGGGCAGTAGCTGATGCCTGATAGATGTTAACTGTAGAAACTAGAAAGATATATAAGAAATATAATAGGTACCTATGTAAAGTATAATAATTATTATACGTAATAATACACTATAATATAATACCTATTGTAGTTGGGTAACTAATACGATAGTATAAGAATAGTTAATAGTTTAGAATATTACAGGACGTATAACGATAATATAGCTATTTTAACAACTTAAATGTAATGATGTACATTAGGTATTTATTTATTCGTAACTCGTATAGGGCCGTTGAATTGAATTATTTTGTACTGCGTAAACTGTTGAAAGTCATATTATACAGTTTGTAGTTAGTGAATACTGGGTATTTTTCATAAAATATCGAATAAATAACAGGAAATACGTCAACACATGTAATGATGGTTGCCATTGGTTGGTACAATACTACAATAATTGTAACGAAAAATCTAAAATTATCGCGGAATATCGTTATCGTAATCACATGGAATACCCGTAAAGTGGTAGTATGCCAGTATAATATCAAAATATTTTTAGATTTTATGGTTTTATTATAAGAGAATAAAAGTATATATTATTATATATAATTGTTATTTTATCTTAAAGGACTATACAACTAAAAAAACCTATTTTTTTTTATTGTTTTAATGTATAGGGCTTTGAAAAAGAATAATTTTGGTGGTCTTAAAATTGTTGTCGGACAATTGGTTCCGTGTTTAAATATAAGTCGCGTTTTACGCGTGACGTCATAAAATCACATCGTCCGACGGGTCGTATCTAATATACACGCGCGGAATTTATTTCGCGCGATTAAAATAATTATAGAGAAAAATTAATTAAAGGTACAAGTTATTAAAGTACATTTATAAAAAGGTTATACACTTCTTTAGATGGTCATATTATTTTTATTGTGTTGAAATTTGTTTCAGGGTAGTTTATAGGAAAGACAAAAAAATAAAATTTACATATAAGGTATATTTAATAATATTATAATCCGTTATTTAATGTATTAACAAATGTGTTATTATAATTAATAATATAAGAACTGAAATTAATGTGTAAAAAAAACCTCAAAATAAATTATATTACTTCAAACAAAAATAAATACATAATATATTATACGTAATTGAATTATTATAATTATCATTACCTAGTTAGGTATATTATATATTTACTATTTAGGTAAATCTTGAATATCTTTTTGATTTTAATTCTTCATAGGGTGGGCGAGGTGTTCGATAAATATTTTTTGGGATGTCGGTATTACATTCTTTTTGTACATCAAACGGCCGTGGAGAAATTTCTTTTTCAGCTTCTTCGATAATTGTTGACATTATATCACGTTTCCAGTTATTTTGAGTCTTATTGTAAGAATTTTTTATTGTAAATCGTCCTAGTGGTTTAGAAAATACAACTTTTTCTCCTATTAATGTTTTTTTAGTATTATTGTTATGGTCGAGTATTGCTAATATAGATCGTACGAACATACCATTGAACTGTAAATGGATACGTTTAGGCATATACTTGAGCCTCACGTTGTGATAGGATTCCAATTTTCCGGTGTGCACAAAATGTTTTGCTTGTCTCAAATCTTTAATGAAGTCCTTCGCAGTTAGAATTTTTTTTAAAGCATCATAGGAACTAGTTTTCATATGTATCCAAAGCTTATTTTTTACTTGTTCGTCCGTCAGTTTTTCATGTTCGCATTGTTTTGTTATACCGTTTTCGTCTGTCCATTCATGAATATTAGCAATATGATATAAAATAGAAAGAAATTTATCTTCTAATAAATCGGCATTTTCTTCGCACGTCTGTGCTGAATACCATAAGTGATTATTAATACTTGATTTCCATAAATATACATCGGGATATTTTTTCTCTAATGTCTTCATTCTTTTCATTAGACTTTTTGACAGGTGCCATATGTCAAACTCATGATTTATTTCGGGGTGTTGGGTCCGAAAAAAATATCGAATACCTCTATGACGGTCAGATAAAAACAGTTGAATCTTACAATCATATTCTACAATAAATTTTTGTATCAACATTTCGCATGCGGCTCTTTCGAGGTCACCCGTGACCATCCCTTTTTGGACTAATTGAAAATCAATTATTTTAGAACTATTTAAATCCATAACCGAATAAATGCAATATTTTGCGCAAAAACCTGGCGAATCGTATTGGCCATCACCAGCAAGCCAGATGTTAGGTAATGTCTTTAAATTATTTAAATTATCTTGTTTGTGATAAGTCCAAACATTGTAAACCACAGGTCCAATATATTTTTTTATGATTTTGTCATAAGATGTTCTAGAGAAAAAACGTAGATTCAATACTTGACAAAATTCAACCATTTGCGCAAATAATATACCTGATAACATTAGTGCCGATCCAATGCATATATTACCAATTGCTCTTTTTTAATTTTTTTTTGTGAGTACCACTGAAACGTATGATTTTTTTCACATACAGTAGTTACACATAGACAAGAACCTTGAATAAAATTGTTTAATGATAATATTTTTGACCCACACACATTACAATTATTAAAAAGCTTTGATAGGCATTCCCAAAAAACGATAAAACACTCATCCTTATTAAAATGTATTGATGATTTAACATTTTTTGACTTACAAGTATTATAATTGTTTTGCGATTCTGAAGTCTCATCATCACTGGTGTTTTCGCTGTCCTCGGATTCCGATTCTATTTCAAACGATAAGTCATTTTTTTTTTCATAATTAATTATTCTGATCAAATTTTCGTTTCCCAATTCACACTGTATTCCTATTTCACTTGTTTTTTGAATTTTATTATTGACATCTGGCTCCTCAATAGTTGAAACATCGTCAATTTCTTCAAAAAACGACGACTTTGTTACCATTTTTTTCTTCGGTGTACTAGTTTTTATTAAATCATCAATTATTTCTATTTGGCGTTTTTTCATAATATGCAGTGATTCTTGCCTGGGATTTACAGATTTTTTTGAATTGCTTATACCAGTTTGAATACTAGGTACAGCGTCGGGATTTAATCTTACAATGCACTTGGATTCTGGCATAAGTTGTTTTTTTAAAACATCTGATTGATTAAAATCAAGCGGAATAAAATGTTTAGAACAAATAACCGACCCAGCACTAGGCTTAAAATTTTTTCTTTTACAAAAATGCTCCCATTTTCGATGTCGTAATGGTGATTTATCGCGTTTTGGAAAAGTGTAAAAATGCAAGTTATTATCATTATCAACTGTTTTACGTTTACGATCGTTATTCGACGCACAACCAAATACCGAGCACAAAGTCATATTTGTTTGATTATAAATAAAACCAGAAAACACGCGGATACTTCGATACTTCACGGTACATACTGTCGACTATCGACTGAGGTCTGACTATCTGAGGTATAATTTATATTTATGCGTAGTGTGAATAGCCCGTTTATTTTTATCAGTTAATTTATATTACATAAAATATAAGCTATTTATAAAAGCTATAAATAATATACTTCATTGGTGATTACGTATACAAATTCATATGGTCGTTTATTACAGTACCTACTGCAGTGTGCGCTGACTGATTAAAGTAATAAATGAAATTATAGACATTGTTTTATACTTAGCAAGACACAATTTGGCTTTTCGAGGTCATAGAGATAACTGGTCAGTAAGTTCGCCTGGTGGTAATTTCAAAGACTTGGTTATTTTATTAGCTAAAAGTTCAGCTCCATTATCTGACCATTTAAATAGTATAAAACTAAAAAAAAAGGTCAAATTTCTTTTGTTACCTGGGAAAGACAGAATCAGTTAATAGATTCAATATCTCATGATATTTCCTCTCAAATTCAACAAGCAGTTGTTCAATCCAATATGTTTAGTATATCTATTGATTCTACTTTTGATGCTTCACGTCGCGAACAAGTATCATTTGTTATTAGATATGTTGATGATACATTTGGGTTAATTCACGAAAGAGTCATTGCTATTAAAGAATCACCTATTACAACAGGAAAAGACTTGTACAGCTTATTTGTTGCTATTATGGAAAAAGAAAAACTTAATTGGAAAGATTGCCTTGTTGGGCAGTCTTATGATGGTGCTTCAAACATGCGCGGAAATTACAAAGGCTTACAAGCACATATAAAAAGAGAATGTCCACAAGCTTTGTATGTATGGTGTCATGCCCACCAACTAGCCTTGGTAGTCAAGCAAGCTGTATCCTGTGACTCAAATTCAAGAGACTTGTTTGGAAATTTGGAAAGTCTATATGTCTTGTTATGGTGTTCAAAAAAAAGAGCAGCAACATTTAGAGAAGCTCAAAAAAAACACTCAGACTTAAAATACACCCAAGAGCATGCTGTTAAACGAGTCTGTACAACACGTTGGAATTCCCATTCAGCAGCTTTGAATGTAGTTATCAAGTTTCATCATGCAGTTTTACAAACATTGGAAGAAATAAAAAATCTTGAAGGAGTTACTGATGCAACTGTTGGTGCCAATTGTAGTGGTCTTATAGATTATTTTACATCACGGAGATTTTTATTAACTGCTTTCACATTCAAAAAGCTATTCGACATATTAGAAGTAGTTACAAGACAATTTCAAACACATGATATGGATATTTTATTGGCAACAAGTATTGTAACTAAAACAATTAATTCGATTAGAAAATTGAGAGCAAATAATTCATTTGAGGAAATTATAAAATTAACTGTTCGCGCCAAGCAATTAGCGCGTCGTGGTGTGCAATTACGCACGGCGACGATGACCTGCTCCTATCAGCTCCCTCTCCATTTATACACCTCTCATTCCGTTAATTGTCAAATATTCTTATTGTTATTATTATTTAATCTCTTTGTGTTTGTTGTCACCTAGTACCTACTATCGGTTGACCCGTTGCCGCATAGAATTATTGTATTATCTTTTTTGTTATTGTTTACATTCTGCGGCCAACGCCCTTTTTATCATTATTATTGTTTTTTTTGTCTTTATCAACTTCTTGTTGTGTACACACGTATATTAGTTTTTTTTCCGCTATTGTAGCATATATATATATTGTTTTTTACTAAGTCGCATTGTGCGCACCCGTCTTTTACGGTTTTTGTGTATTCGTATATCTACTATTGTTCCACTATTGAAGCGTTTACCTATATATATTGTCATTTATTTAATCGCATTGTGCGCACCCGTTGCTTACGTGGATTACTACAATAAATTATACTCATGAGGGCGCATTGGGCGACCCGTCAGAAATAAACCTGTAACAACAAATTAATCGTGAGTACCTACTTTATTACCCAAATTCTTTCCACTACCGTCGTCCACGTCTCCGTCAAAGACAGTGCCGCAGCGTAAGACCGCCAGCAACATAATATCTGTTGTGTGAGAGGCCGCCTAGGACGTCCAGATCACCTTCTCAAGACTTCAGTAGGTTAAGTTAGTGGTTAAGTCTTACCCTGTTTTGTTGTGAGCTCTGTGGTCATTGCACCAAACGACTCGACCACAGAGACACCCTCCCCATAACTAACTTGCATCATCCTCCTTCCTCGTTAGGTCACTCCCTTCCCTGCCTTTGTTGTCGACGTGCGTAGAATTGCCTACCCGTCTCACTGTCAGGCGCGAGTCCATATAGTTGCCTACCCAGGGACATATGCGGCGTTAGTGGGGACATTGGCCAACATTAATATAATAAATTGTGCTCGGGCATCACCGAGTGGTCCTTCGGGTCGTCCCTGTTCAGGGCGCACACATTAACAGATAATTTTATCAATGAGAGTGACACAGATTTTATACCATTAAAAAATATTAGACCTAGGCGTGTTCCAATTAAAGCAGGTATGATATTATTTATTTCAATTTTACAATGCTATGTAATTAACTAAAAAATAAATATAAAAATATTTTCAAGGTTAAATTATATATTAGTTATTTTTAGTGAATAAAACAACTAATTGTATTTTATTAATTATTTAGGTGAACTAATGCAAGATGATCCTATTGTTTGTCCAATTAAAAAGTTTGAGGTAGAAACATACAATGCTGTAATAGATATGACTCTAAATGAATTGAGTGACCGGTTTGAAACAACAAATATTGGACCATTAAAAGACATAGCATTGCTCTCATATCGTAGAATACAAGAAGTGCACAATGATCCAACAATGCTACCCAAAGATTCATTTATAGAGTTATGTGAGGTCTATTCAAAAATTAATAGAGATTGTTTGATTTCTGAATATATGCAGTTTTGTAAAAATTTAAATGAATTTGAAAATAACTTAAATTTACCAAAGTTTTTGCATGATGTTAGTAATAATAAATCAAGTAATGATGAAGATGAAAATGATAATAATGATGACAACATTTCTATGTTTGAACTAAATACGTATGATGATTTAAATGAAACTTCGAATGATAATGATCAAAGAGCAATTAAAAACATTGGGAGTACTAAAAAAATTTTTCAAATGTTTTGTACAGCTAATTTAACCAGTTGTTTCCCAAATTTGTATGTAGCATTAAAATTATCAGTCACTCTTCCAATTTCAAGTTGTAGTGTAGAGCGTTCATTCTCAAAGTTAAAACTGATCAAAACTAAACTTCGAACTTCCATGCTACAGGATAGGTTAGAAAACTTGATGAAAATCAGTTGTGAAAAAGACTTAAATCCAATAGTAGACAATATAATTTTATCGCTAGCTGGAAAAAGTTCCAGCTTATGTAAAGCATTAGTGTATTAATGTACTTTGTTAATGTATGTTAAAGTTATATTTTTTTTATGAACAAATGTTCAATTTTTCTTATTGTAAACACATTACACCATTGATTATAATAATTTGTTATTTCTATTCAATTAATATGAATTTATAATATTAAATAATTAAAAATTGATCTGTTATGACATTATGTTATTATTATTTAATATTAAATATGTAAGAAATGAGTTAAAATTTAAACATTTGTATTTAATTACCATTATTACTAATGATCTATAATAATTATATTCATATTTTATATTGAATTTAAACATAATATCTATGTTTGCATAAATAGTACTAATCAAAACTGTAAATTGAGGAATATAAAAATACACAATTTTTTTATAAATACCTATATATATTTCTTATTAGTAATAGTTTATTTGTATGATTCTAAAGTGGGTACCATAATTTTGGATTTTTGCTTGTTATACGTATAACACAGTTTTATGAACTTATTAAGGATATATATATATATATTAATATATTATAACTGCCTTATTGAAAGCAATTAAGATAATTAACTTAAATAGGTATTTAGGTAAGGTGGATGGGTGGGTGGGTGGGTTGTCAATTATGATTTGCCCTACATATATTTTTATACTTCGGCGCCCCTGACCCTTCAATCAGAAATGCTTGTGGTAAAAAACTGTGTGTCTCGTAGAAACCCCAATTTCACTTTGGAAGATATCAAATTAATCATGGATGCAGAGCTTTATCCTAATTTATATAAACTGTTATCATTATCTTTAACAATTCCAATTAGCTCTGCAACATGTGAAAGATCATTCTCAGCAATGAGAAAGATTAAAAATTGGCTTCGAACATCTATGAATCAAGCAGTGGCGGATCTATGGGGGGGGGCGACGTGGCGATCACCCCCCCTTGGGCTTTTTTTTTATTACAGATTTATTTAATATTTTCGATTTATAGATTTACACATTACACAATACATTTTTATAAATTAATAATTATTAATTATTATTTTTTTTTTCTCTTTATGTTTCATGATAACAATGATAACAACGTTTCATGATAATCCACTTTGCGCAGGTCAGATAACTAATGATAAAAATAAAATTTTGCTTTTTAATTTAAGATGAAAATATCTGCATCTAAATTCCGAAATGCTTTGCATGTTTGCTTATTTCTTATTGTTTTTAATTTGTAGATTAAAAACATGGTTGAGATCGCGAATGGGCGAACATAGGCTGACTGGCTTGGCTTTATTGCACACGCATAAAGATATTATTGTAAACATAGAAGAAGTAATTAATAGATTTGCAAATGAAAAAAAAAGAAACGTACAATTATTATTATAATTATACCTATTTTTGAACAATATATTGTTATAGCTATTTAAAACAAATAAAGGTACCTACAATTAATTTTAAGTGTTGTACTTCTTTTTCCATAAATTACTTGAACTACGGTCAAGTCTTCATTGCCGGGGCAACAGCAGGAAATGCTTTTTCTTGGTGGGGGGAGGGGTTGAAAAAATGTATACTGATAATTTTATAGTATACGGATTATACAATTTGATCCGGATTGATATACGGATTTCTGGGGGTGATGACCCCCTCCACCCACCAGGTTTGACCATACTCATCGTACTTGTATATTACTCATGGATATTCCTATTCGAAATTCGCCCCCCCTTTAACCAAGCTTCAGATCCGCCCCTGGAATCAAGATAGATTTACAAATTTGTCATTAATTTATATAGAACGAGATTTATCAAATGAATTGTCCAACGAAAAAATATTAGATACATTTGCAATTTCTAACCGAAGGTTACAATTATAATAATATACTTAATAAATAAATATATATTACATTTATTTACCTAAATGTTGTTATTTTTTCGTACAAATATTTTTAGCTTTATTAATAGATGCATTATAATTTATAATATATTAAATGTGGGAAAGTGGGTGAAAAAAAAATGAAATTGCCATATTGGTACTTGAATGGGGGGGGGGGGGGCAAAGCCCACCACGGGTCTGTTTCATTTAAATATGTTAAGCCCCTCCAAGATAAAAACTGAAATTGCGCCTATGGACTGGTACTTGACCTCAGCACACATTAGTGTGTAAATTTTAGTTTTAGTTAGCCAACCCACCGGGCACAGGAAACGAAGCCCTTCACACAGACTTCAAACTATATCTACAATGAAAACATACAATCAAAAAATCTATCAATCAATTTTTCGACCAACTATATCATGCGAGCAGTTTAGTGCATATTATTGTCATCTAAGCGACAAGCTTACACTCCGTTTTCCGGTTGGCTCAAACTAGGACACCCCCGATCTGTTATTACATCTTAGGTGATAATAATAATAATAATAATGACAAAATATATACCTACCTATATGTTTAATAAAACAGTTCTATCTAATTATTGTTATTATAGTAAGAAATATTTTAAAAATAGTAGGTATCTTAATGACATTAAGTTTAGATGACCTTGTCACGAAAAATTTATATTCACAGGAAAATAATAATAATGAAATATTAGCTATATCTATACAGAAACAATAATTTTTTTTTATTAATTAACCCGCGGCAACTAAGGCCATTGGGTGGTTTTTAACTGTGTGGGGGGAGGATATTGTAGGTTTGAACACGTTTACAAAGTTTGACAGATTTTTTAGTGGGCACCCGTAGGTGTCTGCCATGCCCGGGGGGGGGGGGGATAGCGGCACTTATCTCCGGACCCCGTGACTTGCCCGAAGAAAAATGCCTCCCGCGGTCGAGGTTTTGAACCGGCGTCGGTGCTCGTCGCAACCGACGCCTTAGTCCGCTTGGCCACTACGTCCCCCGAAATAATTATTATATTGCGATCAAAGTTTAATACATATAATTAAATACATTAAAAACTATCTATTTGTGAGTTTCCATGTTAAGATTCCATGATATTATTACTATTTTAATTTATAATTACATTTTAATATTTTATCGAATAAAATGACTTGTTTTTTTTAACAACATTCTAAGAATGGAATTGAAAGTTAATTTAATTCTCGAATAGAATAATTTATCCATTATTACTGTGGCTAATGTAATTCGTTATAATGAGCTGTTATTATGTGTGTGTCTTGAGAAACAAATTTAAAGCAATTTTACATATTATCCACTAGTTATATTGTGCATTCAAATTAAGTAATATATTATTTATTATTATTATTTCTTTTAAATTATAGGAATTATAAACATTTAAACAGGTACTACTTCCAAGAGTACATTATTATTACTACCATACTTACTACATAATAGTATGTAGTATAGGTATGCATTTTACTTTTGTTTTTGTAGTTTAAATATCGTAAATATATTTATGTAAGATCCCAAGGCAGTTCATTAATTTTGGGTTTGGTTATTTTGTAATATTATGGTAATAATATATAAAGGTTGAAATATTAATAGTTTCACTTAGTTTTGTTATTACAAATTCACTTAATGGTATTTCCCAGTGACAGAATATAATAATATAATATACCCACAGATACCAATACACCACAATACAAAGTTCTACTACCTACTTATAAGTTATGTGAATTCATTAGCCATTATAGGTACATAAATACACTTCACCAGCATCGCTGAGGAAGGTGTATCATTCCCCCGTGCGAGCGCAGGTTTAAAGTAGTAAAAATTTTTATTAATAAACGATGCTGCATGGGGGCCAAGCAATGTGAAAACAGTTTACAGTACGGCCCTCATGTAGTGGTTTCACTTGGAAAAAAAAAAGCTACATTAACACAAAACCGCATTATGTACATTGTACATACATATTTTATATTAGTATACATGTAACATTGTAACTACTCATTAACTTAATTTGTCTTAACTTACATCGTGTTCTTGATCTTTGTTATAAATATTTTATAATTAGTTATAAATTATAATTAATAAATAACTATGCACATACTTAAATGTTCAAAATTAATATTTTCTGGAATGAACAAATATGTATTTAAGTAGATATAATTTATTTAAATTATAAACACTCTAAGGGCCGTTCTTACAATGTCCGGTTAAGTGTCGGTTAACTTTAACCGGACATCGTAAGAACGGCCCTAAATATTTTTTCTCGATGCAGATTTGTATCATAAATGGTTTTATAGTTTACTTTTCTATTTTGGGAGGAGTTAAAAGTTTTTAAAACAGAGAAATGTAAGTTGCACCTGAACAATTTCTAAGAGCATTCTATTTTATTGAAAGCTTTATGGTAATATAATAACAAATATATTATAGCATTGTAGTATTGTACATTTATACAGCAGTCATCATCAATCAAATTTGCTTATTGTTTCCATGAACAAATTCTAAGTACCTATCTTGTATTAATAAAAACATACAAAATGATATTTTATGAGTATTTGTTGGATTTTTGGGTAACATATAAAATAACTAATACAGTTAGGACGAGTCTGCCAACTTTAAAAGTGTAGTAGAAAATTTAATAATGTGATATTATTTCATTATTAAATTTAATATAATATGGGTTGGTCTTGGCTTTTAGATCAAATCAAGTAGGTAGAGCGTCGATAGTACAAATTACGTAGAAGCAAATAATTATTGAATTCTTGAAGTTGAAGTACTAAACAATATGTGATCAATACTGATCATCTTCTAGAAACTTAAAAACTTATATCTGTATTCTGTAAGTACCACCGTTGTGTGTAATATGGTTTGCCATATATTATTTTTAATGGAACGTTTAACAAAAATACTTATTAATAATTGTATTATAATAAATGTAATGAATTTTATTGTACAGTGTCTACTGTCTATGTCCTATTTTACCTGGTTAATTTATATTTTAAAACACCAATAATCGCCGGTTAAAAAATTCATATCGTTAAAAACTGTGCAGAATAGTACCTCATGCCGAATACGTTATTACGTAATACTATTATAAATTTGAATCAATCTACAAAATGTATTAAAAAAAACATTAAAGATGTAAAACATTTATTGAATAATATTATAGTACCTAGTAAATAATGAATATATTATCTACTCAACCATTAAAATGTCAATATTCAGTATATTCTTAATAGGTATAAGCAAAGGTCAAAGCTACAATAATTAAATTATTAAACTATAAGGAACATCAGAGTAGACTGTGATGGTTATTATCATAATGTAAACAATTCATCGTAACTCATACTTTATAATGCTAATATTCACGTAAATTAATATTGATATACGATTTTCAGGTTTTAATTGTAGCGCACGATTAATCTTGTATTCAACTATTAGGTATATTCCCACAATATTTTTCGATACGTTTAGGTGGAATAATGAAAACAATTAATAAATGACATATTTTACGTAGCGTTATATCAAATTTATAATTGATATAAAAGAAGGTCACATTAAAGTGTTAAACTTACAGAGCACTCCATGTGGTTGAATACTAGACAAAATGATTACAGATATCACAAACTGAAAAAAGCCCATTTTGTTACGGAATAGTAAATATAATATCCAATATGGCAATATCCATACAAATAATGTCCACTTGAGTGATTTTAACATAGATACATTTTCAGAGACGTTGTCGGAATTTCTGCACCCCAGTGGTATTTTATATTCACCCTCTTCCCCATACTTATAAATGTAAATTAATGACAATAAAATTAATTTATACATACTATCTAATGATAAATAAGCAATATAAAACCTTATAAAAAAAATATATACACATTTAAGGAAAACATAATCACAGCACTCAGTAACTGAGTCAGGATACAAGACGTGCTTTTTTGTTCGTCATTACGTGCCTGTTAATGAGTTCAATAAAAAAAAAGTTGTCCAACAAGATTGCAATTTCGTTGCAAAAAATATAAAAGTAAATAGGTACACCGGTATATACAAATATAAAAAGTGTCAGCCATAGGCGGAGCTAGGTGGGGGCTTGGGGGAGCTAAGCCCCCCCAAGTTTTAGATTAGCCCCCCAAATGTATACCAAAGTTACGTACCTACAGTTTAATAGTTTTATATCAGTATATACATAAGAGTTGATAGTGCCGTCGTGATAGCGTCGTCTTGTCCCGCTGTGCCTTGTGGTGTGCAGTGTTGCCAAAAAAAAATAACAAATATAAGTTGAAAACCTGCTAGATGAAGAATTTGATAGCTAGACCGCTATTAAAAAATGCTAGGTCTAGCTATAAAATGGCTAGTTCGGCAACACTGGTGTGCGCCAATCATACACGCACGCACGCACTGCTTTCGTTGTTGGAAGTGCTGCGCGGCTGTGGTATTGCATGGCTATTTATAGTTTATAATATTTACGTTTAAACAATTATTATTATTGAATATTGTTATCAATCTTGAATATTGTAGATAGTAAATTGTCTATATAATTGATCATGATTGTTTACATAATAATATTATTATTTAATTTTAACATCAGTGACAATTCAGTGTTTGTGCGTGCGTGATACACTGATACTTGAATATTGAGTAATAAAGTAATAAATAACCTACAAAATAGTACAAATAGGTACGTGCAAAGTGCAAACGTAATATTATTTCATTGGGAATAAATATGAAACGCCTCGATATCAGAACATTTTTCAGTAGTTCTACAAAAAATATTTCAACAAATATTGAAACTGAACCGTCTGAACCGACTGAACCAATAGAAAATCCAGAAAACAATGACGGTAACAATTCTTTATGTTTAAATAAATCTAAAAATGAAAATAGTAATCCAGTAATAGATTTAGGAAGTTTAGAGTCAGGCCCAAAACAACCAATTTTGTCATATCCATTAAAAAAAATAGGAAAACAGAATCGTTCATTTTCTAGTAAATACTATGAAAAATACTTCTGGATTGAATATAGTGTACATCAAGATTCCTTATTTTGTTTTGTATGTAGACATTTTGATAATTTAAATACATCAGAAGACATTTTTAAAAAAATTGGTTTTAATAATTGGAAAAAATTAAGTGATAAATTAGAAAAACATTCTAACTGTAAAAGCCATTGTAGTAGCATAGAAAAATACACACAATACAAACAATCAAAAATCCATGGAAATGTCCATACTCAACTTTCTGATCAATTTAAAACAGACATTTTAAATAATCAGATGTATATACAAAAGATTATTGATATTATTTTATACTTGGCTAGACAGGGACTAGCTTTAAGAGGACACAATGAAAAACAAGAAAGTTCTAATAAAGGAAATTTTTTAGAACTATGTGAACTATTTTGTAAATTTGACAACAATTTTAATGTAAAATATCATGCATATTTATCATATACTAGCCATGATATCCAAAATGAAATTCTTAATATTGTATCCAATTCAACTATAAAAGTCATAACAAATGAAATTAGAAAATGTGGAAAGTATTCATTAATGTGTGATGAAGCTCGTTCATTTAAAGAAGAACAATTGAGTTTGTGTGTGAGATATTGTAATGGATTTGAAATATGTGAACGTTTTATAAAATTTATTGATTGCTCTCAGTCAAGGGATGCAGAAAGTTTAAAAAATATTATTATAAATGAACTAAAACAATTAGAAATAGCTGACATACCCATTGTTGCACAAACATATGACGGTGCTAGTGTGATGTCAGGCGCAGTTGGAGGACTACAGACTAAGATTAGAGAAAAGTATCCAACTGCTGTATACTTTCACTGTGCAGCACATAAGCTAGCCTTGGTGGTCACTGACACATGTAAAAATATAAGAAGTTCAGTAACTTTTTTTAATTTATTAGAATCACTTTATATTCACTTTTCTCAACCATTCAACCACAGCACATTTATTTTGATGCAAAAAAAATTGGGGTTAAAACCACTTAAACTTACACAGCTAAGTACTACTAGATGGGCATGTAGGTACAAAAATTGCAATAACGTTAAAATGAATTACGAATCCATAATAAATACATTAGAAGAAGAAATTAATAATAACAAAAATAAATATGCTATTGAAGCTGTTGGTCTTTTAAAAGGAATTAAAAAAGCACAATTTATTTTTAATTTATTTGTATTTCATGACATTTTATTAACTATCGACTTATTAAGTCAAACTTTACAAAAAAAAAATATGACATTGGGCCAAGCAACTTCTGCAATTAATGGTGTAATATCAACATTACAAGACAAAAGGTCTGATAAAAGTTTTAAACTATTGTGGGATGATATTACTAATTTTTCAAAAAAATTTGGAATTTGTTTGAATAATGAAGAGTCGTCGAAAAAAAGGAAACCAGTTGATAATCAACGTTTGAACAATTCTCTAGTGACTTCAACAATTGGATCTCGTGAGGACAATTTAACAGGTGAAAAATATTGGAAAGCCAATGTTTATAACACAATCATTGATAATATAACTAATAGAATGAAAACTAGGTTTTCTGATGAAAGCCAAAAATTGGCAAAATCAATTGATAACTTCTTTATTCTTGATTTTGATGGTTCATTAGAATTCATTGAATATTATAGTCATAACTTAAAAATAAAAATGGATGTTTTAAAAGCTGAAATGATGATTGTCAATAATTATTTAAATTCTCAAATCAAAAATTGGACTATTCAAGATTTACTATCAACCGTTACATTAGAATTGTATCCTAATTTGCACAATTTGTTACAAGTTGCACTAAGTATACCTGTAAGCTCAGCTTCATGTGAGCGGTCCTTCTCAGCAATGAGAAGGATTAAAAATTGGTTAAGGACTTCTATGATTCAAAATCGATTCAGTAATTTGGCCATAATACACATAGAAAATGAATTAGTCAAGACATCAATTGAATCAAAACAGATTCTTGAAGAATTTGTCAAATGTGGTTCAAGAAGAATTCAGTTAACACTTTGACAGTGTTAAATAATCAATTATAATGATCAATTTTTAAATTTTTTTCTGTATTTGTATTAATATTGTAAATTTTAATAGTAATATAGCATGCAATACATTTATATATTTTAGTCTATTTGAAATTTGTTCATATTTGTATTAAGATATATTAAGATTATTTCAAACTACATAGGTTAAAATATATAATTAAAATAATCGGGGCTTGAGCCCCCCCAACTAAATTTATCAAGCTCCGCCTATGGTGTCAGCCAGGAAGGTCGCCTCCAGAAATCCCCTATAATTTACGTTTCTGGTCTCCGAGTGGCGAGTATAAATAATACGAGGTTGTTTTTTTTTTGGACCGTTGTTATGCAAAACTATTCATTTATTCTGCAAGATCTGATTTTCAGCATTTTTAACCAGACTTTCAAGTTTAAAGAATATGTTTAAAGGAAAATCATAATGTTTTAAATACTGCATTTATAACGAGTTGCCGATCACGTGATTATATTTTCATCAAGGTCTTATTTGGATTTGACAAACCTTTACCATAAGCCCTAAATAACATCTACATTACGCGCCAAACTACAATACATTTAAATTGTAAGTCACGCTTATAGTTTATAGGCATAATAGCAGAGCAATGATATAATGCATATAGGTAGAGAGATATCTTACGTCACTGATGTGCGTTTATTGCCTCCATGACGCGCCTTCCTCGGAAAACGTGCAGTGACGCAGGCCGGAAGTGATAGGGTTATAATGTTATGCCTACTCACAAGTGGGTAACCGCTTTAATTTTTTCACCGTCAGTTGGTATTGTGTCAGCATTTAGCTTAGATCATATTATACTATGGACATAGGCGTGACTAGACTTCGTCGGCAGGGGCAGCCTAGCTAATAAACGGCGCTACCTTATTAATGAACTAAAAAAAGCCCTATACACCCAATTCAATAGCCTATGGATGTAGCCACAGCGTTATTATTTTGTTGCCGATATTTGCGACGAGTCTCCAAATTATAGGTGATCGATGTGCGCACTCGCTATGCAACCCCTCGCATAGTTATCCATAGGTTACTATAACAGAATTATTCTATGTCTTACTATCTTATAGTTCGTGATTAATACTTATGTTATTCTGGTAATTATTAAACTATTGCGCATAGCTTTTATCGCGGGCCCGGCGTGGTGACTGAAAAAAATATTTTCGTAAAAGAGTGACCGTAAGATGTTATTATTATTTTTGTTATTTACAGTCTAACCAGTTGTCAAAGAATAAATAAGTCTCAAATAAAATATTTAAGTAAGGTGTTTATTTACCATTAGGTACCAACAAACAAACTAATTTTCTTTTCGGTCGTCGCGCTCAAAAAGTGTAACTTGAATTAATATCATACAAAAATAAATAATTATAATTACATGATACCCGAGTGCCTCAAACTTTTTTTTTATGCTATAACGGTATACATTATTATTATTATTATTATTATTAATACTAGGTACTATGTTTTTCAATGTAATATTATATTCAAGATATAATAATATTATGATGATTTGATGATAAATACGTGTCCCGCATACGCGTATCGAACGCCTAACGCATCATTTTTTTGTATTGATTTAATGCGCTGTGGCTCCCTCCATATTCCATAGTATAATATTATGATCTAAAGTATTAAGTCAGTCAAATTGTATTCCGATTGGACATTTTTTTTGTAGGTACCGTGTAATGGCTAACCAAGTTGCAACAGAGTATACAAAGAATTTACTACAGCTCAACTTTTAAACCAACGCGGTTTGTGGTTACCAGTTGTAATGATATAGTTACCACGCCCACGCACAACACGATACACATTAAACGACGTGGCAGTCAGTCAAAGGTTCGTTTCTGCTTGTCCTTCGTTTAGGTTAAGATTCGCTGTGATCTAATATCACCCTCGAGAGCGTACCTACCACAATAGGACAGCCAGGACAGGTGTCTCTGATTTGTGGCCAGTGATGTGGAAAGTGAGTTGAGGCTTACAGTGGGTTTCTGTAGTACCGACAGTATTTTTCGAGTTTTGGAGATACAGTTTTGAGCAAGTCGTTTACTAGTTTGAGCGAACAACCTAATACCTAGTTAGCTAAACTGGTAACCAGATTGCTCAAAACTGCATCGCCAAGACACACTCATTATAATAATTCAATTTTCAATAACGAAGCGTCGACGAGAGTGGCCGTTGTACTATTATGCTCGAGCCACACGATGCGTTTCTCCTTGGGAAATATGAATACGGAATTGCCGGATGTGACAATTAAAAAATGTATTTATTTATGTACAAATGTTTTTGTCGAAATACTAAAAATACGAAATATTAATATTTATTATACCACATGTGACTTACATCACGGCCTGACATAACACAGTCAAAGTTATACTTAGAATATACTCTGTTCCACATAAGAGTAAACCACTCGGCTGACCAAAACACGTTTTTTCAGCGCATTCCCACCACAATCCGGACATCGGTGAGAGTCTTAACACGGGCGCCCGACGGTCGGCGATGACTGTCCGCCAATCACAGAACGCATAGCCTTCGAATGGGGGGGGGAGGTCAGGTACTGTTCTGCGGGTCAGTCTGCGTGAGCGAAAGCGGTTCACTCTTATGTGGAACAGAGTATAGATTGCGAGATCTCGTCTGCTGGTTGCGGATAGCAGGTGTCCTTTTGTATCGCTTTTTGTATTTTGAAAGGCTGGCCGTCTTCGCTCAGAATCATTTTTGGGACGCAATGATAAAATTGTACACATACATTTACAGTCACTATTACCTAATGACGAAATGCACTTGACGTCTTGACGCCTACAACTGTACAGCATAGCGGCTAGGTACTTAATTTTCTCTTTTTTGTATTTCGTTATTAGTCATTTTTCGATAGAGAAACATCAAGTATTTGTAAACTTTCATCACCGCGGTGGAAAGAAAATCCAACCGGCTTCGGATATTAAACTTTCAGCGTTTAATTTTAATTTCAATTTATAAATATTTTATTATAATATATTATAAATTTATAACCAATGGTAATGTGTAAAAAATTGCGACCAAAAAATTTATATTATGCAATATTTCTACTAATCATAATAATACAATTAAGTAACCAATGGCAATTGTTCAAATAAACAAAAAAATATATTCGATTTGTGTGAACCAAAATAAAATTCATGTTTGAGGTACCCTTGAGATACCTACTTAAGAAAAATACGCTATAAAGTACCTATAACTACACTCAAAGATACTCAAGGAATCTGTTGATATAACTTTTACCTTAATCAAGTCGTTCAAAGGTTACACTATTAATAAAGGAATACACTCAACAATTAAATACCTAAATAAAGATTAAAGACTGACTACATAGATGGTAGGTAAATAAATATGTCAATAATGATTCTAATATTTCAAAAGCATCAATAAATATTAAAACAATTGCAAATATGTAATCTTATATATATATATATAATATGCTACCAGCTATATGCCTAATTGTACTATGAAGATGATTGATGATAAATTATACATCACATAAAAATTCCAATGTTATGAAAATAAATGATCTGAATCATGTTTTTGCATTTTTAGATGTGATAAAAAAATCAATTTGACGATAACTTTACACATAAAATAATAAAGTAAATTTCAAAGTACGTTTTCGGTATGAGACTGGATAAGTTATTAGGTACCATTTGTATGGTTATTTTTAAACCGGTTCAATGACCTTGGCACACAAATTACATCAATATGACTATTAACAGTTTTATTCAGTGAATTAACGAGTTTTGATCATAAGCCAATAATTTAATAACCATCCATCTGTTGGTATCAACTTTTTTTTCTCTTTTTACTACCCAATATTCACAAAATAAATATCGTCCTTTGAGGTCAAAACTAGAAAAAATAAATCGCAAATATTTGCACCTTGAAAAATATGTTGTAATCTACTTTGGTCAATGATTGGTCGAGCTTTCATCACTAACATAATTTAACACTATTTAAAAATGTAAAACCTCGATACTTTATACTCGTAATTAATTTATTAAGCCAAAGGACAAATACAACATTGGGTTATTTATTGATAAATCATAAATCTTTTTTGATCCTTCAGGTATATTTTTCAATTCTACAAACAATCCAACAGTAAAATATGATGTCAAATTGCCAAAATAAATCCAAGAACACCACATTGACCGTTAGTAAAAATCTCTAACTTAATTAAAACATCGAACGTTTGTACAAATTATTTTTACTTATCGTCAAGTTGCTATAAGTTGTTACACAATGTATTGAAAGCAATTTTTAAGAATAAATAAGTATCAATATTTGTTAACTCATCATTAAACTCGAGATGATAATATTTTAAGCTTTATTTCTTGCAAATTCTTTGACGTTCAATGTTTTTTTACTCGGAATATATAGTCATATTTTCGCCTACTATAGTGTACTTAAAAATCATTAAAATGGTCTTTGGTTATTATTATTTATTACCAATAAACATTCTAGCTTCCCTTCGAGTGAATTCTAATGTGCGATTGTAAACCAGCGAAATCTGATAAAATAATTTTGATTCCATTTTAATTTCAATTTATAACGACAAACGAAACAGATTATCCTTTTTATATTTTACGTACTATGTATACATTGTCTAGATTACTATTATACATACCTATAGGTGTAAAAACAAATTGTATTGTATTAGATTATACGATTAACAATTAGGTGTCAAAGGTGGATGAGCCATGAATAAATATCTATAATTTTGTTAAAATTAATCCAACCAAAATGTCAATTTATGAATAATAAAAAATTACTCTCCTCGTTGACGCGTTAAGATTTGTATATATTTGATTTGTATAATTCATTAAGGCGGCTCTAAACGATTGGATTTTTCATGCATTTAGACCAATAAGCTGGCGAAAAATACACATACTTCTAGTAGTCAAATTTTAATTTTGAATACTTATTTGGATTCGTTAGCCTCTTTTCTATGATCTGTAGGAAAAACTTTTTCATCTTTTTGTCTAGTTAGCACTTAAAAGTGCAAGTTAAATTTGAGAAATCAAGCAGTCATTTGGAACCGTAATATACGTAAATTATCTAAAATATCCAAGATCGGTTTCCTACAAATCATAGAAAAGAGGCTGACGAATTCAAATAATTTTTCAAAATTGAAATTGGACTACTAGAAGTATGTGTAATTTTCGCCAGCTTATTAGCATTTTTCACTGTTGTGAGTATACAAAAATATTTTTCGAGAGTGATTACGTTGACCTGTGCATGCGCGTACGTGTGCTATTGAACCGTGTGCCCGCAGCCGGGCGATATAAAATCTATTGTTATCGAGTTCGAATTTCTTCGAATTTCACACTAATAATCATTTACGACTAACACATAGATTACGGGCGCCGACGACAAGATTAGAAATTGCCTAAATTGTTCCCCTTAAATAATAGCCACTAAGAGCCGCCTTAATTAAAAGTTTAATAATTTATAATTTATACAAAGATTTCCAAAAATGTACATACCTACTAAAATATAGTTATGGAATCATCAAAAGGTATTAATGTTAAGAGTTACACGGTACTCTGCATATTACTTTTCAATACGTTGCGCCAGTATTCATAATTCTCAAATGCAAATTTTGTCATCTAAGGGTATAATTAATTTAGAATTTTGGATAAGTACTTCACCTACCTGGCAAGTCCACAATATTTATTTAGGTACTTCTCATCAAATTGGAAAATAAACTGATATTAATTATAAACAACAGATAAATGCTTTTATTGTGTCCCTGATTCACACATACATGTATATATATATATATAAATTATATACACGTTATTAGAACAAACTTATTTAATACATCTTATAGAAATATACAGAACTTATTTCCTGAGAGTGACAATAAATTAATCACGAGAGTCTCTTGAGTGTTGGTACCTACTATTTTTTGGGTCAATAAATCATAAATGAATGTTTGCTGCACAAATATAAATTTTTCTAGAAACTAAAACTAATCGTATGTCTTGGTTGATGGCATACGATATGTCGATAATACATAATCGATGTACAAACAGGCACCTCAATGTCTAAACTTCCAAAACTAAGGACACATAGAAACATACTGCAGCAGCTACAACAAATGCCTCCACTGCGGGAGCCTGCGTCGAAAATCATCGACCCTGTAGGTATTAGGTACCATACGTCACGACATCCCCTCTAAATTTGCATTATACAATGGTAATCACTCCACCAACTACCGTGGATGTTAAATTTTCAAAAAACTTACAGCAACTCGGAAAACAACTACCACGCCCTGCGAAAACGAAAACTTAAACAAAATTAAAGAAAATTAAAATCGGAATACCAATGCTCTGTGTCAAACCCGCCCTTACAACAGCACCTCAATATACCTCATACTCAAATTATATATTTAGATAATATCCAAACTTATTCTCAGTGTACAAAATTAAATAAAAACCAGATTCACGCAAATACAAATTAATAGGAATAACAATAAAAGCGAAAACCTAGCATCCAAAATGACCTCCTTCATAATTTAAAACCTTTGTATAAATTATAAACCCACTTTTCTCAATTTTAATCACAGTCACCAATAACATTTTACTATTTTACTATTCAACTATTATATTTTACGAAACTCTCACATAGTCAAAAATCAAATAAATAATTATAAATCAAGTTATATATTACACAATATTATTTCCATATCGTTTGATCAACCTTTTTTTAAACAGATTATTAAGTTTTTTTTGTAAATATAACTTAGTATAAAATTGTATATTCAATGTTTTACTTAATTCGAACTATCTACCTCCCAAGGCCCCAACACGGGCATGTTGTTACCTACTATTATTGTGTACACATATTTTGTAAAACATTATTTATTTTTGCTAAATGAAATAATATCATATTATGAGTACATCATAATATAAACTCACCTACAAACAGATCATTCTATTAATGGATAAAATCATAAAAAAATAAAAAATGAAAACAATATCTATAAATAGAGGAGCTGTTGGTGAACGGTTTCCCCACTTATGCCCCTCATGCCTTTTGTATTATTATTATATTGTATAACATATAGACTTATTATGCTGTTATCGATCGAATAAAATCATTAAAAACCATAAAATTTACTTATTCATAAAAGCCGGGCATAAATGTATTCAGTTTTTGCAAGAAATAATATTGACATTTTATAATGTACTAGGTAATATGTATACCAATAATATAAATAACTTTTCCTTATTATTGTTATGTCTGTCTCGGAACACTGTTTGCCTATAATATTTTTCAAACTACAAGTCTGGCATGGTTTAAAGCAGACCCCATTAAAACCTAACAAATTTAAAATAAATATATACAATGTACACGAATGCATAAGCTTGGAATAATAACACAAATATATACTTTTAACTTTTAAGTTTTGAGAGATTTATATAAAAAAAAATTAACATTAAACACGAAACAACGGTTTATAAGTACATCAAAAATATTATCTACGCCCAGAATACAATTCCTAGTATTATCCTAGTATAACTTTTTGTTTCATGGTCATGGAATTAAAATTTCATAAACCAGTGAAAATGAAAATAAATAAAAAAAATACTTTTTCAATGAATAATACATTTTAAGTTAAAAACAATCTCGAATTGCGTTGAAAATTCCTTGTATAACTTGTTTTAATAAAACGGCATAACAGCAGCTGACAAGGAAACCTTTAATAAGTCACGTTATTGAGCTTTCTAAAAAGAGAAGAATATTATTTACAAAAAAAGCTCTTTCGATCGACAATATATTTTTATCTTTTATAATATAACATACAATTTTAAGTATCCATCTATATATGATATAGTTTTAAATTCAAAGCGCTGAAGTTCAATCGTTTTCCAGTCAACGTCAAACCATTATAACATTATTAATCAATTCTCCTCAACGCTATGATAAAGAAATTCCAGTAACATATTAAATTGGTATTTGGTTATATATATATATACAAAACTCAAAAAGAAAGAGTTGAACATTTTTTTTTTGTGAAATTCGTTTTACGAAAACTTCTCTTTTGAGACTGACAAACTTTTGAATAAAACTTTAGAAGCGAAATCAAATTTTAAATTATATTTAAAAGTCTATTTACGATCATTTTTTTCTAACTCAACCTAACCTCCTAACTTAACTTTAAAATACTTTTCGTTAATTATAGTAACGTCACAATCAATATTAAATATTTAATATTTAAATTATTATTTTAAAATAATAATTGCATAATTAATCACTATAATATAATTATGATGGAATATTGTATAAGGTAATTGTAATATAAATACTGCAACGTGTCCACACTAACGATCTCTCTTATAAAGTATATAACCATTCAAATATTTTATTAAATTTCATTTCACATGACGTGCATATACAATAATTAAATTTAATCACATTTTAAAAATCATTTGTTAATAGTTAGAGTTTAGAGTTTATATAGGTAGGTAAGTATATACGGTGGCAAATGTTTTTGATTAAAGAGTAGTTCACGATAAATCGAAATAGTTTAGGAGGTATAGGTATACCTATTTACTTCAAGATAATTTTATTATTAGAGTTAATTCAATAACAACGATACATTAGCATAAACAATTTAACTCTAAAGTTCTGAAATGAAGAGCTGTTGTTTTCACGGCCAAGGTTATTCGTGTAGGTACTCACGTGAATCATATCATACTGTCAAGGTTGGGGATTTCCTCTTGTAATACGTTCGATAACGATTTACGACCAGGAAAATGAGTTTTATTTTATATGAGTACTTTAAAGCTGAGGAGCAATTTGACAAAATAATAAAAAAATTAAAATAAAAATATTTTTCCTTTAATAATATGCTTTTGTATCTATAACAAAAAATATATGTCGATTCAATGATAATGAAAGAAAAAAATTGAGAGCATATAATTTTAAAAAAGATGAACATTCCGCTCCGACTGATTTTTACTTTGTAAAATTCTCGCATCAATGAACACATAATTTACAATTTTCCAGCATAACTGAACTATATTTTTAGAAGGTGCAGGGTGGGTAAAAAGTAAGATATTACTTATAATAAGCTCCCCACATAATATGCTGTTAACAAGTACACTACGTGAAGTATTTTTTATTTTTCCATATGGGCTCATACAATTCAAATGTGGGACTGTGCCAAACCAACTCAAATCCATATCATAATAATAGCCTTCTTTCCAGTCCATCACTTTCTGTCTTGTCATCTACGCACCTTGGTAGTTATCCAAATCCACGCTCCTCAACGGTTTAAAACTCAAAACAGCAGTACTATCTAGCCCTACATCAAACGTCCAATAGTTCCACCTCAAAATATAAGTAGGACAATTACATAATATGGTACATATTTTTTTTTTATCCAATGAAGACATTTGGATTTTCAGTGTCCGTCGAGGGTGTGATTTTACAAAATGGGTATGCGTTATAATATATTGTATAAGTTTTATACATTACGCATATATAAACACACAATATGAACTCGCTAGCTCAAACAACACAAACAATAATTTATTGATTGATGGTAAAATTATAGTTTGATAACCTGTTATTACCTTGATCCGTTCAAACCGAAGGAAAAATAGCTATCGTTATCTACTGTATAGGTCGTTTTATGATCGATGACGATATTGAACCGTAGCTATAGTTTGTTCAACGACACGAAAAAAAGCTCAAAATATTTCGTATAACGTCTTTTATCCGTAGTTTTTTAACTTAATAATATACCTACCAATACTAAAACCTATACAAAATCAATTTTACTGTACTGTAAAATGAATATTTACGCAGTTTACATAATATTTGGTGTCAAGAATTTAAAAATATATTCACTTTTGATCTATATTCCAGTTTTTTCCAATATTATAGGTACCAATTAATTATTTGTATTGCATAACATATTATAATACCTATAAAATATATTGTGCTGTATATCATCAGAAAAATGTATGCTTAAAGTGTGAACTCAAGTTGATATTTTTATTTTTTTTTTTAATTACCCAATATTATTTGGGACTTATTGTGTAATAGGATTAAACAAGATTTTGTGTTTTCATTTAAAAATAAGGGTTTTTTTTTATAAAGTAATCCACAAAACTAAACAAGAACAATTGTAGTAAATTGTATAATTACAATTTATATTCGTCTAATTTGTTGATGCATCAATAATATCATCTAATAAGTAATGACATTAGTTAAAGCGAAAGTGGTCTTGATGTAGGTAGGTAGTTGTTGTGGCGACGGGGAAAATAAATAACGCTATGGATATGTATTGTACCTAATACATATTTTAGAATATGTAATATATTATTATGGGTTTTTTTTTTTTATAAATAAAACTTGATTAAAAACAATGCTGTGGAGACTTTTAAAACGATATTGTGATTTAGATTGGCTATAAAAAATAAAACCAAGAAACGTACCTATACAAAACATGATTTTACAATTTTACATATCTATATACCTACATTTATATTAGTATTAACTATTGTAATCCACCATAATTATCTTATTCAATTTTATTTTCGCAACAGTAAATTTGTACAGAAATTGAACAGTTGTATTGCTGGGAAAGAGCAAGTGCAGTGGTTTTCTTTTGCCTACTGTTTTAGGGAGCAGTCGGCACCAAGTTTTAACCGACGACGGAGCTTGACAACACTGCCACCGCATAATCACCCTCGGCCATGCTGTTCCCGCATAAGAATACAACCACAAAACAATTTTGTGACATTTTTGAAGAGCAAAGTTTATACAAAAGAACATTTCCCTACTTAGAGCGTGTTGCGGGTTTATTGTACCTGCGGGTACGGATATTGTATTATCAAATGTTCAAAAGTTTTACAATATCAAAAAATAATATAGTATAGTTACCATGCACATGATAATGAACAAATATTTGTATTATTTAAAGTTTAGCAGATAATCCAAACTTTAAAATAAATAAATAAGCCACGTGTCTTCTAATAAGTAAAAAATGTTGCTACAATATGTTATTCATATACCATATTGCATATTAGTACACAGTATACTACCTAAATAGTTTAGTACATATTATTGAATTTTAATAGAATAATATTATTATTATTTATTCTATATAATAGATACATTTAAATTTATCATAAGATACCTAATTATTTTTTTATTATCCAATTAACGTGTCAAATGTATGTACAAACAACAATACTATATTAATATGTTCTAATAATAAACTTATTTACATTTTTTATGAGTATCTCCTAGGGTTGGATCGTGGATGATATTTTGTTTTGTATAAATATGTCATGTCCTTGGTTAAATCATTTTTTAAACTATTGTGTCATCGTCGGAAATCAGGCTCTGAGGGCCCCAGTGAGGGTTGGGGCTCTGTGGGCTTAGCCCATCTAAAAGTTACCCTTTCCCCTCAATATTTGTTTGGAAATTTATTAAAACATGTATATGTCAATATCATAATATTTTATCGCTTTCAAACGTAGTATAATAACATAAACCTACATATTATTATATTAAGTACTTATTACTCTCAAACCAAGATCATAAAATACCTGTATAGGTACTCCACATAACTTGAGATTATTGTACGGCCGCCGTCGGCCGCACCCTGGTCAGGTACAGTAATCATTTAATTTTTTTGTATTCCAACTTTGGGTTTTGTGTAAACTGACCCGAAATGTATCACGTTCGGGTACATTAATAACATCCTCACAAATAAATAAAATGTTTAAAAAAAACCTTAGAAGAATGTTTAGTATGTCCAATACGCCGCATATTACATAACATACATATACGGTCGACTATCGATAACTCGAATCTCAAGGGGAATAAAAATTAATTCGATTTATTTTATTTTTCTAGTCGTATACCTCAAACACAATTTACAAACACTTCAAGGGGCGAGTTCGAGTTTTCGAGGTTTTCGAGTTATCAATATTCAAGACTCGAATGTATAACATAATGACGTATCATATCATATGAACCCGTTCACACACGACTAAAACAATAATATTATTATGCACAGATATGCACGTTCAATTCTAAACATAGGTATGGGCAAAGAAAACAACGGCTCTATTACTTTAATATCGTTTTATTCAATGAAATAGGTAAGTACTAGACATCGACTATAGCTGTTTGACTTCACGGCCCACAGAGCCGGTTTATCTCGCACGATGCCTTGTGATTTATTTTATAGGCACATCATCATCGTCTGATCGGAATCATGTGAAAGTTTGCAGGTAATAGGTACGTAGGCTAACATTATAGTAACATAACAACAATAATATTTAGCATTAAATGCCTGTTATTTGTTTTAATTTTTAAAATAAGGTGATATTGTATTATGTTGAAAATAATGTTTGACTCGTAAAAAATGTCGTTTTAACCTGGCAAGTTTGACATAATAATAATAATAATATGCATAACTGCATAAGATAATTGGCCGTCGTGTGTGTGGGGACCCTCAGACCGTATCTGTTTGGTGACTATCAGTCGGTATAATTACGGTAGAAGGGATGTTTTGAATCATCCAATTATCAGCTATGTGTGAAAAAAAAATAATGTATTTCTACCGAAATTGTTTTTTACAGTTTTTCCACACTAGAACATAAATAATAAACACGAGGTGGGTAATTTACGACATGAAATAATAATCGACACAATGAACTGGATTTGACGGCCGTGACGTCACACACGCACAGCGGTTTTTCGATCCGACAAATATTCGACCATTTTTAATGACATTATTACGCTATAACCAATATATAACTAAATCTAATTTCTAGATTTTGCCACACTTTTTTCTATATCGCTCGACATAATAGATGGGATTATAGTATGAGGTATAGGTATACCTATACCAATAGTATATCTACTTGCAACGTGTTTTGGCGATCTTGTATATAAATTCGGGGTATTTTGTGAAAACAACAATAAAGTTAAAACACTTTTTATGTATTTTATTTTATCGCTATCTCGTGCCCACGTGGATTCGGTACGAGGGGACAATAAAAAAATAATAACGAATTGTCAAACAAGGAGATTAGACTCTGGCTGTGCACCTTAGTACATAATAATATTACACATTATATGGGAATAATAATAATTCAGAGTGATGAACGACGTGGAAACATAACATTATCCCAGCTGATATTCTCGGGACAACTCTTACACGCGGTTGTTACATTTAGTATAGGTAGGTAACGTGCAAGCTGTTAACAAACCGCACAGAGTTTGAATCTAAGTTATAGTGGTTACATGTGGTTGCTATATTGCGGTTGTTATTTTAAATTTAATTCATAATTTCATCGTATTATTATGAATAATTCATTATTTCGGTGAGTAAGAAACCTATAAAAAAAAACCGTCGTCTTCTCGAGGAATGGAGATTTTTTTTTCGTTTTGTTTTGTTTTGGAAAACCTTGTTATACGTACAAAATTATTACACAAATGTACTAAACTAATTTTGTTTCTGCATGTGTACATCACAACTGAACGTATATCACAATATATATATATTATTATTTTATGTTTTCGTTTCATTTATTCCAAGTTTGTTCGCACGTTTGGGTATCTTTTTTTACAGTAATTAGTATACACAGCTGTAAATAATAAACTTTTCCATCCATTACTATACTACGATTTGTTTTCATATACAGTGCTCATACTGTTTAATTACATGTCAAAATGGGGCACAACGGTTAAGAAGTATATCTAACGATCGTCTACACTTTATCAGTTTGAACTTTTAGTATTCCACGGACGAGTATTTTTTTTTTTTTTATAAGATATTAAGAAATCTAATGAAAAAAAAATGTTAATTATATATCCTTTTTTTTTAGTATGTAAATTACATTTTTTCAGTTATTTAAGTGATTTCAAAGAAGATTTTTTTTTTATAGACTATTTATTTTAATAACCGTCTAAAAATTATGTTAGATCTAGACGACCGTGAGTTGTCGTCGCAAACCTCGAAATCACTGTACAAGATTTTAAAATTGGCAACATTACTATTGAAGTCTTAATATCGTTGCGCATATATCGTGGACGCGCTGCAGTGGTGAGTTAATACTCGCGATGAAAAGTAATTATTTACAGGTAGTTGATAAAAAAAAATTTAGTAATTTATTATTAAAAAATAATCAAAAGTTGGAAGATTTATGATCTTCATATATTTTTTTAACTTTAATACGTTGGTACCTACCAATATATAATATTTTATCACGAGTGTGTATACAACTATGGAGTTATAAAAAAAATGTGTCCTCTCACCACCTCATCGAGTGGTTTAATCGACGATAAAAGTTTAATTGACTGGTTAAATATATTACAATAACAATAAAACCTTGAACGGTATAACAGTATTATATTTTACAATATTGTTATTTATTATATAGTATTATAAAAGACGGTGTGGTCACTTGGTTCGTCCGTTATCCACAGGTACTTAATAATGTTACGCCGAAAATAAATTGCCAAAAATATTTGACGAATGCAATCCACAAGGCGAAGCATAAATAACACATAAATTATAACGTTACGATTAATAGCTGATGGAACAAGTCGTAACTAATATTAATTTTTGCGTGCAAAATAATTAATTATAATATAGTCATTTTTATATGATAACAGCCTACAGCGGTGTGAAATTAGTAACACGCACAAACATATGTACTAACTAGATTTATTATTATGACTTATATTTATTGCATAATATAATACACTTATATATTTGTATTACGTTGACTTATTAACATATTTTTATTACGTCTATATTTTAATTACATTTAAAACGAGGAAAAATTAATACCTACCTCAAGTGTGAAGTGATTGTAATATTTTAAACCAATAATTATCAAAGTGTCCTAATTATTTTAGAATTTACTGCATAACTTATATTGATGATATTATGGATTAGTCAAAATAATTTGGCGGCTATTATTTCTAATAAAATAATAAATTATTTATTGTACTTGTAATTTAAAAACCATATTAAGTTTAACACATTTTCAATGCACAAACTTAACTTCAAACCATTTAAATAGGTACCTATAAACGCACTGATCAAAATTGCATATTTTAACTATTTCTAGTGAATATTGCTATAGCGTGCAATGGTTGAAATTATATTTATTTAGTAAATATTATGTTGTGGAATTATAATAAAATTAATGTTTTCATATCATTCATTTTTCATAACATTTTGCCAAAACATTTGCCAATGGCAACAAAATACGCCAAATGTTATCACATACGTTAAAGCGAGTAAATAGAAAAAAAATAGGTGAGAAAACATATAGCATTTAAGCTGCTCTATTATGCTATTGCTATATCTCAGAGATTTTAAAACTCGGGAAATTAGTTTGATCACTAAAAATCATTTATTTTAATATATGCAAATAATTGCAAACGTGAAAATGTATTAATACAATTATGTAACGAGCTGTTATTTGATTCATATGGAACGTATAATATTTTGTTTCACAATAATTATGTCATCAAATTTACTATCCATTATGTATTTTTTTTTCCATGACGCCTTTTAGGAGTGTTCGGAAAGTTTAATGTTATCCTATCTTAAAGTTGTATATATAGTTAACTCTAAAAAGATAATATTTTGATTTTCTCGATATAGTTATTTATTCAGTCAAAAAATATATGAATCACTGACAACCGTTGAAAACATTATGCCGAAGAAAATATAATTATTTTAATGCACAATTTAGAATTATTTTAGTTGTAATACATTGATTAATAACTATTTATAATATTTATTTTAGTATTAAAATTTCAAAAAAGGAATATCGATTATACAACGCATTCACGCAATCACGCCACTATAATCTGCACATGAGTGAATGAAAAAAGATCTATATAAAAACTACAAGATATTTAAATTTTTTTTCATATTTTTTTTTATAAACATTATTGTAATTACGTCCAAATACAATATTTAATTTTTATAGAAATTAACGATTCATTGGTAATTTAAAGTTCAGTGAAATTACTAAATTGAAATCAGAAAAGTCAACAAACTATAATACGTTTAAACAAGATGAAATTAGGAACTTAAAGTTTTATTTTTTTTTAATAAATTAGCTATAAAACTAACTAGATATTGATATCCAAATATAAAATTTAAGTTATAATATTATTCAAATAAGCTCTTGTAAAGAAAAAAAAATATACTTACTATAACAATGGGTACATATTATTATGTGTTACATATTATATCGACTAGGCAAAAAACATTTTTTTATGAGAAATGTCAAAAAAGTGTTATCAAAATAAAATAACATGATAAATTGTGACCACCTAATAATTTAAGTAGGTATTATAGGTACAAACTATAGGTTTTTCGATGAGTACAAAAAGTAGTGAATTGTTTTATATACAATTTAATTTGATCGGATGTGATTGAAAGTGGCGATTTATACAATAACATTTGTGCACAATAAATGCCTAACCTAAATGCACATAAATAGTGGCAGTAATGCTATATACGTTTAAAAAGTTATCATGTTAAAGTTAATATTAACGAATATAAATATTTTTCATAAATGTTGTTTCGTATAATCACTTCCAATTATCATAAAAAAAAAACTTCTAAGAACTAAAATAATTTTCGAGAAAAACAATACTTATCTTTAAAAATGAAGTCTCAATCTGTATCTACGACGTTGATAACACAAATATTATATTCAATTTACAACTGTTTTTCGATATTGGATGATCGTAAATCTGAATAGTGGTATGTTTTATAAAAAGGTATACAACAGATATTTTAAAATCAACATGATACGCAGACGGCAAATATAAATAATAACATAAATATTTCTACGTATAAAAATGTAAATATTATGGTTAAAGATTTCCAATACCTATATGTAGCCTTGTAGGACGTAGGCATATACATAACACAAGTTAAAAATTAAAATTATTATAAATAGGGCTATGATTCGATGAACTAAAAGTCTTAAAACGCACTATTAATTCCAAGAAAATGCATCAAGTTTTATTGAAAGTAAAAACTATGATTCTAATTGATTTAACAAATTAGTTTACAGATATAAATAAGAAGAAAATGAAAATAATACTTCATAAAATGTGTGTAAAAAGTTTTAATTAGAAGACATTATTATAAATATCAAACAAATTAATAAAAGAAGACAATGACTTAATAATATCAATAATTCAAAAAAAAAAAATGAGTGGTTGGCCCTATTTCTGAATACAATAACACACACAGTAAATTATTTATTAATAGTTAAGTTAGTACAATAATTACAATCAGTGAAGTGTTAATATAGGAATATTACTGGGTGCTTATTTAAAATTGCCATTTCTACCCAACATAAATGTACTTCATAGGCTCTTTACTGAAATTATACCATTTAATTTAATTTGACTTCCTCTCATATTAAAAATAACATTATATAAACTCGTCGCTTTGATGTATAGTTGATACATGGTAAAGGCACATCGTCATTGAGGTAGGTTGAACAGTAATTATGATTATATAATATTACAAGCGCTTTTTAACTTCTGAAACAATACCGATGAACCTTAGACCTGGATATGTTATATAAATAATTAAAATTAAAATTTATTTATTATTTAAATGATAAAATTAATTAAATGTATCCAAATATTTTGAGAATGTAAAGTTGAATAACAAATAATAATATACACGACAAGTTTCAATTCCCTAACAAAAAATATTTTTATTTTTTTAATTAGAAAAAAATAACAAAAATTGTTGCTTTTCGTTTGAAATTGTTTGAATTATTGTGCATTTGTATTTTTCATATTTTTAGATTTCTATAAGAATGTCTTACGATGAACCTATTGTATTACATTTTAAATCCTTTGGTAGTAGAATTGAAAATGTTATACATTGTACTGAAAAATAATTAGCATATTTTCGTGAATTGTATGCATATTTTATCAATATTTCAACTTTTAATAAACATTTCACACTTAAACAAAAAACGGTTCGTACGAATTTTAATATTTTTAAATAGTGCGCTATAAAAAAAATTATACACTTATTTACTTTTAAGTCTCCGATTTACCAACTAATTCCGATTTGCTACCAGGAACTACTATCAAAGTTAATGATAGAAGCAATTTATCTGCTCCGGAAGGTAATGACAGATACAAAAAAAGAAAAACCATATACTTTATTATAAAATGTATTGACATTCGTCGGAGCTTTCAGAATCTAAAAGCTATGATATAAAGTTGTAAAATATTAAAAGAAACCTTTGGCGTCAAATTTAAATTGTCCGTTTTTCTGTCAGCCGAGCACTACCTACACTCACGAGGTGGGTCCATTTTCATATAAATTTCCTCTAAAATAAAGAAATATACTTTCCATTTACCTTAATACATCTTTTTTATACAAGAATCGTGTCAATTTCCTCGAAATATTAAAATAATTTTATATTAACTCATATAACAATAATGTATTCTTTTATAAACATTATTTCTGATTTAATTTTTATATATTTATAGACTATTGTTATATCTATAGCCAGCATTGACAGCCTTAACTGTATTGAGTATTATATACTAACAGTCGATTAGGTCATATCATTGATTGAGAACAATATTATTATTTATTAAGACAATATGCACATTTCTACGGGTGTTGTTCGTTTTTAAGTTTTTTATCTACTTAATTATATAAAAATTATTAAACGACCATAACATTTCTGAATATCAATTTTAAAAATAGTTTTAAAAAGCCAATGGAAAGTTGTTTAAAATAAATCCATTGTCCATTGGGTCCGGACCCTCAATTGGTATTTACTATTTAAGCCATGTTAAGTTTTATATTTTTACTTGATGACAAAAAAAAAACTATATTTTTTGTATCATAATACTATTGTACTTATTATGCGGTGTTGGCAGTTACCGCTGTAATTAAAATTAAATAAATGTCCGGAAAACTAAAATAACCATTTTTTTTTTCTGAAAATTGGAAAATTGACTGAAAAAAACGGTTTTTAGGATAACACATTTTCTATAATATTTATCCACAAGTATTATAGTGTTAAGAAAATTATCTTGATCCCACATGAATATTTTTTTAATATGTCACTGCGATGCGCTATGTAAAATACAATGTAAATATTATAGGTTTATGATATTATTACCACTACCATGGAAAGAATATCAATATCATCACAATACAATTTCCAATGCCGAAAATGTATATTTATTATTACGCATATATTTCAATAATTAATATGGCTTGAAACAATAATAAGTTCGTTGAAAAGGAATGAAAATATTAAAAATAAACAATTAATCGATTTAGACTCTTAGAGTAATAATTATTCAGTAATATTACTAAGCCTGAGTGAATAAGTTATACAAAATAGAATTAAGTTTTATATCAAAATTTCAATTGCCCCCGAACTTTGTCACCCATAAGATAGTGACATAGTGTTGTATTATTATTTTTAAATTTAATATAAAAAATATGGAATCAAAAAAATGTAAACTTGCTCTGCTGTATAATATATTTGGAGTTATTTTTTAAAATATCTAAAATCGTAAATAAGTACAATAGAAAGATAGATTCATTTTAACTAGGGTCAGGTAATACAGGTACTGAACTGACTAGTATATATTTTAGGTGGAAATCTCATGTTTACAGATATTCATTTTTGAATAACTTTAAAAATATATGTATCGTGTAGATAACTGCTATGGTTTGTAATTTATTATTTCGAAATTTTTTTTATGGTTTTTTCATGTTGATTCTCGTCTTTTGCGGGAATTTTTACTTTTGACCCCCAAAACAACAAAATAGATTCAATTTGCTACCAGAAGTCCAGAAACAGTTAATTTTGAAGATTTTATGGGAAAATTATTTTTTTGCTGTAAAAAAGTCTAAAAAACACAAATACCACACATTCACATCATTGTAAAACTAATAAAGCTGAGAATCTAAAATATACATATTCAGAAAATAAATATGGTACCTAATTTTTTTTATGGGGATCACCATGATAATAAGGGTACAATTATTTTTATTGAAAATCACTATTTTAACAGTATAATTAATAACAAACATGTTTTGGTAAATTTAAAAAATGTACCCGACCCTCGAATTTTGAACGTTTGGATACGATTAATTACCTAATTTTATGCCACTACAGTTAAACTGAAGTGTATAATATTTTCTATTTTGTGACGATTAATTAAAATGTATTCAAATTAACACGAGGCTATAATATTATAACAAAATGATAAATTCTAGATATTTTTAGTTAGTGCCATAAGCACTCTACTAAATTAATATTTAAATGGTTTTTTTTATTTTAAGTGAATTAAAATGTATACAATACATAATATTTATCGTATTATTGAAAATTGATGTTCAATCATTCGGGTAAGACTTGAATTCATTCACAAAACTAATTTAATCATTTAAAATACTAAATAAATTTTTTACTGTATGGGTAATAAATAAATAAGAACTTTAAAAATGATGAAAATATTAACAGTGTACTCCGTAGTTTAATCAAAAAATAAAACAGATAAGGAAGTTTCAAAGAAACATATTTTGCAGATTTCTTAACAGACACCTGATTAAGAATTAAATTCAACAAATATTTGACGATTTGTAAATAATTTAAAACAAATACTATGTATAGTTTAAGTAGTATAAAACATAAATAGAATTGGAAACAAAAAAAAATAATTATAAATATAAAGATATGCAATTCAATCATGGACGAAGAAATATTATTATGCTACGCGGAAGATCTTTTTCATTAAAATGAACCCTATTGTAACAATATTTAAGTGAATATCATTTTTGTAACTGCTTTTGCAAAGACCAAAATTTGTTTGATTTAAATTGAAACTTTTAGTTGTAACACAGCAATGAAAATGTCTTCCTGATGTAAATAACAAATCAACATAATAATTCATATTGCACAGTTCTCAACCTTCTATTTGTGATTAAATAATATTATGATGGATATTACGTATTTTCAATTCAGTACTATCCTCTCAAAGGCATTCGTGGCAAAAACCCAATTCATATTAATTGTTTCCCAGTAGGTAATAGTGGTATAATAAATTGTATCCTTATACTACCTAGTATAAGCGTGTGCACGGGGTGGTCATGATTATGCACTTGAATACTTTGCGAACTCCCCCCACAATATTCAAAATTATTATAATAATAGAGATGAAGTTACCCTATCCAAATTAGTTTTGACAACTTAGGCATGAATATGAATATAATATTATATATGTAGGTATGCGAGTGTATTAACGTGTCTTGACAGAAATGTCTAGGCATGCTTATGATAACTAGTACCAATATTATATTATTAATAACTAATAATAAATTGATTTAAACTTTCAATCATCTTTAATTCAATTTATTAGATTAAACATTTTAATTAAATTAATGTACCTATTAATACACAATATGCGTATAGCCGTATAGGTACAGTCTAACACTGTATAGTGTGTATATAATAAATATATATATATTATATATAACATATTATATACCTAGTGTTATTGCACAATGATCACCGAATGAAGAAATATTTTATTTATGAATGAAAGTTTTCGGTTGACTGTTAACGTAAGCCTACACTTTTCACTTATACCCAATTTTGCAGGGGAATAACTAAACTTAAGTTACAAGTTACTGTAACGACATTTATAAATAATGTATGCGCAATTTAAGGTACAATTTTTTTTTAGATTATTAGCAAAGTTACTAAATTACTCATAGCTATATTATTTTTCATATATTTTAAGAATAAATTTATAATTTATGTAACCATGTAGATGTATATAAATATATCATATAAGTACGATTAACTAACAGTAATATTTTTGTAATATCTATTATACAAACAATCCTATTTTTATAAGTAATAATTTGGACAATACATTGTTATTTAAACTAAATTTAAAAAAACAAAGACTAAAATGTGTTATAAAATTATTGTTCTTAAATTGTCATTGTTCGTCACTATTAGTAGTTATTAGTAGTTATTAACAACATAGTAAGACTTTAAGTTCCGGTGATCTTTTTTTAAAGTAGAAAATAACTTTAATTATTGTAATGAGGTCGGTTTTTTTAACTCCAAATAAAATATGAACTGACTAAATAAAAAAAAGTAATTAAAAAATAACTTTGTCACAATTCTGAAAGATAATTCGTAGGTAAAGTAAATGAAATACCAAAAAAAAAGTAACTTCCACACCACTGCTTACAGTCTTATTGACCAGGTTTTTTTCAAGTGGTGGGGGGGGAGCAGAAATTACTGTTTTTCTGTTCCTCGCTTGAGTAGGTATGTACATACATTTTATTGCTTAAACACAATTATTTACCATTATTTAATTTATAAGATATCATTAAGTTTTGATGACATTATGACAAAGTCAGGGAATTTTTAAACCATAAAAATATAAATACTATGGCGTTAGGGGAACCGGGGTCAGCCCCCCCTGGGTGAGCCGCTGGATTGGGCCCCACGTACGACGTATATACCTAAAAATCGTATTGACAACAGTCTAACGTTACAAAAATACTAATTGTGTAACATTACCGACCTAGGTACTAATGTAAAAAAAAAAAAAATACTAATAACATTGTAACAATCGACAATCGCAGTGTAATATAATATAATACGACCGTGTACGATAATAATAATAATAATAAGATAATACTGCCGTGTACGATAACAATAATAATAATACTATGGCGTATATAATAATGGGAGGTACTCACGTCTAAAGTGCACTCGTTGGGGCAGAGCAACGACGGGGAGGGAACACTTCGGGAACAAGACTTACGACAGCCGAACGACGATCCGTACGAGTCTCGCGTGCGAATCATACTGTAAACGAAAGACACGAGAGGCGCTCAAGCTCAACTGCATCAGCGGCCGGTGACCATAGTAGCCGCGGCCGACGCCGAAGACCACGTGCGCGAATCGGACGGGTAGGAGGAGACACGATATTATAGTATTTATAATTGTCTCGTCGTTATTATATTAATATTATTATTATTGTTATATAATAAACGTCGTCGGTGCTGCAATGTTGTCGCCGAGTGTGTGGCAGTTCAATAATAATAATAATAATAATAATATCTGTTTTGGATTCCGGATCGACCTTGACCGGTGGACCGCGGTCTGCAGACAAGGTTAGGGATGCCAGATTTCAAAATAAAAAATACGGGACAATACTGTAAACAATTAAATAATGGTTGGGGGGGGGGGGTGGGGTGTTGAAACGTTGGCCTTTTGGTACCTACCATCCCAGTATGTTAGAGCCTGATAAGTGTTACACAGTTTATTTTGTGAAAAAACGATTTTTAAGAAACCATATAAAAATATGGCACAAAACATTTCACAATTAAGAAAAAATGTAAATTTTCATTAAAAACGCACTTTCTTTTTAACCTTAGGCATAGTTGCTTTTGTTAGAGTTTATAATAAAAAAATATTAGGCTAAGAACAGAAACGATAGGAACAAAATATTTATTTTTTTTAAATAAATATCTATCAAATTCAAATGAAAACTATGAATAACTGATAAGTGATAAGAAACGAGTATGCAGTAATTCACAATCTTGACTTTGGGTATTGAAGTTAAGAATAGCAGATTCCAAATTGTTTACCGAACGGTAAGTGATAGGAACGCATAGACCAGAAACATTTATGTTAATAATATGTTATCAGTCAATCAGTGGTTAAAAATATTTTTGTCTCGACATTTGAAAACACATTTTGAATATAATATATATGCAAATATTAAACAATAATGTATTCTATTTTTATGGGACATACGGGACGAGAATTTCATAATACGGGACATTTTTACGATATTGGATCTGTTACGGGGACACCGGGACACTGTCATGAATTACGGGACGTTCCCGTATAATACGGGACGTATGGCATCCCTAGACAAGGTTAGGGGAAGCGAATACGATTGCGGTGAAAAACGATCATGTTTATAGTAATACTTGGTGTTATTATTATCATAATCGTCCTACATAATAATTGTCTAGCGAGAGTCGTGCGGGAAAATCGGACGACTCGCACGGATTTAATTATTTTTCTGCAGAGGCAAAAAATATTTTGATTTATTACCTTATTGATAAAAGTAGGAACCTACACATACCAAGTATATCTACTACTATATAATATGTAAATTTTTTTTTTCCTATAATATCATCAATTTACTTTTACCTATTAAAAATAATTTAATCTTTGGTATCAATAATTGTGTATAAATGTATAAATTATAAAATTAAAAACTTTTCGAAATAAAGTCAGATCATGTAGGTACATCACAGACTTCTATACTACACTAGATAAGGAACTCTTATACAATTGACATTGTTACAAGTGAAGCTCAGCTGTGAACGGCCGCCATTTTGTCGGTTGGCAAAACATTTCATTTATTATACAAAATGTATTAGGAATAATATTTTTTTTAACGGTCAAATAAAATAGTAAATGTAAAATGACTTATATAAAATATTTTTTTTTTTTTGTAAACTAAATGTTTAAAAATAATAAAATACGATATAAAATAAATCATAATATCATCTTATTTGTCATATGAAATACCATACAATTGCCAACCGACCTTGAGGCTTCAATTCATGACCGGAGTTCGCTATCTAGTAATATATAGAAATCTGTGAGGTACATATGTATTACATGACATTGTAATTTATAAAAATAAACAAGAACACATTAATCAAAATTAAAAGAGTAAAAACTGCATATTTTATAATAGGTACAAGTGTACAACTAGTTTTACAATAATACACGAATAATTAACTAAATTGTATGTTAATTATTTCTTCGATTTACTCGAACTTAAATTTACCTTATGTTCGGTGATTAATTAAAAAAACCAGTTAAAAATGTAATGATTTGCACATGGCTTATATTTTATTAGATTTCATAAATATTTCAACGGGACATCACAATATTGTTGACTATTGTTTAGGGACCTATTATGATATTTAATAAAGTTTTTCGGTAAACGCGTTGTGAGCTTACACCGTTTTATAAATAAAATTGATGTCCGCGTAAAATATTATAATAGGTATGTATAGACACTATTGTAATTCTATAAATAGTATATACTCTCCGCAGAAATTTAAAAAAAAAATGTCACCGAAAAACCAATATTCTCTACGAAGATTATATTTATAAGTTAGATGATAACATATAAGTGCGAATAATTACCGAAGACCCACAAGCCATACATAACAGCAATCAAATCGAAGGTTCACTACGCCATTGTTAACGGGTAAGACAAAGATATTTTCCTCTATGGACCTATTATCTATGTTTCCTCAATTAGAATCGAAGGGAATTGTACCAGCGCATTCAGTATTCAACGTGATAACCGAGTCCGGATCTCGTTTGTTCCTTCTCTTAATTATTTTCGTCTCCTTTATTGATTATACTTGTAGTAAAGAGTTAACGTACGTGTTCTGGATTTTATTAGACGAAACTCGACAAACTTCGATTCGCCTGGGATTGCCTTCTTGTGCTCTATAATGCCTACAGTTCTTGGTTCGTTCGATTCTTGAATGTGGCCCTGTTGTTTGACAATATAGACACATACGGTGGATCAGTCGGGTCCAAAACCATTTTACAAGTTAAGCTGATCACTGCAGAATATATAAAAATGCAGACCGTGACTGTATGACAGTTAATCAGATTCGTAAACTTGATTCTTTAGACGATGGCCGTTAGACATTTGGAAATAAGTTCATGGGAAGATTGATCGAAATTATTGAAGTCGATGCTCCGAGAATAGTTGAACGACTAAATTGGTATCCGAGTTCTTTCGGGTACCAATACTAACCCTTCTACGACTGCTCCACTATCAATAATGATGAGTATAAAAAGAATATTATACTATCAAATATATACAATAGAAAATAATAATAATAATAATCAATACTTCCGTTGTACCTGTACACAAGGCCAAGTAATCTAATGTTTTTTATATTATTTATTGCTATAAATAACTTATATGTGTAAAATATTTTTTTATTTAAATTTGAGTGTGTATATGCTACAATGCTACAATGCATACAATATTTATTACCTATATGTCATTATTATACTTTATATTTTACTTGTACCTACCATTGAAAAAATACAAATGGCGTTAACTTGATTAAATAAATAAAAAAAAAATTTCGATTTTATAGTTATACTTGTTTGATTTTGTGTAAAGGAAAGTTTTGTTAAACGCATATATATATATATATATACAGTTATACACTGCTACGTACTGCGTAGTTCTGACTTCTTATGATGAATACAAAATAGATAAGTATAGACAATACTTTAAGACATCCAAACACGTATATAATAATATAGTGTTGAAAATATGCTTGCAATACACTATTATTAAAAACAGAACAATATTTCCAGAGATCTGTTTGCAGCAAACAATCATTTCAATGACTGTGTATATTATATTGTTAATAGTGTGTATTAATACACAATATGATATTGACAAGATAAAAAACCAGAGTTTAACTCTAGTGTCAAATGAACCTCTCTCAGTAATTATTATTAAACATAATATATAGTACGTATTATTAATTATAATCTCATGCAGAGTGTAGTAGGTATCTATTCCAAATTAACACAATATCATCCGGATTTAGTTACCTACCAACATTCCGATTTTTAATTAAAATTAGCTTTACATTGATTATTATTGGTACCTGTGCCGTAATATTATATTATATTATAATGTAGGAATAATTAATTTTGCCGATCGAGCTTGCATGGAATATCAATATATATTTGATTTTGTTTATTTTTTAAAATGTTTACATTTACCGATATTATATTTTAATATAAGTATAATATTAGCGATTTACCTATTACTCATTACAGCTTTTGATGTTCAGCAACTTTAATAACGAATGCGAATCGGAAACGAATATTAATTATGTATTTAAATATTGAATATAAGCACTAAAATATATTATAATATAAAAATCATAATATTTTCTAAATTAAAATTTCTAGTAATAACTAGATAAAATATACTCAAATATATGGAAAAATTAATAAACCTATTTTTTATAATTAGTGTGTAACTGCTTATTGGATAGTTATAACTTTACAATATTATATTATATTATATTAAATTAAAATTTTTATTTTGCCTTCATAAAATAAATAATACTATATAAAAGTTAAATCATTATTACTTCTTACAAAGAATAATATTTTAATATTAATATGTGTAGCATGCCTAGCCACCTAAAAAATATAATAAACATGAATAATATGATTATTTAATATGATATATATATATATATATATATTGCAAATACATATTTTATTGCTGTGGTTAAACTACTTGTGAAATTCAATAGAATCTAGTGTTATAATATATATTATCCAATTGAAGGTGGGTGGATATACTAATAGTTTTTGATACAAAAAGTCCAATAATAAAAATAAAAAATGAAGCTAATATTATTTAATATTTAATTATTATTTCACGGCGGGTGTATTAAAAATTTAACTAAAGGCGGCTTATAGGCTAAATCCTATAGAAGTGGTCTCAAACGTGTAGCCCGTCGAACCCTTTAAATGCGGTCCACAAAAAACATAATGGATTATTTCTTCAAACATTTTGATGATAAAAGTAAATAATTATTTAACAAAAAATCAGTATGTACATCTTTGTAGTACTTAGTATTAAATACAGTTATATTATAATAATTATTATAATCAATAGAAGAAATAAATGTTGACTTAATTTATTTTGTTTATTTAGGATTTAGTATTAAGATGAGCAAAAAAAAAAGTTGTTTTCCCCATGAAGCTTTGACGTATAATTAATATATGGCCCGTTGGTAATTTGAGTTCGATACCACAGCTTATATAGATAATATATTTCATACTTAACAATTACCTAATGGAAACTGAATTAGCTAAAAAAAATTCTTTATACCAAATACACACTAAATAGATGCAATTATTAATTATAAGGTTTAATCTCACTCCAGGTCTCATCACACACTCTTCCGATCACATCTTATTATGCATATATATTACAAACTCCAATAATCCCAACTCTAATCCCGAACTATTACTATCCACATTCCTTTAGGATCTCACTTCCATAATTAACCCCCTCGTTTCTCTCTTCACAGCCACTTATGCAAAAACAACTCATTCCATATGGAACACTTCCATTATTTCATAATATGAAATTATCCTAATAATAAATTATTCAAATATACCTTCATTATGTCAATAATCGTTCAATCACTAATTTTTTATCAAACATGTTATTACAATTATTTTTACTCTCGCAAATTGTAAATCTAACCTTAATTAATACTATCATATAATAGCCTAATATTGTTTTCAAAATTTTAAATCAATCGATAGCAGCTACAGTCATCAATGGGTGATTTCTGTATTCATGTTTTTCGACTTATTGTTATTCTTGCTTTTATCATATTATACGCTTATTGTACAACCTTGTATATAGATTGTGTATTATCTTACTTAAAAATACATTTAAAAAAAATAAGTTTTAATCCCTACAACATCAACCCTAATAAATAGGTAGATAAGTAAAAATACTGAGTTTTTTTTTTTTAATACTGTTATTACTTATTAGTTATTACATTTAATTCGGTATAAAGGTACCTTACCTACGAAAAAAAAATGTTTTCGGAATATTTTTTGCTTGCCTGCCAACGGTTATTACTTATTAGTTATTACTTATTACTATACTATTATAATAATATCGAATTTATTGTTTCATAATAATACAACTTTTCTAAACACGGAATTGCTGCGTATAGTAATATTGTGTTATACAGGACACAAACAATAATTATTACCCGTATACAACTTAATGTTAAAAGTTTAAACTAAAATTATGTCTAAACTCTAAATGCAATATTAAAATCGATAACCACGATCACTCTTTATAAAACAGACCGAGTCACAATTACAATATAATTAAACAATGCCAATTATTTCTCTAAACTATAGTGTAGTCAATTATTTTCAATTAAACATAAGTACCTATATTGATTTTTTGAGTTCCCATACAAGAAACGTTATTTACGTATTTCCAGCAAGGTCAACATGTTGGTGGTGTAGATGAGAAACGTTGCGAATAAAAACAGCAGGTGGTCGTCCATCCGCTAGGTAAATCAACATTTAAGAGAGGTTTCGGTCCATACGAGCTACTGTACACGTTGTACACGTCCTTAACTAAAACTTAAGTCATTATACGACATTGAGTTGACACTAATTTAAATAATTTGATATTAACTAAATAAGTGACAACCAAGTTAATTTATTCTTCATGTATATTTTGAATTTTCATGTAAAACATACTAGAGTACACATGAAAATCAGGTTACTTGGATTAAAACATTAATTATGAATTATGTTAAAACTATTTAGTAGAGTTATTATGTCTGACCTGCAGACGTCGTTTCACTATATTTCTAAGTTAAAAGCTAAAATAATACATTTGTCATCGTGATCAAATTATTTATAATTGTCTCTGAAATTACTCCTTAGTACACATTATAAATACCCTGCAAGTACCCGGTACCTTTAAATAGTTAATTATGTTCCCGTTTAGACACTTAAACGTTTAAAAGTTCAGTACGATAAAGGTTTAATAGGTTTTAAAAGGTTTGTATATCGTGATAGAACGTCTCGGCGTTTGTCACATTAGATTTTTAATCATTAATTTATTATAATTATTTATTTACTCAATATAAGTATTTTCATATTAATTATTCGTCTCTAAATTATTCCAGCTAGAGTGAAATTTAATTTCAACAGTTAGCTTAATAAAATTTTAAGATTATTTTGTATCAAACCATAATTTTAAACAAAGGGTTTTAAAATCATTATCTCATTAGTTATCTCAAGTTGCTTGTTTATTTATTCGATCCATTTACGCCTTTGAGTCATAAAAAAAAACATTTGTTGGAGACATAATTTACCATAACAGTATAAGTACCTAACATTTATTGTTTCATCATTTATCTAGACGTGAACGTTCGTCAACTTCTATTGACTGAAATAAAATACAATTATTATGGTGTTTTAAAATGTAAAATTAGTGAGCCTTAATGGAACACGTGTCATTAATAGTTTATCATCCTTTCTTGAGCAAGAATCCTGCAAGATGTTGAAATTGACGATACAGCACTCTCCGGTGTACATTATCTGTGTTTGTTCTATTTTACACCCACCGAATATAATTACCATTATAGCCGCCTACTGCTTCAGCTAGATATCTTAAATAGGTAATATAACGATTTGAATAATTAATGCACATATTATAATAAGTGTTACCTATATTAAATAATATGATGTCTTTAGTTCATGCGAATTTGTAATAAAATAATATCATTATACATCATTATATCTTATATAATATTAACTAAGACTTTAATACTACAGTGAAACCTGTACATAACGGACAGTCACTGGACCAAAATAATTGTCCGTTATAGACAGGTGTCCGTTGTAGACAGGTTTCAATGTTTTTAATCTTTATTAATATTATACGTACATACATATTATATGTATTATACACATACACAATACATTTAATTTTAATTATTTATTACAATTACAATTATTATTTTTACATTACACACATACAATGACACATTATATTTGTATAAATTTATTAATTATTTCTTAAAAAATGATTCTATTGATGTTTGTTTTTTGAACATCGATTTGGTCATTTCCAACTAGTGATGGATAATTAATTCGCTCATATATGAAAATCCTATGTATTTTTGTCCGTTATATGAAATTGTTGTATTAAATATTAGTGTCCGTGTCCGTAATAGAAGGAGTCCGTTATAGACAGGTCGAAATACATTAGAATGCCTATCTTTTTGCCGGGACCTGGTCATTTTGTCCGTTAAGAGAGGTGTCCGTTATATACAGGTGTCCGTTAAGTCAGGTTTCACTGTATAATAAATTAATAAATATCAATTAAAAAAATGTGTATAAATTACCATCCGTTGAATACAATATTTTGGAATATAGATAATATTCCAGAACATTTTATTGTATTTAATAGTGATAGGAAATAAAAATAAGTAATAACGATATAATTAATAATAATAACTATTCCTAACCAAATAGTTCCTATATATATATACATATAAATACGTATTATCTTACAAAATATGTTTATAAAATATAATATATATATATATGCTACACAAACAATGCCGTTGCAGTATTTACTCAAGTTTAACTTTAAAAGGACAAAGAATTTGGCGACGCATTTTCGAGTAAAGTCCAAAAGTCCAAAATGTTTTCAGGGAATGTTTGAATTTAGATGATTTCATATTTCCATCTGTTTAGGGTACATTCCATGGTATATTATTTGATTTGACATAGATGCACAAAAATATCCAATAGAAATAATAAAATAATTACCTAATTCTTGAATTAAATTAAATTAATGTACAGATATTTTTATGCATACTTACAATTAAATTGAAAATATTGTTTTAATTTAAACAAATAAGTAGTTAACGAATAACGAATTCTTTAATTCTAACAATACTTTTAGGGTTCCTTACGTAATTTTCAATTCAAAGAAAAATATTTCTCATTAATATAGCTAACTAATTAATACAATTATACAATAATAGTATAACTAACTTATATAGTTAATTTAAAATATTAAATTTACATTACTAAAACACATAACATTATTATTTATGAAATCTATACTTACTATAGCTTATAATAAACCATACTGCAGCAGATTTAATTAATTTAATTTCAATAAAAAAAATAGCAACAATTGATACCTTCATAGTTCGTATAATGCGTATAATAATTATGCGTCGACGAACTTGTTGAAGTTTAGATGAAAATTGTTGGTAACTAAGTTTATGTCTTGTCCAACGTCACACCAATAAGATACTTAACGATCGGCTTCGAAGATATCCAGGTATATTGCTGAAATTAATAGCGATGATGGAGTACCTACCTACGGTTATGACGTAGACTGAACTGACTTTGTAAATAATGATTTTGCCATTATTATTTAGATATTGCTTCTTTGTTGCGATACTCGGTGTAGATTATCGTATCATCGACTAAAAGAGCTAAATTAGCGCTTGGGGTCAGTGGTAGGTAGACAAAAAAATCATGGCACCATATTATTCGTTAAACTTCACGGTTTTCTTCATTTTATTTATTTTGTTTTCACGGCGCTTTTGGAAACTACTGCGAAATTTAAATTTTGACCTCCCGAATGCACCAACTAGATTCACTTTCCTATTTATTGTTCCATGGATCAATAAAATATTAATGCCTGTTGATAACAATCAATATGACATAAACTATAAATAAATATTTTTATATTATTTCCAAGAAAGGTTTTTTATTTATTTATAAAGTGCATAAAAAATAATAAAAAAACAATTTGAGGTGAAATTGGCAATTGGCATCATTAATATTCACCATACGGTACCTTATTTGTTTTATACACAATCTGCAGCCTAAAGTTAAACAGATCTGGTTCAAAGTGAACTGGAATTTAATTTTGCATCTCCTTGTATTTAGTTAAGTCAATATAATACATAATAATATATGTTTGTGTGTATTATGTACCTATTACCTATGTAATATAATATAATTTACATGTATAGGTAATATAAATATCAAATATCGTCATAATTCATAAGATAAAATACATTTTATATAAATCTCTATTATAAATTTTCCAGAACCTAAGTACATATCATAAATTGTATTACGCATTATGCAATTTTAATATTATGTAAATGTTGAACTCAACACTTCCATTTCAAGCTAATGCTTACAAGAGATGTATAATCGTGTATATTATACATTTTTAAATGTTTGTATTTATAATTCTTCGTGTTTAGATGATTACCTACATAATGTAAACAATATTATTATTATTATTATTATTTTACCAAACCTAAAACTTTAAACATACAAAGTTAAATGCTTGTAACTGAAAACCTTATAAAGGTGAATTATATCAACATAAATATGTTTTTGGGCTGGATACGAGTGTTTTTGTTTCTGGTCGATTTTTCGTAAGGTTTTCGTTGTCATTGTTACTTAAAAAACATATTGATTATGATTCATAGATTTTCCTTGTAGAGGCAAAATACCGACTAGAGTGTTTTTTTTATATGACGGTCACATATTGTCACATAATATTATGTAGATTTAAATTATATTTACTTCCAAAAAAAGTGAATACTTATCAAACTAATTGCTGCTTCAAAGAATGACACTATGTACAATTTTTACCATAATATGTTTAAATATCGATTTCCGTTAAGCAATAAACACAACACCCTTTGCCTGGAAGTTTTCTTTAAAAGTAAATTATTGTATAAACTATATTTGGTTGAAATATAAAATCTAGACTACAGAATGCTTAATTTATAACTTATAAGTCAAATTATATACCTATTTATGTTCCTAAATTGTCTTTTTTTTTCGTGGTATCGAGAGCCAGAGGAGGAATTGCGTTAGCATTACTTCTCCTCTGACTCCCATCGTTTATTGATTAACAATTACATCGACAATTAATATTAGCGGTGGGACAGTACCCCACTCACTAATATTCACAGAAATTATACAAGTTATGGAAGTGATGGATCACATCACTTGGTGCCTTCGGCTACAATAAATGTGCTGTTTAGCTGCTTGATCGGATTTGGTATCGGGAACTCGCTGCCGAGACAGTACCTAAATTGCCTAGCTAAAACGCCGTTCGATGTTATCGGAAGCCGATAATATTTTAATTAAGGTATTTTGACATGTTTCTCAATTAGTTATCAAATAACCATAATTGTAAATTGTATACAATAATTAAATATAGTTTTACTCAAAAATTCACTTAATAATTATACATTATTATTATTTGTATAGATTGCAGATTAAAATTCATTCTGATATTATATACTTTAAGATTGTATTGTATAAATTATGAACTAATATAATATAAATTAATAAATATTTTACAGCATCAAAAAGCTTATGATTTTAAGCTAAATCTATTAAAAAGCAATAATGGGTAAGACATATACTTAGAAATCAACTTGATAAAGAAATACAAAAAAAGCAATTGGAAAACCATAAAGTTTAAATTAAGATCTCAGAGATAAAACGATAAGAGATTTTACATATTTATATAAAATAGAATCCTTTGCATTATAAAAGGATCAAAGAAAAAAACACAAATTGCAAGAAGTAACATGGATATTGAAAACTAAACATTTTACATCACCGTTTTGAACCCTGCACGGACAGGTCAACTTATTCCAATAAAATATTCACGATTGTGCACTTACGTTAACCTTTATCGATAAACCAATAAATATTTTTATTTATCAACTTTTATGAAACACATTGATTTGTAGTTCTTATGTACAAATACAAAAAATGCTTGGTTTAATTTCATTTATAACCAGACAAAAACAATACATTTCAAAAGAAAATTAATTAATTTTCAGCCTTAAAAACAAAAAATTCACACGTAATCATTTTCAATGAAGAAAGAAAAGTGAATAGCCACTGTTGAAGTTTAAATCTGTTTTATATTAAGAAAATAATAAATATAATTTTTATTGTTTCCAGTATTTCGTACTATCTTCAAACATAGAGATAAAAGACATTTGATAATAGTAAAGACGTAACTTTATACAATTGGAAAAGCTTTGAATTAAAAATGAAAAGTCGAACTTAAATTAAATTAAAATTGGAGAGTAGGTACTTATTAATAATTAATAACTAATAAATAATAAGTAATAATTATTAGAAATTATACAAAACAATGTAATCTTTTAATTACATTAAAACATTTTCCAATGTTATGTTTTTCATTATCAAAGAAGAATAATCCTCTCATGACAAAACTTTGTATTCTCTTCATCAAAAACCATTATAAACTCTATATTTATTTTGTTGAAAGCACATCTTGTAACTAGTATTTGCTAACAGCTTTTTTTTTTAGACGGCATTACATTGACATAAGACATAATTAAATTTTCCAAAACAGCAGCATAGGTAATCAGTTACGTCAGATCTAATCCCGGAAACTACAACCAAAGTCCTAAAAAACATATTAAAAACGTATTTTTACAAATGGTAAAACCACATACTGTCAAGACCCTAACACAAAAATTTAGAAAATCATATGGCCTCTTATATACGCATCATAATGTGTGGTTAGGATAGTTATGTGATTATCACAAAATATGATAACCATATAACAATTTTTAAAAAAAAAACCTGTATTTACGACCATTGATTAAATATACATAGTATATTTAATCAATGCTACGACCTAAAGTGTACCTAAAGTGCAAGGAGTATAAATCACTATCTATTTTACATATTAGTTAATAGTGATATATATTCTAAACATATTTATTTTATTTTAAAAATATCTAACAAACAAACTGTGCTTTTATTAAAATTAGTTCTAGAAAAATGGTAATACAAATATAAAAGATACATCGATATAATTAATAAAAATGGTGATATTAAAAGAAACTTTCAAGTTTCAATATAAAATGAATTTCATTTGAAGTTTAGTATAATAATTAAAAAGCTCTCTTTTAAATATCTCTTAAACTAAATAGTAAAAAGGAATTGGTTCTGAATTGGTTCTGAATGCCAATAGGTCTATATATTACATCTACCAATCCTCAATCATAATATCTTTCTGATATTTTTATTATATCATACCCATGGTTCGTCTTTAATTGATAAAATTGATTTAATTACAATAAATGGTTATATATTTATGGTAAATATACAGATTGAAAGTTTTATAAACAAAAAAGTAAACGTATATAATAAATATTATTATTAATTGAATAAAAGATAATATTATTTGTAACATATAATATTATTAATTATTATCTGTAACAAATTATAGTTTCGGGTCTCAACAAAATCTATTTGGCAGTATAAAATTATTAATATAATATTAGCTTATATTATAATGTTGATGACGTATACTGTGTAGGATATAATTCTGAATTATTTCTCTTATTACCTATTATAATAGTCGCCTGCCACAAATATATAAAATATTTACAAATCAAAATTTGAAATATATATAATATACTTGTGTGTGTCTTATTTATATTGTTTAAATATTTCTACCAATTGTATTAGACAATAATATATTGGTATTTTATATTTTTTTTAAACTTGTAAATCAAAACAATTACGGTTTAATAAAATAGTTCTAAACACTGTCGTTTAACATTAAAAAAAAACTATGAATTTTAATTGGTGGGTCATTAATCGAAAATTCCCCTGCAGTATGTAGGGTCAGTATAATTTGCCAAACGTTGATATCAGTTTGAAATGTAATCGCTCACGAGGCTGAATATTCAAGAAACTTCATTTACCATAGTTAATTAGTCCTATTTATAAACTGGGTTTTGTTTAAGTGGGATCAATTGTACATAAACTTACCATTAAATTTGATATTCTGTTTACTGATAAAAAATTTTAATATTGTATAGGCTATATGTAAAAAGTTTTATACGAATTGATAATTTATTTTGGTATAATCGTATGGCTTACGGAATATGATTTTATAAATATTTGATAGTTAATAGTGATGTTAGAAACTGTTTGACAAAGGAATTTAAAATTGCAAATATTCGAACCTTCAAATGCATGAGTAGCCTATAATTTGGAAACTGACCAATAAATTTAATTTCGTAGGTAGGGACTGAATTCGACGAAGAATGATAAATACAAATTAAATGTAAGGTTAGGGTGCAAGTCTTATAATATGTTTGCAATATTTTTGTTTATTTAAATTTCGAATTAAAATTGGTTATTTAATCGTAAAATAACGATTTTAGTTATTTGGTTGTATTTCAAAAAATATTATTAGTAGGAAAATGAAAATTTTTGTGTTTACTATATTATACATTATGGAAGTTTAAACATATTATTTAAATTATAAGCTATATTTATACCACGAACCTATTTACACCGTTCTACGATACCTTCGATATTGATTGTAAGTACCATAACAGCTAGGTAGTTCATGTAATAATTGACGTGGTCTGCATTAGTAGCAAGTACAATGTACAAGCACTGTAATAAACGGCTTCCCGCACTCCGCAGAGGAATTCGTCCTGTTAGAGAAAAGGTAAGAGTTTATCACGCTGACACATACCTCGGATTATTTGCTTATATTATTTAGTACCTAATGAAATAGTTAACTAGGAGTATGTTTTTCGGGTTACCTACCCGGACAACCAATTTTTTGTTAGACAAAGAATTTACTCCAGAAACAGCGGTGAAGACGATGCTCGAAAGCCGTGAAAAATGGGACGCAGTGTGCAGTTACGTGGTCAACTTTCTCAAAATAAGAGAGGAAGAGGAACGTCAACGTCAGCGGGTTCAACGTCAGCAGGTTCCAGCAGATAATTAGTATTTTGTAATTAGTAATTTTGTTGTGGCCCGAAGGGTAATCTTGAGGGGATAGAGCCCCCTTTACTGTGTAAATAATAATATTGTGAGGACCAGTGAGTGGGAGATTGGCCCACCACTGTCCAATGTTGTTTGGTACGTTGTTTAATAAACGGCTTTCGGCCTCCTGGGGGTAGGATTACCGAAAGGCAAAGTACCCCCCAGTTGGTCATGGAAAGCACATGCAAAAAAAAAAAAAAAAAATACATATAATAAAAAATGCCTCACTTTTTTATCAGTCTTGAAACATTGATAAGTGTCTGATATGGCCTATCTATTACTTTATTATCTATGTACTGACACCCCCCCCCCCCTTACGACGATCACCTTTCGCCCCTCAACTTTACTACCGATAACAGCGCAGCGCGTAGGCCGTGACTTTGAAACCAGTCGCTGATTCCGTGACCCAGTTTCCCTATAATTGGAACACATCGATAACGCCGTCATCAGCTGACCATTATTTACGTGGTAGTAAATCTTTTGCGTAATATAGTCGTTCAATACTCGAGTATTCTCTCGTATTTTCACTCTAAGCCACTTAACCGTACACCAGGCGCATGTACACTCCCCGTTTAACATTTTAACAACTACATTTTGTGGTATAACACTGTTCAATTTAGTATGACACTATGGTCGGTAAGACGTATCAAAAGTTGACGACGGCTCAGTTACGTTGCAATTGTGTGGAATGGAAAATTAGAGTATCCTCATCGAAGCCGGATTTTATAATTAGGCGAGAGGAATATTTACGTTTTGACCTGCTAAACCCCGCTAACTTGCGTTGCTACTTGCTATCCCATGACGTCCTTGTCATAATTATAAAATAATAACTATATAATATTTGCTATTTGCTTTTGTTTTTGTTGAAAATTAGTTGAATCTACCTTATAATTTACAGAAAAATAAATTACTAATATAATAGCAATATGTTCAATGAAATATCCTTAGATATATAGACTGAATCGTTTTTAATATTAAAAGTAGATATAGGTGTAATGATGAATATTGAATTCATATTTAACACATCCATTACAGTAACTTACATATTATAATGTAATATTTATAGTATTGTATGTAATGTAATAAATTTATGTCTAAACACCTATTTTGTTTTTGTTTTTATTTGGTGAAAATTGTAGAGCTTGGAAATCATAATCATGATTGTTTTTGCCTTAAATGTCACCTAATTAAATTAGAAAATCCGAATTTTAAATTATTATTACTATTTTGTATACATCTGGAATAAATAAATATCAATGTATTTTATCAACTATCTTATTATACTTTATAAATTGAGTACCATTCTATTAACAAGTATTTTAATTATACACATAATAACATTTTATGTAACAATTGTAACACTTGTCTAGTAATTTTATAATATTTCCACTTACTTTTGAAAACTGAAAATGCTCATAATGATTTACGAATGACGATTGATAATGATGCTCATAATTACGAGAGAATAGAAAAATTATAGTGTTTCGTCATCATAGGTGCCCTGCTGTAGTAGGTATATACTGTTAAGAACTTTGACCTTGTAGTCTCTAAGTGACAGATTTTCTTGGAATATGCTTTTGTCAACAATTTAATAAATTGAACAATCTTATAACGCGATCTCAATCATATTTGGATTAGAAGGTATTATTATTATACAACTTTCACTTAATTTATGAATATCACTAATTTAATTAGAAACTTCCGAAATTATTCCAAAAAAGTTGTATTTCGATGCGAGGGAAAAGATACAATGTGTAAATATTTACGAGAAGGATTTATGATTACTGATGATATATTATATATTTAATTGACAGGAAAAAAATTCACTTGCGAAGAGACCTCCGCTCGAGAAACTATCCTACAAAATCAATAACTGGTAATTTTATTTTCAGAAACGAGAGGTACAAATATTGGGAATATTTGATCAAAACACTTTTCTTGTATTAATTAATGTTCTAGCTCTTGTCGTAAAAAATCTCAAAAACTAATTATAAATACAAATCTGAGCTAAAACCTTGTACCGTATTTTTACATCTCTAACTAATCAATATGCACCTCCACAATAACGTCCTCCATATTCCTACAAAGTAAACAAAATTATCCGATATAAAAATTCCATAACTACAATAAAGAAATTACTTTATTATCCATGCATAACACTATTAAATAGCCATTCAAATCCTCTCGTCAATAATATTTTCTCTCAAACTCTACCACGAAGCCCCCATTAATTTTTCTGACAAGATTACGGTGCAGGGATTTTCTTCGACGTAGATGTTACGTTTAACACTACCTAATTTGTATATAAAAAAAAATTCAATGTCTGTAGGAATGTCACAATTAGGTGGTTTATTTTCCTCAAGTTGTTTTCAAAATATATATATTGTATTATATGCGATACATCTCGATTGTTTCAAAATGTTCGTACCGATTGTATTGTTTCTAATAAAAAGAATAATAATTCTTAATTTGTGTCGTAGGGATAAGTCTAACGTTACGTACATAATTAGTAAATAAAATGCACGGGGTAGCCGGTAGATATAAAATATGTTAAAAAAAAATCAATACGAAAAGACATTAGAAATAATTAAATTTTACTTGGTGGTATTTTGGTCTGATGAAACCATTTTGCAATTAATTTTAAATAGTCACTGAAAACCAAACATACATATTTTAACGTTTGCAATAATTATTACCGATTACTGTAATTTGTAAAGTGTCGTTGCAGTTTACAACTCTGCTCATATACGTTATAAGTTATAGCACTGTGGTATATACATCCACCATCCATCTCAATCAGTCTTATAATGTGAAAGTACACGGATATAATAACATACTAAAATGCAAGTATTATTTATTTTGCATCTGTATTAAACTATATTTGTTGAGGGTTTCATTGTTTTTCATCCAATATTAAATGCTGATACAGTTTGTAAATGATATCTCGACGTGTTAGGTATATAGTACGATACTTTTCAATCTGAATAACGTGCTTTAAATGAAACGTAAAGTGACTTTACTGTTAAGACTATTAACCCTCCACAAAAAATAAACAAACTAGAAAAAGTGCAATAAACTTGTGAAAAGTAAATACGCAGTTAGGTTATGAAAAACGTAATTACTTCAGAACGTTATTTACATTATAGGAGTGTCAATAGATCATTGACATTTGAACTGCTGAAGAGCTAGTTTATAATATAATATAATCGAACTATATTCGTTTTAGATCTCGACATTTCCAATTTAGATGTCAATCAATTATTACACAACATATATATTATATTTTTAATATGACTACCTACCGGGCCATTTTTAAATAATTATTGTACGACTTCAGTAATTATTGTTTTCAAATATTGATTATTTATTAGTAAAATTATTACATTTTAAATACGAGCCACAATCCCTGACAAAAATTATGATTTTTACTATGAACAAGACGTTTAATTTTAAATCATGTTAACTTCACTCAGATAACTAAAATCAAAATACCTTTAGTAATAATATGGTGCCGGGCGCTGGCGTAATATGGGTGAGTAAAATAATTTGCTTTTTACACAAATCATTCACGCATGTATTTTCCGATAATAGTATAAGACAATAATAATGATACTCTGACAACAACATATAATTATTAATTATTACACCATATAATAATAATATAATACCCAGTGTGAGTGCATGTGACATTGACACGACAATGTGAATATAATATTATGTTATATTATATGAAGTGTGTATTATACGCGTTTCAAAATATGGTTATATACATTTTGAAATTACATAATATGCGATATTGATACGAACGAGTATATTATTTATCGTGTATTGTATCTGTACGATGTACCTAGGTCAGAGATTCCCAACCAGGGTGCCGCGAAAGTTTTTTAGGGTGCCACCAAATTATTTGAAATATTTTTTTAGAAAAAACAATTTCATTAAACATAATACAATGTAATATTGTTTATAAATGTAATATGTATATACTATGCACCTAAAACCTACTACTTTGATTATACTTATGCACTAATAAATAGAACCAAAGTACTCTATAGTATAGACTATAGACTATAGAGTATAGGGTGCCTCCGGATTTTTAGAAAATGTCCAAGGGTGCCACGAGTCAAAAAAGGTTGGGAACCTCTGACCTAGGTATTCAGTGTGTGTGTGTGTGTGTGTGTGTTTGTATACAATTATTGTATGCCTACCGGTCCGAGCCCTGAGGTGAAAGACTTTGATATACTTTCTAGAACCCTTTTTCCACAAGTACATTAATGATTTTGTAGAGTTCGGAAGCCTTACCAAGATTGATTAAATTATGAGAATATTATCTTGAACGAGCGGCGGCTATCCTACGGTCTACGTGTCGCTTCAGCAACACGTCAACACCTATGACATTTGATATGTAAGTAGGTGAATGGATGTTGAATTATTTATTGTACTCGTTATAAAGTGTAACATAATATTTGAACAAAATTGTTGCACTGTATTATTCATTAATCATTGTATAATATATAATTATTAATCACCCCCAACATATTATATTATTACAGCATAAAACGAAGAACAGTCGACAATTTAAAATAAGTAGGTACCAATAAATAACACAAAAAGATATAAAATATTTTTTAAATTATAATAAATAATGAGATTAGTAAAAAAAAAAACCAAAACAAATTCGTCCAAATAACGTTATACACGAATATGATTTGATATGTCACAAACATTTTGATTGTAAGTAATATTATGACAATGATGTATTGATGTACTTAGTATTAATGGTACCGAGTATACCCGTTATCCGGTATCTGACGTACCATAAATAATTTCAAGATATTATCAAGTTAAAATTATCAACAATACACACAGTGCCTATCCATTCAAAGATTATCCAATTAATTATTTTTCTCGATTTGGAGTGTATCTCATACCTAAGTTATATCGTATATTACATAATAATACTTAAATATTAAACAAATTTATTACAAACTATTCATTACACACACTATTATTATTTTTAAACATTTGTGGTGTACGATAATTTCTTTGAAAAACGATAATTATTTAAGTACTTAACGATAATATTAGTTTGAGAGTCTGGCAACACTGGCGTCGCCCGTTCGTACGCGCCGCCGTTACATTTTGTTTTTTCCTCACTACCCTATGTAAAGAAGTTTCACTTCAAAAAAAATAGATATATATATATTGTGAACATTTGAGTGACGGTAGAGTATAAGTTTATAACAGTTATTTTAATTGAATTGCATAATATGGTACCTTTGTCGTTTCTTGTTTTAAAACAAGATATTATTACTATTATATATTTATATTTGAAAACAAACAAACAACATTGTGAGAAATATAAAACTCTACCAGAACCTGTAAATCTATTTTTAATATTAATTTTTTGTGAAATGTACACCTACTTAAACAAATATAATACTAAATATTACTTTAATTTTTCGAAATTTAAAAATGTATAGTAATATAAAATATTTATATATGGGGGTACGTTGATCCGAAATCTTTGCCCAAGTTCTTCGTAACATTAATTAAGTTACTATACTAATCAACCACTCTCAATAAACAAACAAATTAATTGTTATTCGTTACCATAAATTATTTCTCATTTGAATTACTAAATTTAATGGACCGTTGAATAAGATAATTATTTTTTCTAGAGCGTTCAAATTCAATATTATTAAAGATCGGTACAGATTAGGTTCGTAAATTGTTTTGTTGTAATATCACTATTATTAAGCAATATAATATTATTATGTATTGCACGTCTTGGTTTACATACAAATTTGTGATAATAATACGTAGATAGGTACATATTACTAATAATTAGTTTGTTCATATTCGATTAAAATAGATATTTATATTTAACTATCAATTATAAAATTTATAAAAAGGAATATATTGCACATTTGCACATATTGTACCCAACGAAAATAAGCAGAACACTATTATATACAGTGTGATCACGAAATTAGGTACCACTGAATATCTCGAATGGGTGACTTTGTATTGAAATGGGGTTTTCGGGAGGTGATAAGGAGCACTTAAATACATATTTTCAGACCAGTTTCAAATTTTCAGCTCACTCATTAAGCGCATGCGCAACACAACTTACTTTTTTTTAAATGACAATCCCAGTTGTGCGGCCGAGTGGACTAAGGCGTCAGTTCAAACTCGGCCACGGGTGGCATTTTTCTTTTGGCAGTCATGGTGTGCAGAGAGAGAGGTTGTCATCCCCCACCCGGGCATGGCAGATACCAAAGGGTGCTCACTTTAAAATTCTGCCAAAACAAACACACACGAATTTATCTGCCATGCCCAGGCGGGGATGTCGCCATGTCGGCCTCTCTCTCCGGACACCGTGACTGCCAGAAGAAAAATGCCGCCTGTGGCTGAGTTCGAACCGGTGGACGCCTTAGTCCACTCGGCCACTCCGTCCACCATTAAACATTTATTTGGCACTTATTTTATTAATTCCAGTGGTTATAAATGAAAATTGTATTAAACACATATTATGCATATACATCCATTTTTTGACTTACTCTAACTTGGTCAGTTTTGAAAATAGAAAAAAGCTTTTTTTGCAAATGTTTAAAAAAAATATTCTACCCGAATCTGCATAAAAAAACTGGGGTTGCTATTTAAAAAAAGTAAGTTGTATTGCGCATGCGCGGTACCGAGTGAGCTAAAAATTTGAAACTGGTCTGAAAATATGTATTTAAGTGTTCCCTATCACCTCCTTAAAACCCCATTTCAATACAAAGTCACCCATCTGAGATATTCGGTGGTACCTAATTTCGTGATCACACTGTATATTACGGACTGTGCACGTATGCAACTCATATAAAAAAAAAAGTACGTATGTGCAACGTCATTATTGATAGTAAAATAGACAATATGAAATATTATTGTAATATTATGCACAACAAGATATATCAAAAGAATTGATCTGTTTTGATTAATTTTAAGCACATATATAATATATATAATATGCACTTACAACGTGTTCTAAAGTCGTGTGTACATGCCTCGGTAAAAAAAAATAATGTCTAGACAAATGAAAATATTAACTGAAGAAAAAATAGAATAATATTATAATGTTTTAAATAATAATTGTTTTGTGCGGAAAAAAATCACTTGTTTGGCAGCAATATTTATAATATTATATAGAACGAATAATGTACTATAATTTAAAGGACGGTATTATTGTATTATAGGTACCTAGGTATATAAATATTAATTACCTTATAAGATTTATACGCTTATACAACCGTCAAATAGGATCGATAATGATATCCGATTGTCGGAGCGCTTACAAAAATTTAAGCAATTTGGGTCTTAGTCGCATTCAGTAAATCGTAGAAACAATATTTTGGACCAGATTCCGGTGCATTGGCCTGCACATTGCATATACCTATTGAAAATAAAGAACGAATGTGGGAATTTTGTGGGTTCTTGTTAGGCCGAATTTATGTGGAGAAGTCGATCTAACAACCGGGACTCATTGGATGCCATATTGCTCAAGACTAAACATTTTTTATAATCTTTATTATTACTGTACTTTATTCAATTTTAACAGGAAATGGGTTATATGGTTTAAATTAAGTCATATACGTCAAAAAGTTCAACTGGATTATTCCCATCGTCTAAAACAATATTAAAACCATTATACACACAACTTTCTACTCCTAATATATATAAAAGTCCATCACAAAATTACAATTTGGAAATGGGAATCAATACCGTAGGTAACAGTTATGTATGTACTCACTACTTATATTTACGTAATTTATCATTACTATTGGTTTTTGTTTTTATTTATTACTATAATACAATACAGTACGATAATGCGATAAAATATATTATATTATACATAGTTTGTTCATTTTATAATATATAGTGTTGACACAATATTAAAACGAAAAAAAAATGACTGGCTTCAAATATAGACAATTACCTAAATTATATTACTATAAACGATGGCAATAAAATCCATAATGTCACGGTGTTCTTCATATTATACATGATTCAATCACAATAATGATATTAATAAATACGATTAACGGCCGACGGTTTCTAACATGTTTGATAAAATTGTCAAGAATATAATTATATACATAATAATATAAATAACATAAGTTCTATTCAAAAGAAATCTTATTAAATTCTTAAAAATATTTGGTGTTTCCTTTCTGGTACTTGAGAGCCATCACCAATAAATAGGCTTAATCAACTTGCCCACGATAGTACCCTGCAGTCATATGTGTTACCTACCAAACTCGAAATTATTATATAGTGAACGAAAAATTTGAGTTGTTTATTTACAGAGTACAATATTGGATGGACTTGTGATGTTATGTCTTATGCGTTAGTATATAGGTGAATTAATAACATATATTATAAGCTGTGTTTATACAACATGGAATTGCGAGTTAAAATCCTGACACCTCGATATGTGTTTTTTGAGGATAACGGAAACACTAGTTCTGTACAAATTGTAAACATAGTCGTATGCAATTGTATAGACAACTATATATAATATATTTTTTTTTTTTATTGAATTTGAGCCCGGCAACTTAGGCCATTAGCTGTTGGTTTTTTTGTTTGTTCGTAGGTTGTTATTAGGGGAAGGAACGGTTGAAAACACAGTTTGTACGTGTGGCAAGGATTCGTTGCTAAAAATCCCTGGTGGTCACCCATCCGGAAACTAGCAACGCCGGCCGTCACGTGCACTCAGTGCGTTTCCGCAGTGCGCCACACCAAGGCACCTATAATAATATTACACAATTGTAAACCATATAGTCTATAAATAGTATAATATATTATAGTTTAGAAATATGTATTGAAAAAAAATAATAAAAAAAATGACAAGGTCAGATCGACGGTTTTGATAGAATACGGTCGAGTCTGAAGTAAAATCTGTCCCCAAATAATACTTTATAATCACCCCAATAACATTCCGTGTGATTTATATACAAGCACAATTGAGGTGTATTTCGATCACTACGCTATAAATTACGGTACTATAATATGGTATAAGGACTATAATAGTATAATACTAATACGGTATACAACTACGGACTGCATATTATTATAATATCAAAGGACCAAAACACGATGCCATCGTGTCATCGCGATATGGGCGCAAACCGTTTAATTCATGATTTGTGTACGGTTGTACGTGTGTTCAGTTATAATGTTTGTGAGTGGGGTGTCGACCTCGCAGACTCGACTACCGATCGATCATCGGATCACCGGCCGACGGTGCCGTGGTAGATCAAAACCAGCTGTCGACGTTATAACACGTTACTCTGCTGCCGTGTGCTTAAAATACGATATTATTATCATTCTGATAACGGGAAGAATAAAAAATAAAATAGTAATACTTAGTTGTAAAATAAATAAAAAATATTATATTGAAATCATGAACTTACTTTAACTGACGGTGTGCGGAAAATAATTATCGGAGACATGGGTAAGTCGATTATTCAGCAATTTCTCTTTCCTTTTTTATCATTATTACTATAGTTACCTCTACCTACTTTTATACAGTGTAAGCTACAATATAGTA
>CARXXK010000003.1:66117679-66133501 GCA_949089665.1 Macrosiphum euphorbiae | reverse complement strand
CCTGTCGTACTGTCATTATTAAACATTAATTTAACGTAAAGATTGAAATCTCATTCCTTTCCTCTTTTTTTTTTACATTGTAATAATATTACAATCACTGATACGCAATGACACACACACACTCATACAGGCATACCCAAGCAAACTCGTGTACCTATATTATATTATATGTTTATCCCGCATGAAATGACCTAGACATTGTTCCCCACCAAAAACGTAATTCATATCGTGGTTATTTAATTGTAATAAAGATAAAAAACCTAATAAAACAATAATCATTATGATTATTATCAATAAATAGATAATACGTATTTAATATAGATATTATACATATAAACACATTACGTATGGTACCTTACCTACCTGTATTATATTATGTTTATCAAAATTCCAAAAAGTTAAAAATTTGCATTCCCACGAGATTTATAATCTTAATACATCCGGGTGCCCAATTAACGTTATTATTTATTTTGCTATGTTGCGATATTGTATGCTATCAATCCTAATTACCTATTAATAATTATACAATGTAATGTTGTTGTACAGATTGTAAATAATTTATTAAAAAAAATCTTAAAATATAATTTAGTTTCAATTAGGTTCTTCAAAATATACGAGATGAAAAAAACTTTTATAAGTAATCCAACTCGAATCTATATGTATCTAATGTAATATAAAAGTACTGAGGTTAAACTTGAGTAGGTGTATTCAGAACAAAGCTAACAGTTAATGAACACTGTAAAAGTGTAAAATGTTCTTGTTCATTATTTTATGTAGCGTTTCTCAAGTTCTTTTATGTAGGTATAGAACATTTATCTTGAACTCGAACTTTGTGTAGTCTCATAAAAACATAACATACAAATAATAAACATACTAACAAATTTCGTTTTTGTGACATTTTATATTATACGAGTAAATTTTGTATTATTTATCCCAACTGTTAAAAAAAAATAACAATGAACTGCAGACTGCAGTATATAATATATAATATAATAGGAACAATTTGAATATTAACCTCGAACCTACACAATTTGATCTTTAATGCTTGATTAAAAGTTGTAATTTATATTATTTATTATACCTTTAATGAAAATCTAATATATTATATAGATTTTATTTGTTTCAGAACTTAGGTTTATTTTCGTGCTGTCATTATGGATCACTGCAGCCAGTTCGTTGTACAAAATCGGTATCGGAATTGCCGATGTAACGGGGCCTGCAGCAGGTGTTACTTTTGTGAGAATTATTTTGATTTTGATTTTTATGACAAATTTTATTCGTCACTTACCGTAAGAAATTATATTACTTGAATGAAACATTTACCCTGTTGCAATCTTTGCACCGACATATGAAGCAATACTAAAACTGATCCTTCTCACCCGGAAAACAGTAATTTATTGTAATAAATAATTTTAAAAACAAATTAACAACAATTGAAATTTTTATAGCAGTCAGCTAAAAACGTCTAAGACAATTTCTTAATGATATAATAATGGTTGTATAATATTATTTTGAATTTAAAAATCAAATATTTTACATGTATATTAAATACCTATTGTATTTATATTAAGTCGATTAAAATAATACTTTCTTTATTTTAAAGGTTGACTTATAGGCTGTTAAACTTAATTGTTAATATACATTTCGATTTTGAATATAATTTGATCAATTTATAATAAATTATTTGCAGACTTCAACATTATTATAATTATATTTTGATAACCCACTCACATTTCTTTCATATTTATTTTGTTTTAATGAATTTATGGGTTATAAGTTTATAACTAAGGATTATAGTCGGGGTTCAAATATTTCATAAACATCAATTAAATTAACTAAAATCAGTTAACTATAATAATGTACATTATCGCTAGGAAAATAAATGTTATAAATTATAATGATTACGTATTATTACCATACAATATTGTAAATTTCACAAATAAACATATAAGTATATCTCTGAGGAATGCCCAAAATACAAATCGATACACTTAATAACTCTTAATCTGCTATGCAATATTAAAAAAGCCCTCAACGAAGACGAAGCTACAATAATTATCACCTTTACTTCTCAATGTAATTTACTTTTATTTAATATTATAAACATTAGCAAATCAAACATTGTAAATATTCCCACTCTGTTATCATAAAATACATTTAATAATGTGGGCTAACAACCCGTAATTCCATAGGTAGGTAATAAAATTTTTTTAAAAATTATCAATAATAGCCATTTCTAATATATTATATGAGTTAATATACTGAACAGGTAGTGTAGAAGTCGAGTACAACTCAAAAACTGTGTATTTTATAAATAAAGAAAAATCGGAAACAATTAATAGTATAGGTACTTAAGTTTTCGAGTAAAAAGTAAACAGTCGATTCAAGACTTCGCTTAGTGAATTATTTAATGGAGGTAGGAATACAAAGCAAAACAATAACAATTTAATCGTTTTAAAGGTGGCATGGGAATAAAAATAAATATTGTTTTTAGTTTTTACTAATAGTAAACGTCGTATAACGATTGTAAAAACACAGAAAGAGTGCCCTAGCAGAGATGCATTTTATACACGGACTCAAACATCACAGCAATTAAAAACAAATGTACCTATATTATAAATTAATATGAAATAAAATGTTGAAAATTTATATTGTTAATTTGTTTTTATTTGTTGGTTTATATAATATATTATTTATACCATTTGTGTGTATGGGACATGGGTAGTAAATACTACACTATAGAGCGTTTTCAATTTCTCCACCACCATATTTCGACGTTTTTAAAAAAAAATATTCATGTACATAATATATTTGTGTGTGAATAGTGAATATAATGATAGAAGTATAAAACAAATTATTGGCTACTTAATCATAACGTCTAATCACTAAAATTTGAGAATTAAATTTGAATTTTGCGAGGAACCGTTGAAAATATATCATTGAAATGAATTATTATTTTATGTAGGTATATAAACTGACGGGATTGGATAAGTATTTATAGTTTATATTATTATTAAGTGTTCTAAATTTTATTTCAATACGTTGTCACGACTCGAGAGTGCTATTGGTCGGTCGCGTGATTTCCAAAATTGTATTTTCTTTGCAGTTTGTCCGTTGGCCACAGTTATAACTTTTATATTATAAATTCAATCCATTTGTAATTTTAATTTACAATAAAACCTCGCCAAGACGAATTCGCTTGGGACCGTCCAATTTTTCGTCTTAACGGAGTTTCCGACTTAGCGGGGCTCACATTCATTATGTATTTGAATCTGGACAAAATAAATTGTCCCCGGGGCTTACAAAAATTTAAAAATTCAAAAACACCGATGAATGATAACCATAACTGAAACTGATAACATTTCATTTGGAACACAATTTAAGATAGTACTAGCACACACCAATATCTGTGCTTTAGATAATATACTTGTATAATATTATGATCTATGATCTGTGAACTACTGACTATATAGGCAAAACACAGGGTGATATTATAATTAATTAATAAACTAATATCAAAAATAATTTTGGTATGAAAAATAGTAAAACTTGTTGTATAATTGAAATCAATTGAAATCCAAATTATAATAAAAATTATTTCGGATTTTAGTTTGCACCGTCCTCCCCGTCCAAGAAAAAAAATAGAAGGGGTACGTAAAAAAATAAAAAAAAGTAGGGGAGCTCCGTCCGCCTGCGTACCCCCTACAATTTGAACACTGATAATATCTCGAGTGTTATGTATATGTTTATAATAAATTATTCTTACCTATTTAATTAGAACCGTCGATTGTGTAATATTATTTAGAAATTGATTTTTTTCTTTTATCTCAGATTATAATATTGTCAAACAGGTTTTATGAAAGTTTTGATGACACGTTATATTAAGACACATATTAATACGTTACCCATACTCACCCATGTTTATTGCCTATTTTATATTATGACACTTGTGTATTGTTTAGTTGGGATACGGAAAAATGGAACAAAGCGGAGAGGGAATCCATTTGCGACAGTTTTCTAGGGCGTTTTTAATTGAAGATTCGACATCTAGAATAGCATTCGTCAGCATCGATTCCGCGATGATGGGTGATCAAATAAAGAAAGACGTGAGTAGAAAATTGAATATACCTATTAGCTATTATTTTATTATATTATAAACTATAATAATACAGTAGATTCTCAATTTGTAAGTTTTGTAAATTCTAAAAAAGAAAAATTTTTTGTCATACGATTTTTTCTTCAATATCCTTTAATAGAGTCCATATAAGTTTCTACCGATTGAATTACATATTATTATTATTATTCGTATTTTTAGAAATGACTGAGTTCACCAATTTTAGAATATGGCTTACAGAAATGATTAAATATTCATATTTTGTTAGTGTTAAACATGCAGTGAACAAATCACGTTTAAATTCAAACAGCATTCTTTGTCAGATTTATATAATAATAATAATAATATAATTGATCCTAAGCATTCACTTTTCAGGTATCATAACAATAATAAATAATATCAATTTCAAGTGCACTTTAACAGTCTTATAATATTATCATGGTACTTCTGAACGGTATTCTTTATTTAGATTACGATTTAAAAATTCCTGTTTTTCCTGATTATTTTTTTTAAAAACTGGTAATTTATAATTTAACTAAAAATCGAATCTTTTTTACTGTTTCCTAAGAGTAATAGCAAAAATAAAAAACAAAACAAAAACCAAACACATGGCCATTGTAAATCCAATACATTTATCGCCCCTTCTTAGAATTTAAAAGTGATTAAAATTTTAATTCAATATTTGAAGTAGGTACTTCGTAATTTATTATTTTACTTTTTACAACGCAATCCTATATTATTAATGGATATTGATGAAAACGTTCACGACGAACAATTATAATGTTTGTGGGCCGATTTGTCAAAACTTGATAACTGGAAATTTAACTGTACGTAGGTAAATTTAGAAAAAAACTGTTTTTTTTTTTGTCTTTCTACATTCGAGAATCTACTAAATAATATTATGATATTGTCGTAATAGTTTGATTGACGATGAAATATATTGCAATGTAATCAAACGACGAATACGATTTGAAGGTATTGAAAAAATTGAAGGAGAAGCTACCGGGCTTGTACGACACGAATAACCTTATGCTTTCATCGACACACACACACTCGACGCCAGGAGGTTATATGTTACATATGCTGTTTGACTTGAGCACATTGGGTTACGTTCAACAAACCTTAAACATTTTAGTAAAAGGTATTACATTGGTGAGTCTAATATATATAAAAACAAGTAATATTTGAATTCTCATAATATACACGACGCGTATTTGTAAAAACACCCATCATATTTGTTTTGCGAATGGCTTACGTTTCAAGGCGAATACTTTGCTCGACTTTTTTTTTTCGTTTCTTTTGATATTATACACTATACACTTTGAATAAAAAAATATTTGACTTTTTCCTACGTATTCAAATTTCTTTTTCGCGCGTACCAGAAATTAAAGATTTTCGTCACGATTCGGCTTTGATATTATAATAATATCATTATGCTGTTACTAGTGAATTTAAAATATCATTATACATCAATGGAAATACTACGGCACCTATATATGTTATAATATCCATTTAAAATATTAATAAAATAACACTATTATAATAATATGATGAGCAATGATGTTATTATTAGATATATTTTTTTTTTTTTAAAAGAGGTCTTTTTTATAATACCTTAACATTTTGTATACTTACACTGATATGATTTTTATAAATAGAGTATTCTACGGGCCCACGACAAATTAGATTATGGACGTATATTTGTTAATAAAGGTGAACTAAAAGGGATATCGATGAGTAGAAGTCCTCAGTCATATTTATTAAATCCGGAAGTCGAACGCGAGCAGTAAGTAGTATTTTATTTCATACCATACGTCATGCAATACATTCGTAGGTACCAATATATTATACGCAGATAGAAAAATATGATTGTTGTTGCTGATTAATATTTTTTATTGCATGCGGTAATAATAATAATAATAATAATAATTCACTAAGGATTTTAATAGAAAAAAAATATGCGAAGGTAATCGATTTTTGCTGTTGGCAAATATATAATCGTTTAATACACAGGCGCTCGGTGAGGGGTGAATGGGGGGCACTTTACCCCCCTCCAACTTTTTAAGATCAAACACGAGATATAATAGCAATATTTTCCATAATATTTTCCAATATTATTTATATTATATATAGGTAAATACTGAAAGGCGCCCATCATCTATCATATTATATCTTAACCCCATAAACCACCTTATGTATTCCGGGTGGAGGTGGCAAAGGGGGAATTTGACCCCTCTCCTCATCAATACCGTAGTCGCTCAGTATGTTTTAGCCCGTGTTTTCCCATGTCATGCCATAGTGCATGTAAACAGGTGTCGCAGATATTCATATTTCCATATAGACCAGCAGAATTCAGTATTTACAGACACGCGAGTTTATTGTAAACATTGATAAATAACAATTTTCAGAATAAAGTTACCCGCAGTATAGTTTAGTAGAACATCAGTTATAATTAAGTTTCTTTATCATAGTTTTAGTGATCGGGCTGACATGGGGACGAAACTCGGCTTGCAGGTGGCCTTTGTTTATTACAATATGTGCACAGGGAATTAAATTTAAATAATTTAAAACAGTCACTAAGTATAATTGGTGTTAGACCACTTTGTACATAACCAAACGCGTCGTTTAGAATTCGTTGAATAAAATGTAAAGATTGGTTTATGCTAAGCTATGGTTTGAATTAAAAAATATTTACTAGGTTTTATATGATAAATAATTGTAATAGTTAAGAGGACCAGCTTACACTAGCTCGTGTGTTGTATCTGTCTTACACACGTACGACATAGACAGAAATCGGTTACGTAGTCTGGGTAAACCTCTCTGAATTTTGGTTTTAGAGTAAAAATAAATATTGTAAAATTGAATTTCTGAGGGCAACTCGTTCGTTTTTTCCACTGTACCCAATATAACGTTTATTATATCGTTTAAAAATAGTAAAAATTTCAACATTTTTAAAATACCTCTAACTTTTCAAAATTTAATTGAAAAAAAAAAAAAAACGCAACGACTTGCCCTCAGAAATATTGCCACGATTCAATTTCATAATAGGTATTTTTACTCTAGAACCGAAATTGAGAGAGTTCTACTCAGACTGCGTAAATGATTTTTGACTATGTCGAACGTGCGGAAGACGGGCAGATACAACACATGCGGATGTGACGTCCCTTTAATGTAAAAGGTACCTTTCAGTTTAATGAAGTCATTATTAAATATCAGAAGGTACCTATTACCTATATATATTATAGTAATATTGCGGTACATTTGTACCAATATAATATTGTTGTAGTACGACGACCTCTCCCCTGAAAAATAATTGAGCTTTTGATCCATCAATGTACATTGTATTATCAGTATAATATTACAGTATAATAATATTAAGCACATGATAAGTGGCTCCTTTCGTTTGTTAATCGGATCTGCGCTGTTCATGATATTATAGATACGAACATAACGTCGACAAGACTATGGTGCAGCTGAAGTTTGAGAGCGAGTACGGTGTGCCGCTGGGCGTGATCAACTGGTACGCGGTACACGCGACCAGCATGAACAACACCAACAGGCTCATTTCGTCGGATAACGTCGGATACGCGTCGGTGTTGTTCGAGCAAAAGATGAACCCCGACAGTTTCATAGGCAAAGTGAGTGTCGCGAGGATGCATAATATATATTATAATGTCCTGCAGCCGGTATAGGCGTAACTGCGTAAGTATATAGGGACCAAGCCAAACACTTGAAGGTTTCACATTAGTACATCACATGAAAACATTTTCGTCTCTACGTACAAATCTCAAACACTATTGCCCGCAGGTTCTGGACGCTTATCTGGAGGCGATTAGATTTATTCGGAATGACTGATGGACACGTGTCTTTTTTTTTCGTACAGGGTCCGTTTGTGGCTGCGTTCGCTTCGTCCAACCTGGGAGACGTGACACCCAACATCAAAGGTCCTCGATGCCAGAAATCTGGAAAGCCCTGCGACATTCCCGGACCCTCGTGTGACGTCGACGAACTGTGCGTGGCTTCTGGCCCGGGTGACGACATGAGAGAGAGCACCAAAATAATCGCGAGACGACTGTTCGACAGAGCGTATGTGAGTTTGTTTTATAGGTACCTGTAGATTATATAGGATGTGCTGATATTATCTATTTGAATAATATTATGTACTAAAAATATTTACGAACTCATTTTATTCGTCATTTACAGCACTCTTATATAACTCATAAAAATTAAAATCACGTGTCACGTTATACAATTAATTGTATATTATTAATATGTATATAGTTAAGATTAAAGTTCTTGACTCCAGGCGTAAAGGTAATTTTTTATTATGTATTTTTCAGGAACTAATGTCTGAAAAACCAATCGTCGAGATCAAAGGACCGATTAAGTCCATACACCAGTTTGTGGACATGACCACGGAGGAAGTAGACTATAAGGTGCCCGGAGGAGAAATGGTCAAAGGAAAGGGGTGCAGACCTGCGATGGGTCATACGTTTTCATCGGGCACCATCGACGGGCCGGGCTTGTTCTCGTTCGAGGGCGGTTCCAAATCCTCGAACAATCCTCTCTGGGACCTAGTGACGAACTTCGTGCCCAAGCCTAGTCCAGAACAAGTGGAATGCCACGCGGAGAAATCGATTTTGATATCGACCGGAGAAGTTAGTGAAACCAAAAATACGACGATATTATAATATTATATAATATTACGGCCGTTGGACCGCAGTCGTGGTAATACTAGTTTTTCGGACGTATTTTTGTTTTTAGTTTAATTATCCGTTGGCTTGGTCACCGAAAATAGTTACCACTCAGTTGGCCGTTGTCGGACCGTTGATCATAGCTTGCGTCCCGGGAGAGTTCACGACCATGGCGGGGAGACGCGTGAGAAAAGCTGTCAGCGACGTCCTTTGCAAAAGCTCTTGGTGTACAGTAGTTATCGCGGGACTTTGTAATTCATATACCGATTACATAACCACACCCGAAGAATACAAGGTACGACAAATAGAAAATAGCATTTAATATTGTATGTAGTCGCGACACGATAGTCACTAACAATTAAAATAACATTATTTATGAATTTTAATTCTAAAGTTTATACACACGTTTAAGAGAAAAATGTATGGTTCAAATTTGAAGACATAGATCTCGCTGGGCCTAATAAAAAATAGTAAAACGTTGGATTGATTGGAAAGCTGGTCTAGGTGCCTATACTTTAAAATTACTTTGTATGTGACCATAATTGCATTCATTAAAGAGAGTTTTAAAATTAGGGAGAATTATTTTATACGTCTTAATAAACTTAGAAATATTTTCCAAACTATATTATGGGTTTATGTATATACTCGTATAAATCATATTTCTTCAAAGTACATGTTTGTTAGGAAATCACCGATATGTGCAGTTCGTAGATGAAAATAGGGATTATAGAATACACTAAAAATTAAAAATATACGGGTATAGGTATTAAAGTTCTTTTTTAGGGTTCCATACGGTAAAACGGGATCCTATTACTAATAAAGCTCCGCTGCCCGTCCGTCTGTCTGTCACCAGGCTGTATCTCATGAACTATGAAAGTTAGAAAGATGAAATTTTCACAGATTATGTATTTCTGTTGCCGCTATAACAACAAAATATATTATATTAATGATTCCAGAATATATAATTTATTTCACAACACTATATGCGACCTATTCTGCGCATTTAATGCGATCACCTAGAAAAAAATTGAAAATAGCAAAGTCTGTAAAATAATAATAATAATATTATATTGTTATTGAATTTATTTACAGCTGCAGCGTTACGAAGGTGCGTCCACGTTGTACGGACCGTACACGTTGCCCATTTACCTGAAACAGTATACGAAACTGGCAGAGGCGTTACTGAACAGTGACGTCAAACTGGACCCAGGTCCTGACCCGGTCGACCTGAGACCCGAAGTGTGGTCGCTACTGCCGTCTCCCATGCGCGACTCTCCGATGGGGCGTCACAGTTTTGGAGACTGCATCGAACAACCACCGTACTCGGCCACGTGGGGCCAAACGGTTAAAGCGAAATTTGTAAGTACAGCGCATTACTTTGTAGCCGTTTGGGTACGATTCATAGGTACCTACGATTTATATAGGTTATAGTCATCCTATATAGGTACAGTGATTGGTGCAATACGGTTTTGGATATAACGTCGTATGCTCCAACTATGCAAGCTTACATTTGTCGGTGCAATAACATAATATCAATGGTAAAAATAGGTAAAAATAGTTTTGTTGGTATACACAATAATATTGTGTGTTGTTCATTATAATATTAAATCACTACTAACGGATGAAGTCGAAATATTCCGGCAGTTAAAAAACTCGAAAGATACAAAACTTATGCGAATCGACTTTTGAATAATATTACTATCCATAATTTATTGCTGTAAACACCATAACTGAACTAAAAAATGTACTAATATCTCATTTTCATTAAAAAAGTTTGCATCATCACTATAGCTGTCTTCTACTACATACATATTACCCACTGATTATACAGGTTTTGAAGGATTTTTTAATCCAACCAAATTAAAAGTTATCTAATTAATTAATCTATTTAAAATTAATTTAACTATTAAACAATATTATAAATTTATAATCGACTATACCCTCAGTTACTTGATCGTATAAATTTAAGAATAAATGTACAGTAAAACAACGTGAAAAATTGTCATTCTATAATGATTATAACGAAAAATAACTTAAAAAATTCTCCACGTAATATGTCAATGTAACACTAAAAAAAATCTTAATTTTTAAAATTTATCATTTTCCGAGTTTTCATTGCAATTTTTTGTTTAAATCCGTTTTTATTTTAATTTATTATATTTATTTAATATAACTCACTGTAGATTATGTATGAATAAAATTACTTATGTAGGTACATGATATTTTATTAAGATACTTTAAACATATGCGATTATATTAATTACTTGTAAATTCGAATTAAAGGATATTATTATTTTTATTTAAGAATAAGTATTTTAGGAACTGCATTTTAAATAATCTGTTTGTAATATGTAGATGATATTATTAAATATTAAAAACAGTTTAAATTAAAGTATATTATTAAAAAAAAAAAATAGCTCGATTTCTTATGAACGAAACTATTAATTGTGAAATTAAATATAAATTGCACTTGACATACATAAATGCTCTTATAACTATCCATATATTGAATCTTGGGCTGGTGTTCGTTGAACATATAGGTAGCAATATAATATGATTAAATTAAACGTTGTAATTAACTAAATCTTTATCAATAAATTCAAGGAGTATATAAAATTTTTGGTGGCAATGGAATTGGGGTTTAGAATTTTACACTTCGCTAAATGATAATCATTTCATACATTTTCTTGTCGTTTCCAGGTATCAGGTCATCCTAGGAACAACCCCATGTTGGAACAGACGTTTTTGACGGTTGAACGGCTCACGGACGATTTAAATTGGGACATCGTCGCCACTGACGCCAATTGGGAAACCGAGTGAGGAGACAATAGCGCGTTTTAGTCGCAGTTTTCTACAGAATTCACAAGACTTATTAAGTTTTATATGATTTTCCACAGATTCATATGGAAGTCCGTTTCGTGGATTTGGGCCAGCAGTGTAGCGGAAGTCAAATGGACAATACCCGAAAACACTACACCAGGGCTCTACCGCCTTAGGCACTTTGGATATTTTAAAATGTATTTTGGAGGTGGCAGGCTCGGGAAATACTTTGGCACTTCGGAAACGTTCAAAGTGTCCAAGAGTTAGTGCTAACGTCAGTTTTGTTTCAAAACACAGATACATCATTAAATTTTTTCCATTTTACCTTGAGAGTATGTTTGGTAACAGTTCCTGGCTATAATATTGTTAAAATAAGAAACCCACTTTTTCCCTCCAAATGTCAATTTTGATTTATATAATATTTTTATGATACGATTATTGCATACATTATTAAATCATTTAATATAATATACGTGTTACACAATAAGAATATGATATTAGTGTAAATCGATTTATAATAGTTGGGGGCGCCGTTCACACTTATCATAAAATAATATTGGTAAGACCTAATGACCAATATAATATTATTATAATCATGTCGATGAAAAACAAAATTGTGTACTCAAAATATTTATACCTATATTATAGGTATATTGTTCATTATTTGATACGATTAATAATATAGGTAATATAGGTCTATAAGTGATACCGACGTCATAATATTAAAACCTACAGTTATATAATAATAATATTATACTTGTAAGTCAGCATATTATTTTGTTGATAGGTACTGTTTGATAATGTAAAAATTAAAAAAAAAAAAAACAGTAAAAAATACCAAGTATGCCAATTATCAGCTTATATGTCTTGTTTGAATTACTTTTTTAAACTTTTCAACAAATTTCGTGTATTAATAAATATTTAATTGTATTTATATTTAAAAATTATTACATTTCTAACATCAATAAAATTTTTGATGAGAAAGTGAATATAAATTTCTAGTTGGTACTCTAAGGGGCCCAAGTAAAAAATGCCCAGTTATATTCAATAATAATGGGAAGAACAAAAAAAAAATTAGGAAAATCATCATCGACCGATGCCCCATTGCTGCCGCCGAACATGAAAATGAGTAAAGTTCTGTAGATGGATTGCCATCGCACACGATTTAACGGCGTTTTTTTTTTTTTTTTTTTGCGGCGATGGCCGTCATTTCCCGATAACAGGTGGCCATAAATGGTCATTAACTAGTTAAAAAATTATTATTATTTTTTTTACTTTTTATTTTAACCAGTTACTTAATTAACAAATTAACTTATGAACTTAACAAGTTTAATTGACAGTTGAAATAGTTAAGCTTTTACTAGTTGATTTAAAAATAATCACAAACATATTTTATGTTATTTTTATTGATAAAATAACTTTGTAAAAGATAGAAATATTTTAGTACATTAGAGAGGCATAATATTATATGACTTTCAACTGCTATATTTGAATTAAAAAATTAATATTTGTTAAATTATTGTTAATTGAAATTTGTATAGTTTAAATATTTAATATAGGTACGTCATGCGACGTACACAGTATACACCTATGATAAAAGTTCGATAAAGTTGTATATTTTAATTTAGGTCATTCGAAAGAACGTAGTCACTCTTCATGTGATTCACATACTAATTTCAAAAAATAGGCCAACATTTTTTTAAAGTGAGTCAGGTTTTTTTTCCGTATTAACTTTTGACTTATCGAATTAAATTTATGATTTCTCAACTGTTAACTTCTTTGGGTGTCAGGTATGTATATTTATATTATTTATTATTGTTATTAACATTTGAATTAATACCAACTTATCGTAACTTACAGTTACCTATTAATAGTTACCTCGTATATAAATAGGGAACAGCATACAATTATTGTAGATATAAATGTTTTAAAATTTTAATTGTGGATATACATTAAATAATATACCCTAACAGTTTTGAATTAGAAAAATATGTTTGAATTAGATACAACAAAATCATTAAAACCATTATTCTTCTTATATTAAAGTCATGCTTTAATAACTTCTTTATTACAGAAGTCATACTATAGTTATTGTCTATTATGTTTTCCGTATTTTTAATAAAACGATGTATTCAATAAATTATACTCCATAAAATGTTTAAATATACATTTAGGTATTTTAAATTATAATGTATCGACCGCAATATTCAACAGTTCAGTATACCTACTCATACTTTTGCAGGTAGATAAATAATTAAATGTATTAAATGTTTTAAAATTGTATACAATTAACATTAAACACTTTCTGAAAACAATTTAAACGGTTTAATCGACTTCTTCGACGTTTGGTCCTTTTGCACCAGCTTGATGTAGTTTGGTCATGATCGGTGAACACTCTTTTTGCAGGTCCTTCAATTTATCTTCAAACTCGTCTTTATCGGCTAATGTGTTTGTTTCCAACCACGTGATCACCGCTTTACAGCTACAAATTGAGACACAGACGTATTCAATTAAAGTGCATTTTTACAATATTACATAATACTAAACAATAGCGGATTTGTTACCTTTCCAATATAGTTTTCTTGTCCGTCTCTGGTAGTTTCGAACCAGCTTCTTCGATCGCTTGTTTGACACTAAACGCGTAGCTCTCCAATTGGTTCCTGGCGGTAACGCGTTCCTTTTGTTTTTCGTCCTCCTGTCTATACATCTCCGCTTCCTTCAACATTTTGTCAATATCTTCTTTGGACAACCGACCTTTGTCGTTCTTTATGGTAATCCTTTCGGATTTTCCCGTGCTGATTTCCTTGGCGGACACGTTGAGAATACCGTTGGCGTCCAAGTCGAACGTCACTTCGATTTTTGGCACACCACGTGGTGCAGGAGGGATTCCCGTCAAGTTGAACGTGCCCAATAAATTGTTGTCCTTGGTCATTGCTCGTTCACCTTCGTACACCTAAAACAATAGTTAAGCCCGGCTCGAACAAAGCATACAACAACAACAACAATGTCCTAAGTAGAAAGTGGATAATATCATAAATGCACACCGTTATCGTGACAGCCGCCTGGTTGTCGGAGTACGTAGTAAATGTTTGTTGTTGTTTGCACGGTATGCGAGAATTGCGTTCCACAAGTTTGGTCATTACGCCACCTGCTGTCTCGATTCCGAGTGACAGGGGAGTGACATCAACCAAAAGTACGTCTTGGATTGCCGAACTGGTATCGCCACTGAGAATGGCAGCTTGGACGGCAGCTCCGTAAGCCACGGCCTCGTCAGGATTGATGGACAGGTTTAGAGATTTACCGCAAAAGAAATCCTGCTCCGAAACGACGTGTAGGTAATTATTAATATAAATAGATTAACACATTCAAATAACTACCTACTTAAACAGTAACGACAGGGCAGTACGACGAAACAAAGAAACCGTAAATGGTGGAAATAATTACCTATGATACAACGTACCTGTAGCTTAAATATATTATGTATAATACAATATTGTTGTGAATATAAATGTTGATAAATACAAATCGTCAAAATAACTTTTTTTTTATGTATAATCAGTAAACTTACAAGTTACAACCAAAATTGAATTTTACTATCGTCATTATAGAAGGTATATTACGTGTCATACTATATAATATTATATTATGCAATTCTATAATATGCTTTAAATATAATTTAGACATTATGTAATATAAAACTAAAATAAATACGAATAAATAATTCTTTTGATGCCCACTTTTAGAGTTAGGTACCCACAATCTATACTACTACAATCACACAGGCAAATAGGGGAGGGTGACCCACCGCCGTTAAACCACCGCTGTATGACAATGTACCTATTTGATTAAAATACCTACCAATTGGTTATAAATATTACAATTTTCAATACCCATAGAATATTGTACCTAATATAATATTTATTATTGCCATACAAATTTCCTATTGAGTTATTGTAATAATATAATTTCGGTATTTATGGTTCGCCGTTTCGAATCAACTATAATATTTCTGCATACCTTTACCATACCGCTACCGCGGCGGTGGTTACAGAAAATAAAAGCCAAACAATCAACACTCACCTGTAACATTTTCTGGATCTTCGGTATTCTAGTCGAACCCCCGACCAGCACCACGTCGTGTATGCTGCTCTTGTCCATTTTCGCGTCGGCCAGTGCTTTTTCCACGGGAGAAAG